>JAZGUH010000140.1:600000-1039876 GCA_037893225.1 Hippasteria phrygiana
TCGCGCACCGGAAAACATCAGAAGAGTTTCACAAATGGTGTACGCGTATTCGTGACATCCCAACTTTTTATGGTTCAGTATAATCCAATGAAACATTGTCGACATAAAGAAGTATTGATTAGTGACAGCAGCCATATCATTTCGGGTTTGTGGGGATGCAGAATATATCTCCACTTACACACACTTTCTAGCAAGATCACCCACAGATAGACAATAACTCCAGATAAAAGAGAAAATGAAGATAGGCCAGAAGGCAATTAATATGGAGTATTATGTTTCGGGTGGAAATTACAAATCCGCGCGCTTGAGTGAAGGCAGCCATGAGATTACCCGACGATATGTACATGCATGATTCTACACTGCATGAGTTAGGACACTGGTGTGTAAAGAACTGGGGTGTTCAATTAAAATAAAACCGCCAGAGTGTAAATTTCTGGAGATCAGCCAGTTTGTATATAGGCCTAAGTAAAAGTATTATACATTTTGGTTTTCTTCAATGCCACATGTAATAGAGTAGGCCTATACTGTTTCCAGTTTCTTTGTTCACTTTGAAAATGTGTCCGGGTTTGCCTGTGGTCAGTTTTCGTTGTGGATTGTTTGACGAATTTTAAGTTCAGAAGTCGTATCACTCATTGAGTGATCCTCACAATGTCGCTTCCTATGTTGTATCGTAAAAATGGGTGTGGCCCCTGGCCATACGGCATTCTGGGTTTTTGACTTCTGGCTAGCGCTCACCCGAGCAAGGATACTGACAATTTGGGAGACCGCTGGCATGGGGCGGGATGGCTCAGTTGGTAGAGCGGCCTGTACGGTAGCTTGGAGGTCGCAGGTTCGAATCCCGCTCCTGCCAGTTTCTTTGTAAATGATTTAAATAAGACTTAGTGTACATCTGCTAATTTAATTGGATGAAAATTGAAATACATGAAACACATGGTATTTCATATTTCTGATAACCACACACTGAACTCGGTGGCAGTTCTAACCTTTAACGTAAATGCAATTTTGCAATAATGATTTGCTATCTTGACAGAAATCAATCGTATTCAGCGAATAAAAAATTATCTCAAGAATTAAAAGAAATGAGTGAAGCTAATAAAGTGGACCATCTACTTTGATTTTAAATTGACAGCATTTGAGTGGTTTGCTGGGCTTGCTATACTTCTCTTCTTCATGTTCGCCTTTTCAAATATTAGTATGCACGGATTGCCACGCATGTAGGAATGTAATATATTTGGTTAAGGCATTTTGTTCCGGAGAAATATGACTGATGAGGACAATGATGCATTTAAGCTCCGCCTTGCAGGCAAGGTAAGTACGAGCGTTTTTCAGTCAAAAGTTGACAAGACACCGCAACAACTACTTTATTGTGCACGGAACTGGTCTGAAATTTTCACAATACTGGGCCTGGCCATGACTGGCTGCCAAAAAAAAAAAAAAAAAAAAAAAAAAAACCAAGCCGGCATGGTACAGGTGATTTAACAAGACTGGCAAAAACTCATCTTTTATGAAAAGGTACTTAGACAAATTGAGACATTTTTTGTTCATTCATTCATTTCATTCGCATTGGCTGGTTGGAATCCTGGATTGAAGGGTGCGCCTGCAGGTGAGTTGTCATTGTCGGGAGCGTCCGTATCAAAGAGAAACCTGAGAAACTCCAAGTTATTCAACCTTTAGGAGCTCCAAGCCGTTATTTTGTACAGCCATGTATCATGCTGACGTACATGTATCCACAGGGTGCATGTGGGGTTTGTGTGGTGATGTTTGTTTGTCTCGGATTTTGCGCGTTCCACGTGGAACGGTGGTTGATGTGGTTGGCCGGTGGTTCGCAGGCTGCGTTGACACGATTCAGATGCATATTGGTTACAAGGTGGTGCAATTTGTTAGCAAGGCGCGTTAGCAGTGAGCTGATGGCCCTGTTTGCGCATGCTTCAAGTAAATATCCCGCATTACCGGATGAGGTAAGGGTGAGGTACGGGTGAGGTATGGGTGAGGTATGGGTGGTATTTAGGGGGTCTAACAGCCAGGGAAAGGGAGTGGCTTCGCTATCTTGGTTCGGAGCGAAGAATCTCTCGCCCATATCTAAACCTAGCAGACTCTGGAGCCCGAACAAAGCGGTGGTGCAAATAGAGTACTATTTGCACTGACGCGACGTAGAGGGCAGAAGAGACACTATCACAGTTCAGTCTGGTCGCGGCTAGGATAAGCGGCAGGGAGAAGCGTAAATTATGTAATTATGTAATTCGTGCCTGCACACACATAGGCCTACACGCACATAGGTGTGTGGGCGCCGGCAATCGCGGGGCTCCTATTGTCCCTCTTTTGTTTGTACTCTAACTTTTTCGGGGGCCTCCCGTTGGTTTTGTGCGCGGTTTTCATAAGTGCGCCTTGACACAATAACGGACCCTTTTGTCCTCTTTATTTCCGGTCCGCGGTCTTAATAACTATACAAACGCACATGTATAAGTGTGTATGTATTGATTTGATTTTTAGTACCTTCTGTATCGTCTTTGTATATATGGAGGGTTTTAAATAACACTATTAACTTGAAAAATAAGCAAGTTCGTGCTACCGAAAGAGGATTCGGACCAGCTCAGGTGGTCGCCATTTCGTTTTGTTTTCCCACCCACACCCACCCCAACGGTTTGTTGTTCGGGCTCCGGTTTCTATGCTCTAATCTCTCGCCCATATCTAAACCTAGCAGACTCTGGAGCCCAAACAAAGCGGTGGTGCAAATAGAGTACTATACGTTTGGTTTCCGGGTGATAACTTGTCCTTTGATATTTTAAAAAGGAACTTTGGGTAGTCAGACCATACCCCTAGAACTATGGGGTTCCGACAGGAACCCCATAGAAAGACGCCGATTTTTCCCATAGGCTAGTACAGCAAGAATAAGAAAGTCATTCCCATGCAATCACGTTTCTACATTGTACACGAGAATTACTGCACGGTTGTTCTCGAAAAATTATAATATGCCTCATTTACATCCTCACCTTGCTTGCGCCAAGTCAATTTTCGCCTGAAACGGTTCCAATTTGCGGGAAAAAAATGAAAAAAATCTTCAGTCGTTCCGAAGCGATCACACACATCGAGGAAGCCGCACAACACACGAAGCTCCTGTTTTGCGGGGGAACTGTGGGTCGGTCAAGTCATGATTATTTATCGAAAATTTGAAGCGCGGTACGACAGGCAATGCATGCAGCGCAGACGGTATATAACGGACACGTACACGCGGCAGTTGCCTGCCGTACCGCGCTTCAAATTTCCGATGAATAATCATGACTTGACCGACCCACGGCCCCCCGCAAAACAGGAGCTTCGTGTGTGCGGCTTCCTCGATGGTGTGAGTTTGTATATGCCGGCAATCGTGGACCTAGGACAAAAGAATTCGGGCGTAGACAAAGGGGTCCACGTTTGACCTAACGTCCACGATTGAAAATCGTGTACAAAACCAATGAGAGGCCTTCCGAAAAAGTTAGAGTATAAACAAAAGAGGAACAATGGGAGGTCCACGATTGCACCCGTTTACATGACTGTGTGAGTTTGTGTGTGTGGACGTGTGTGTGATCGCTTCGGAACGACTGAAGATTTTTGTCATTTTTTCCCCGCAAATTGGAACCGTTTCAGGCGAAAATTGACTTGGCGCAAGCAAGGTGAGGATGTAAATGAGGCATATTATAATTTTTCGAGAACAACCGTGCAGTAATTCTCGTGTACAATGTAGAAACGTGATTGCATGGGAATGACTTTCTTATTCTTGCTGTACTAGCCTATGGGAAAAATCGGCGTCTTTCTATGGGGTTCCTGTTGGAACCCCATAGTTCTAGGGGTAGTCAGACCAGTAGTGAATTTTAATTGTCAACTGTACAAGCAACGAAAAGCTATAGAGAGCATAAATGCTATTTGTGTATTCATCAGCTGGGTGCCATTCTTTTTAAATGCACGACAGATGTGACTGCGCTTGTGTGGCATAAATTTGAATAATGATCAGAATTGGACATGACGATTTTGATCAAGATTCAAACGGTTCGCGCTAATCTGATTGGCGGTGTGTAAAATTTGCTTCTAGCCAAATCCGAGCCACACCTATTGAATCACTTGATGGAATTGTAGATGAAGTGAAATGTGCTTGTGGAAAAGCTATTTAGTGTTATTGACAAATTGAGTTAAATTGCATGGCTATTCTTAGTGAATTTGAACAGCGTCAATTGATCTTTTCATGTCTACATTCAACTTGTCTCCAGATATCTGTTTGTTATAAACAGGTAATAGACTTCGTTTGGTTAAACCCTGAAAGGGGTGTCTCAACCCGCGGTGTGACTAAAGTCAAATTCGAAGATTAAGATAGAGGGCACTAGGGGTTTACATCAATTTTCCTGAGGAAATACAGTGGCGAAACATTTACTGCATAACGCAATCCTGAATGTGGGTAGGGGAGGGTCACTGTATATCGGCTGGGGGTTTGCTTTATTCCCCTGTAGTTACTTTCTGGTCAACGTTTTGGTTTGCAAATTTTTTCTTTTCCCCCTAAAATGTTAACCGAAAGGACATGTCTAAACACAAGTAGCTGATCGAATTTCCATTGTACTTTGCGAAGCGGTATTGCTCAATGCACTGATATAAAAATGTTGGCTATAAAATAAGTTATTGCATACAAAGTTAATTCAATTCCGCCGAGATTTTGAGAATCGACGGAAACACGCGTTTCATTTTCGCTACCAGAGCGTTCGATTCCATTTGAGTTCAATCAATTGTTTGTGCAGAACCTTTTGTTTATGTCCAATCGGATTCATTTACACGCTTTTAGAAGGCGAAATTCAAATACTGACCATTCTATTTCACTTTTAGTGTAATTACATCTGCACCAAATCCAATTTATAGGGTTAGTGTTTAATAACTGTCAATCAAATGAGCAATGCCTGAAATTGATTTAGAATGAAATTCGAAGCTTTTTTTCCTTGTTCAATCTTTACCCGATTTTTTTAAAATTTGCTTTTCCATCATTTACGTACCTAGTCTTTAACATAACGAACTTATATTTATTCGTCCACCCCTTTGCAGTACATTAGGTCAAATCCCCCTTCCCCTCAGAGCCACTACTGACTACATCTGAGATCAAGTTCATTTTGTGACAGTTAGACTTTAGCCCTCATTAGGTTCTTTACATGGCCAAGCGGAGATGGAGATAAGTTTGTGCATGAGCTTACCATCTTGTGTATTTTTCGTGATTGTATGATTTTTCCGATGTTGTTGCGGGCTATTTCCTGTAAACAAGTAGCCAAGATCTCCAGAGTATCGGCAGTCTGCAAATAGTCTGCGCTACTCTCAAATGCATCTGATGGTTGCAAATTTGCAATCGACATTAGAGGTTCGTCTGTATATGGCTTCGTGCTGCCATCACGTATTATAAAATGCCTGAATAAATCCCCGCCATCTAATTGGTGGATCGTCGATCACGTGCATTGAATTATTTGTTCCATCGCACGCCGCGAGAAGTTAACGGTACATCTATACATCACACGGTATAGGCGTGCGATTTAACTTCGCGAATTTCACGGTCATTATAGGTGGCGCTACAACACGGCTGTCATACAAAATGGCAGACGATGTTCCCGAACCGCGGTCAACAGACGACAAAATATTGGAACTCTCAGGCGATGCTAAAGGTGCCAAAGAGACAAATCAAATATACAGTCAGATTAGAGGAATTTGAAAGACACGCAGGAATAATAATTGAAGCTCTAACTAATTCGGAACTTAACAACTTTTTGTCGCGGTTTTATGCGGGACTGAGAAGGGAAAACGGCACGTTGTACACAAAGAAATCCATGCATGCAATCCGACGAGGATTTATTCAGGCGTTGTATAAACCAAATAGGGCCTAATGAATGTTTCACATTCGTGCAATGGTAAGAATAATTTCATTCGGTGACAGATGGAACGTCCCATTCCACTCGGCTTCGCCTCATGGAATGGGACGTTCCATCTGTCACCGAATGGAACATTCCCCTTACAAAAAAGTTCTATAGAAATCTATAAAAACAAATTCTGTAGAATTTCTATATGATATTCTATAGAATTCCTTTATAGAGTTTCTGTAGAGTTTCTTTAGAAAATGGGCCACTTCTCTATAAGACATTTTATAGAATTCTATAGAAATTTTACAATTCTATAAAAGATAATTCTATAGAATGTCTAAGATTTTACAGAATTTTTCTATAGATTTGTATATAATTTCTTTAGAGATCCTCTATAGTTTTTATAGAATTCTATAGAAAAATGACCACTTTTCTATAAAACATCAAATAAAATTCTATAGAAATATGACCACTTTTCTATAAAACAGCTAATAGAATTCTATAGAAATAGGACCACTTTTCTATAAAACATCTAATAGAATTATATAGAAAGATGACTCAATTTTTATAAAATGTCATAAATATTTACAAACTTGGTAACTTTTCTAAACATTTTAATTAAATATCAACGTGATACACTTCATCCTTCAAAATTAAAACAATTGGAGATCAATTCTTTTTTGCTGTGTACTTTTCACTGCATTTATTTCCAGCATAGGCCATGGCCAAAACGTCCTGAATTTTTCCAAATCTAATACTGTACATGAATAATTTCACACAGGGAATTAATGAAAAATGTATAAATACATGTATAAGCACCCGATATGCGATCAACATTAATTAAATAGGAAACTACATAATTCAACATACATCATTGTTTCTATATTTAAAAAAACTTTGGACGGATACAAAACAAGTAAATTAAAGAAGGCTTGAATGGTTTTGTATTTTATAAACAAATGCAAGGAGACGAACAAGAATGATTACAGTATGAAAGATAAAAGAGCCTAAAACACATGAATCTTTAACAATGAAAAAAGATCCCACCATAAATCTCTGAAATTTAACTGAGATTTAAGGGGGGAAACTACATTTTGGTTGTTAAAATATTAATAGTGAACAATAACCCATGTTGGCGCACTTGGAAAATTTACATTGATCTCTTCAGAAAATCAGCCCTGAAGAAGGCCTTTGTGTAATTTTTACTAGTATATACATTTGTGGAAACTGATAAATCACCTGACGTTAAGAGAAATCTCCTGGCGAAAAATTTAACTCATACTTACGAAAATCTAAAATACACACGGACTAGTGAAACTCCGTTTACTCCGGACACAGATGAAAATTTATGAAATAAAACTATTTTTGAGGGTTAAATGGACTTTCTGATGGACTTAAAGTATGGGCAATCATGGGGGACACCCCCCCCCCCCCCCCCCCCCCAAATATTTTGGGAGTTGACGGCTATGGCAGTGTGTCCCCCCCAAAAACAAAAAGATTCTCCTTTGTCATATACATTTTATTTTCCCTTTTTATTTGAAATTTAGACAGCTGGCTAACAACTGTTTTGTTATCACTAACGTACAAAGCAACAATGGGTACAATCTTTACAGAATATTAGTCAAAATATGATTGTGTAAGCCAAAAAAAGGAATGTCACCTCCTACTATAGTAACAATTGTAGACTTACTGCATACAAAAGGGTTTAACAAGTGTACAATTAAAAAATTAGCTGGCATGTGTTCCCTACAAGTTTGTTTCTTGTACTCTGTCATTTGCCTTTGAGAAAGAACTTGCTTAAGTTCGAAACGTCAGGCCAGCTAATTTTTTTTATTTGTATATTTCAGGTCCATTCAGTCAGTCAGCAGTTTTATTCATTTTCAAGTGTACAATTAAGAAAAGATCTTATATAATATACATGTAACTCGTAAGATCTTACGGGAGAGGACTTGAGCGAGGACTCAGACGACTTAGGCAGCTCTGTAATGGCGAAGACTTGGACGACTTGGGTAGCTCTGCACATATGCAATGGATGAGGATGACTCCAAATGGTGCGGGCAAACACAGTTCGATGCTAACGAGCTTGAACACGGGGCGAATTCACCTCCAACAAACAGCCACAAAGAGACGAAACAGCGGCTCCCGACGCAAAAATATGGGGATATGAGCCCCAAATACTGAACCGTAGGCCTATTACACAGATAAAAATGTATGAAATAATTTTGTGGCGATCAATAGGCACAAATTTAAAGTTAAAAATGGACTTAAAGCACGGGCAATCCGGGGGGGGGGGGGGGGGGGGGGGGGGGGGGGGGGACACGTCCCCCTCCCCCAATATTTTCCCCTTTGTCATATACATTTTATTTTCCCTTTTCATTTGAAATTTAGACAGCTAACTGGCTATTAAACAACTGTTTTGTTATCACTAACATACAAGCAACAATGGGGACAATCTTTACAGAATATTAGTCAAAATAAGATTGTGTAAGCCAAAAAAGGGAATGTCACCTCCTACTATAGTAACAATTGTAGACTTACCGCATACCATGGAGGAATGTTTTCTTCCTCCATGCGCATACAAACAGCTTGTGATCAGCGTGACGACATGGTTCAACCATGGAGGAAGAACCTCCATGGTTCAACCATTCCTTCCTCTATGGTTCAACCATTTCTCCCTGGTTTAACATGTTGCTTGTCTTCCTCCATGGTTGTATCTTGTACGTGTGATCGATCATGATCATGTCCAAAGACTTGTCCATCCATCCAGCAATCACCAGTGTATTTTTTACATGTCATGTACAGGTTGAGTGTGTACATGAGCAGTGAATTATGTCCACAGGCATAAATGCCATGCAAATATCCACGATTTTGACCCAGTTTTATACAATTTCTGCCATCAAGCCCATACTGCACTGCTGCACTGACATTCAACTGACTGCAGTGCAGATTTCAAATTTCCCACACTGACCGTTTATCTCTGGTATGCAAGCAGCAAGTTCACCTTGTCATGTGACTTGAGTCTAAGTAACATGATACTCTCAATGATGTAACAGTACATGTAGGCTTTGGTCTGTACAGGGTCTGTGTACACATCAACTTCCTGTTTGGCTTAGTAAACTGTTGGGCAGGCTGTGTGGTCATGGAGCTATAGCTCCATGGTGTGGTGTACTTACATGTATCATGGAGGAAGGAATTTTCTCCATGCATGTATGTGCTGTTGCATATAATTATTCAGTGTTGCATGGTGTACACCTAGAGGTACATATTATGTACCATTCCTGCACCGAATTATGATGTATACAGACACCACAGTTCGGTAAGGGAAAACAAATGAATACTTCGAAAATGCTTATATAATCGCTTCTTTAAAAATCATAGTCCTTTAAAAATCATAGTCCTCAGCCTTGATCTTGTTAGTAAATTTGATTGAAAAAAAAAAGATTTGTTAAAGTATTATATAGTTATACTCATCTCTAATTTCTACCGAAAAATAAAATCATATGGAGTGTTCTATATAATTCTATGTTTCTATAGAAATTAGGGGCATATTGTTCTATAGAATTCTATAGAGTGTGTTATAGAGCTCTATATGGTTCTATAGAGGCAATGGTTTTCTATAGAATATTTAAGGCTGTCTATAGAGATTTAAAAAAAATCTGTCACCTCATGAAATTATTCTTACCATCGCACTCAAACATTCATTATTTGTATACAGGTTGATTCAAATCGAATATCAAATGAAGAGTAACATCTAATTTCAATTTCTGCTAGAATTTATAAGATTCTGTATCAGATTTAGAATTCTGTGATGTAATCTGCTATTTTCAGTTTCTGGTTCTACAATGTTAATATTGTTTTTGTCGGTAGAGAGACTATATAGAAACAAACAACACTAAATCAACGAGTCAACATTTAATATGAAAATGACCAACAAACGTCTCTTTGCGTCTGTTACAATGCCTTTGGTGGCCTTATTTACAAAGAACAATAGTCTAAGAAAAAAAATAGTAGGCCTAAAATAATGATACTTCAGAATCTAAAAAAATGCTAAGTTAAATATAGAACTAATACTAAACCATAACGATATATGGAAATGAATACTCGCGGCTGTAGAGAACAACTCGACTTTTTAACAGTGGCGTATCCAAGTTTTGGCTACAATTTGTTTCGCCTTGCAAAATGTTTTAAATAGCGGGTCAGGCAAATGTACCACTTGTGAAGTGATGGCGGGGGTGGGGGTGGGGGTGAAGTTGTCCTCCCCTGATACGCCACTGCTTTATAAAAAAGAATTATCGTCATTATCATAATTCAACATTTTTAATGTTGGATTCGATACTTCGGATTTCTAACAACTGCATTTAGTAAACACAACAATATGCATCATTGTTAGCTTTTTCCTCCTACTTTTAAGATAAAACGTGTACAATAGTTGCATTATCCAACAAGAGTTCTAAAACTGTCTGAAATCGTTTACTAAAATATATTGCTGGGAATTAAGGGGTGAAAGTAATGTACATTGCTCACCAACTGTGTTAGCTTGCGAAACTGCTTGCGCCAGCTTGCAAAGCCAAAAATAGCGCAAGTAGCGTAGCGCAGCAGTGGGCAAGCATTCTTGCGAAAGCTTGCGCAAATTTAGCTTGCGGAATGGCTTCGCAAGCTGTTGCGCTAGTTTTTAACCTGCCCCAAAATAGCGCAAAATAGCGCAAGCCAAGCTGCGCTAGACGTCTTTCGTAATGAAACGCAATGCATCGCAAGCAGTGTACAGGCCTAACGCAAGCATGCGCAACGAGCGCAATGCAGTGCAAGGCAGCACAATCTGCGATTTGTTGCGAATTCTTGCGCTCGTTGCGCCGGTGGGCAACAAATTGCAAAATTTGCAAATAGCGAAATATACATTATCGTAAATTTTGGCAGAAAAAAATTCGCAAGATGACGCAAGCTGACGGAGTTGGTGGGCAAGTAGCATAAGAATCAAAAGGTGGAGGCAGTTGTGGATACGACGGGTAAGGGAGTGGGAACGGTGGTGACAAGGGGGAGGGACGTCCACCCCCCCCTTCCGCAGCCGACACCCCACGACGGGTTAAGAAGTGGGGGTGGTGGTAACAAGGGGGAGGGACGTTCCCACTCCCCCAGCCGAGATTCCTGAGGTGCAAAAAAACGCGAAGCCGACCGATAAGCCAGTTCGGTATTTCAACTGCGCATAGGTGGTCGCAAATGTGGTCACACAATGCGCACACGATAAATTCAATCAGAATGGGTGTTCGCGTAATATCACGTGACATTACGTCATCAGCAATTTTATCCCGAATAACCTTTGACCTGGACTACTTCATCGAGATACCAAACTGGCTTATTGCATTTCGGCTCCCTGACTCACCTGGAAGAAAGTGATGCACTACTGCCGTCCCGACTCCCTAACCCTGCAAATTTGATACTGGTTACCAGAACTAGTAAAATGATGCCCATGCAACTACACTATGAATGCCTACTAGAAAGTGTTTTTTTACAGAGGTGATGGTTGCAAAGTAATACTGTAGAAACTATTTACCCGGGTTATTCAAAAGAAAAAAACAACAACATTTGAATGAAAAAATAAGTACTTTTGTAAAGCCTGAACTTTAATACTGTGTATACACCTGCCTTCAAAGTTTCTATTCTTTTTATCTTCATACAAAATACACAATGTAATTCAATTCTATCACTGCAGCCAAACGTAGATATGAGACAAAACACTAAGCTAGAATACACGGCAAACATATATGTACAAAGCTCAAACCACAAACCAATGATACTGTATTGTACAATGTATTTTTAAGAGTTTCAAAACATAGGCCATAGTCTTTAATGACTATAAAACTATAGTCAATACTTCATACTCCACAATACATTCAGTTGCTATGATCTTTGAAACGCTCGACTGGCAAGAAGCTGAAAAGCCACATTTTGTAGGTTAATTTGGCAATGAGCAATTTATTATTTCTATGTTAAAACTTAAAACTGCATTTGGTAAATGTATCATTGATACTGATTAGAACCGTCTAGCACACACAGGCATACTCTAAATAAACTCCAACAGAATACTTTAATTGTTATTTAATATGTACAAGTGAAATACAATAAAAACACACATATTTACAATTTTGTTCAAAATTTTACCCAATTGTTCTGCAGGTTTATGACAAAAATGCATTGTACATTTCTCTGAATACCATTTTTTGGGTAAATAATGACCCAATTTCACATCAAATAGTTACTCTGTAAACAACAGTAATAATAATTATCAAATGTCTGTCTGTCATTAAGGTGATTGTCATTTTGGGTAGCAGAAAAATAGATGAAACGGCAAGAAAGTGACAAGTCTGGGCGCAAGCCAACGGAACCATATACAAAATTGGCAGTATCTTTGCATTTGTCTTGAATATTTAAATCATGAAAAAAAAATATCTGGAGGCGGACTTTGCAATGAAAGGGCCTCGACACTGCATTGACTGTATTGTGAAGTGAGGGACTGCAGCCATCCTCAGGCATTTCTCCTGAAGATGGCCAGACAGCACTGAACGTCACATTTATATATTGCTGGTTGTAAAGAAGTAAAAGAACCATTATACCCTTTCCGGGAATGAACACACAAAATTAACAAACACAGGATTTGAACTTGCGCCCCTCTTGAACGCATCATTAGCGCTCTATCAATATAGTTGAACATAAATGGATTGAGTATGCACAGGAATGTACACACAGTCATACTTCCCCAATACGTCCGAGGACAATGCTTTGTGTTTCCTATTGTTCCTTTAATATAACCAACCCCCATAGACTAAGCACGTATCCTTACGTTCGAGGACCGAAAGGTTTCTTTGTGTTTCCTTTCTTCTCTTGTCCTCGGAGATATATACAGTGCACGTACATACAGATCAGGGTTCTCCCCAGGATTTTTCAAAACTGTGGCGATTTCATTTGTGGTTGACTGACAATTTGCGAAGCCATTGGACTTTGGATGCTCTCTGGTGCATTTTAGAGCATTTCCTGGGCTTTTCAAGTACTTTTTCTCAGGAAAAAAACATGAGAGATTTAATATGCTTTTCTAAATTTAGGATATCAACATTTCATCAAATGACCACATTTCCTTTCTGGACTAGTAATTCTAGACACAAAATGAGTCATTCCAAGTTTCAGATATGCAACAGAAG
Source organism: Hippasteria phrygiana (assembly GCA_037893225.1). Taxonomy (NCBI): domain Eukaryota; kingdom Metazoa; phylum Echinodermata; class Asteroidea; order Valvatida; family Goniasteridae; genus Hippasteria; species Hippasteria phrygiana. The sequence goes on from JAZGUH010000140.1 coordinate 613,046, forward strand.
TCCCCTGCCTCATCATGTGGTGCTTTCGGCACAATGCGCACAGCATTCCTGAAACGTGAATGCAAGTCATTAAAAAATAAAGTAGAAAAGAATTGCCAGGGCTTACCCTTTTGGGAGTGCCATAAAGAAAAAATTTCATTTTCAAGCTACATTTAAAAACAATCTGAATGTTTTGTAATAGGTGTAACTGTATGCATGCTTTAGCTTAAAACTTTGAAAATTACAAGAAAAGAACATGTACCCCAAAAATTAGCCAGGGGTTCCCCTATGGGCGGTTAGCCCTTTTTGTATGCTAAAATCATTTTTTTAAATTCATGTGAAAAAAGAAAATGGCCAGGGCTTCCCCCATGGGCGGTTAGCGGTTTTTTTTCTTTTTCTTTTTTTAGAATGCTGTAAATAAATCATTGTGTTTGTTTTTTAAAATTCATGTAACAAAAAAAATTCAATTAAAATATTTTAACTAACGTTAATATGATTAATTTTACAAAATTAGGCATTTGGTTAAAATAATATTAATATAAATCGGTAGCAAGTAATATGGGTTTCCCTCTGCGCGGACCGCTGATGTTATTGGCTTAAAAAAAGACCCTATTTTTGATTGCTTTTCCACCATTGTACGCGAGACAAAAACGTGGTGACTTGGCAACGTCCAACAATCTCGTCCCCATCGTAAATGCCTTTAATACAAAGAACTACGGCCATGAAAAAAAAACCTGACGTGTGTGGGGTCGATCTTGTAAGCACTGCAAATGGCGTAGTGCAAAATTTTAACCCTCATAAAAGTTGCCCCTGCTTAGCGTATTGAGCACACGACCGGCACCAAGAGAACACATGCGCGCACGCGCACAGGAAGGTGCGTGCACGAAGAATTGTCCTACAACGGAGGTTCAGATTTGGGGCGACACCGACCACAAGGAACTCGTGTGTGGTGCCGATACATGTACTGTGCATGTGTGCTGTGTGGCCGCGCGTTGTGCATGGTGCGATGTGTACGTATCTGCAGTATTACAAATGGGTGTACGTCGTGTACGACACGGAAAATGTAGGAAGATTTACTGCTTCTTCGTCTAGATTTCGCCGGACATGTAAAATGACAAGCTAGGCCTTACGCCATGCCAATGGACCTGCATCATGTACATGTAAGATAATACTGAGCCGTACTATTGTGCGTATTGGGGATGAAAAAATGGGTATCGGCCCGTTTTTTTGCGTATCGGGCAGAAATAATTGCGTATCGGGCCAATACGCAAGTTTGTACGCGAGGAGAACCCTGCAGATGACAACCGGCCAGGTGGTCTTATTCAAACCGCAGCTATGGCTGTCGTCCGTATTCAAGAGGTTAAACGACTCAAATCTTTTTGAGATATTTAACATGCTGAATAACACTGCAAACATCTTTAGATATTTATTGCTTCCTAAAATTTTCAAGCTGGGAAAATAATAAGGGATGAGGTAGTGACGACAGTTTTCTAATGACATTCTAGTGACGATGGGTCATTCTATAAATTTGGGGGTCCAATTTTTGTGTACCTGTTAAATCTGACATATTCTTTAATCTGACACATTCTTTAATGCCTTCTATCTCCAAGAGTGATTATGTAAAGCAAAGTACCTGCCAAACAAGTAAAAACAGTGTGAAGTAAATTTTAATGACAATTGATGGGAAATTCCCACAGGTCAGGTGTAACAGAGACACCAAAAAATGTCACACTTTTGGACCCCAAATTGATGGAATGACCCAATTTACTCTGCCCCTTACAAAGACAGGTTACATAACATACGAGTTTGTAATGTCAAAACAACCCAAAATTCGTTGTGAATTTGGGTGATTCACAATACATGTTTCGCCTGCGAGCCAGACTTTCTCAGCGTTGGTGGCGCCATTTAACCTCTTTGTTTTGTTCTTGCCCGTACATGCAAAAAAAGACTTTTACAGGGTTTTGCTTTTCTTTTCTGTTTGCTACGGTACTTCAGGCATAGGCCCTTAAAAAAAAAATTGGCAACGAGCAAGGGGGGGGGGGGGGGGGGGGGACGAACTTTCGACCGCAAAACCTCCCCTCTGGATCCACCCCTGGAGAGGTATTTTTTTGCATTGTATCATGAAATAAGGTTTGCATAATCCGTTCAAAAGGTGTTTTTGCACTTAAAAGCATCCTTTTGTTTTCTCTTGATGGTTCGTGATTGCTTATAAGGCTTCTGAATGCTTGTATACAGCTAATCTGAAATATCTCGAGAAATACTTGAGTGATTTGTTGACTGTGAAGTTTGAAAACGTCCTCTCTGGGACAACCACATGGTGGGGCAGTGTATTGCGAATCACACAGATTGGCAGTAAAAAGCTGTGGATTCAAAGATTTTCAAGAAACAAGGTGGTCATTAATAGCTATTGCAACGGTTGTGGTCTTGGAGTCTTGTGTAATTAAATAGGCCCTGCTGTCAAAATGGAACTCATCATACTGCCCGCATATCTTTTGAAGAGGTATTTCACTCTTCTCTCTTCAAAATTCATGCGCATGAGTACATTAATTTCATTTGTTGGTACGATATTTCAGGCAATCACAGACTCAAACTTTACCTCTAAATTGTAACTGATGATTTTGACCTTCCACCTGTCTTAACCGACCCGTTTTCCTTGCTACCGGAGAACGGCCTGTGGTCCACACTGATCATCTTCTGTCTGGGTGTGCGCCGTCGCCGGGCTGACTTGGCTCGGGATACGGAACCATTGAGCTGAGAGGAGGAGGTAGAGGTGGAGATGGAGGGGGTGCGTGAATCCAGGGGGTCCACCCACTGGTGGGGGCTCCCTTGGTGAGGGAGAAAGCTGCTCACGGTGCAGGAGGAGACTGGAATGGAAATTGTTCGGGTCAACTCTGTCAATCATAATTTAATGAGTATTATGATAAAGACTTGTCTTCAGGCCGGCTCATACTTCCCGTGAATTTCAGAGCAAAGCGAATTCGTCTGGGTAACAGCGAACGTCACAATAAAACAATTGATGATGCCACGAAATTCACTTCGCTTTCGCATAAAGTATGAACTGGCCTTTACAAGTTTCTAAGCTGGAGAGAGACATGAGAAGATGCAGCTTCTAGACAGTGTAGGGCTGTCCCGAATATACCGAATATTCGATTGTCAACCGAATATTTGATTACCTTTTTGCCGGTTCGAATATTCGAAAATGATATATGTGACCTGCTCTGGAAAAAGGTATATTATGTCGCAAAATATGAATAATGTGTTTTATGTACGTTTGGAAAGCCTGTAATGTAAGCTTTCATTTGGTACGTGATAGAGCTCCAAAGCCCTTTCCGTTCTGGAGATATCGCGTTTTTGCATATGAATTAGTTCTATGGAGTTCAAATTGCACAACAGAGAAAACAGGCTTTGAAATAGCTAGTTCTAACACAATGCAATGGAACAATGCACTCTAAAAAGGTTATTTTTTTCACTTTATTCACTGAAATCAACATTGTTGTGCACCAAACCTAAAACTTTAGGTATTTAAGATGTCATTAAAGACAAAAAACAAAGAATGAAATTTAACGAAAAATTTCACCCTCTCCACTTTGAAAGGGCCATTACACGTAAATGCATAGCGCGACTTATATCACCTTTTTCTGGAGCGGGTCGCATATATGCACGTACAGATACTACTCTGATGCTATTTTAATAGAAAAGTTACGGCACTTAGCAGTGTCAAATGCAGCATTTTTGTCGACGCTAACTTTTTGTGGAAGAAGGTTATTGTTCCCGACCGTAAAAAAAAACGACAAAAATGCAGGCTGGAGGTTGGTTTAATGTTATACGTCCCGTAATGATCTTGATACAACAGGCGCATGCAAAAAAATGTCGATTGGGCAGTATACAAATAATTAATGTTTATGAGTGCGATGGTAAGAATAATTTCATGAGGTGACAGATTTAATGTTCCATTCCACGTATGTTAGAACATTGTTTGTGGATTTTTCTTCAGCCTTTAATTTGATTCAACCCCATGTTCTGACTGGCAAGCTGAGAGGGATGGATGTGAACCCCTGTTTGATTATGTGGATCGATGATTTTTTGACAAATAGAACCCAGAGGGTGCGTTTAATGAAATCCCTGTCCGATGTTGTCTACACTAATACAGGGGCTCCGCAGGGGTGTGTTTTGTCCCCAGTGCTTTTTACTCTTTATACTAGTGACCTCAGAAATGAAGACCCTATGTGTTCTATGATAAAATATGCAGATGACACCTCACTGACAGGGTTGATCAGTCATGACAATGAGACTGGATACAGGAACAATATTCTTAAATTCTGTAATTGGTGTAAAGATAACTTCTTAACATTGAACACGCAGAAAACCAAAGAAATTGTTTTTGATTTTTAATAGGAAAAATCGAAATGTTATCAAACCTGTTGTTATAGGTGGGGATGAAATCCAAATTGTGACAGAGTATAAGTATCTTGGTACGTATATTGATAGCCTATGAATATTCACATTCCAATTCAATTTACTATGTGCCAAGGCCAATCAACGGCTGTTTTTCCTAAGGAAATTGAAATTATTTCATGTAGATCGTGATATTATGTTGCTTTTTTATCAGAGCGTCATACAGTCTGTCATGTCTTTTTGTTGTATCGCCTGGTTTAATGGTTTGACTGTTATGAATTCGAACAAGTTAAAAAGGATTACTAAAATTGCCAGCAGGGTCATTGGTGTTGGTGTTCTGGACATTGAATTCGTGTGCCACAATGCTCTGGACTCTAAACTCAGAACCATTATGCAGGATGATACTCACCCACTCCATTCTCTCATAGTATTAAATAGGTCGGGTCGAATCCGTCAATTGAACTCTCATACTATGAGACACAATCATTCCTTTTTACCTAGTGCCATTTCATATTTCAATCAGACTTATATTAGATAATTATATTGGACTTTTATCGTACCTCTCATCAGTTTAATTTGTTTATATATATATATTTTGTATTCCCTGTTTTTAAATCTCGCACCCTGTTCCCTTTCGCCCCGCTTGTACCCTCCCCTGGCTTGCCATTGTTCCTTTTCCCATGTATGTCACTTAATTTGTATTTTGTAGGTATTCTATTTATTTATTATTTAATTTAAATTAAATAATTAGGTGAAGCTGTTTATTTTATGGTGATATATTATTTGTATTTTATGTATAGCCACTCTCGACAGTTCCTCATTTTATGTGATTTTTATGTCTATTGATAAATAAATGTTTTAGGGTTTTATGTGAAGTTATTAATGCAGAACGAGAAGCCGAGTTTCATGTTCTACATGACGAGAATAAATGAATTGAATTGAATTGAATTGAATTGAAGCCGAGTGGAATGGGACATTCCATCTGTCACCTCATGAAATTATTCTTACCATTGCACGAATGTGAAACATTCATTATTTGTTTTATACAATGCCTGAATAAATCCGACAGATTGCATGCATGGATTTCTTTGTGTACAACGTGCCGTTTACCTTCTCAGTCCTGCATCAAACCGCGACAAAAAATGGTCTAGTTCCGAATCAGTTAAAGCTTTAATTGTTGTTCCTGCGTGTCTTGCAAATTCCTCTAATCGTTTGACTGCATATTTCATTTGTCTCTTTGTGTTAGCAGCGTCAGCATCGCCTACGAGTTCCAATATTTCGTCGTCCGTTAGGAAAACAAACCGCGGTTCGGAAACACCGTCCGCCATTTTGTGTGAATGACAGGCTAGACTGGTTCCCGGTTGGGAACCAGTCCAATGACAGCCATGTTGTGGCGGCGGGGAAGTTCTATCAAACGCGTTACCGTTTGATAGAACCATGTGATAGAACTTTGTTTGGCGGTGCGGGTTCGCGTTGTGCGATGGGACGAATAATTCAATGCACGTGATCGACGATCCACCAATCGGATGGCTGGTATTTATTCAGGTGTTGTATAATTTGTAATATCGATCGCCGCATATAAAACACCGGCGTGCTTTGCGTGCAACTTTTTACGGGCGCGGCATGCAATTGCAGCTGACACAAGAAAAACTTGATCGGCGAGTATTGAATATTCAAATATTCGGTCAAACCTAGTTTTGAATAATCGAATACTCAATTATTCGAAAATGAACAGCCCTAAGACAAAGTACCAATTTACTACAAAAAGCAGTACGCATCCATTATCAATGTTTGGATTTTTTCCAAATGGACAGAGACAGGTTAATATGAACTAAAAGAATTTGTTTTTTCACTTTGAAAATGTATTCAAATTTACCTAGTCAGTTTCCCCTGTGGATTGTTTGACGAATTAAAAGAATTTGTGTTAACAATTTTTCATACAGTGATAACAAAGAGCGATAGTTAAACTGTCATGAAATTCCGCTTGAGCTGGTGTACAAAGATGGTTCAAAAGTTCAAGCACAAGCTTACGGAATTCTCATACTGCTGTCCTTAAGTCTTATTTTTTAGCTTATGGAAAGGAAGAGTCACATGCACAACTACCAATTTTATTCGCTGCCGCGATGATGTAACAAAATAATAGCAGTGCAGTGTTCTTGTCATAGGCTGTACAAATTTTGTTCAATACCTGATGTTGATCGAGACAGAAGTTTGGGTGAGTTGGATCGTGGCGATGACAGCCGTGACGTCTTGACCACCGAGTCCAGGGTGTCGTCCATCATTGAGGTGAAGGAACTCTTGTCATAGGCTGCACAGCAGCCCTGCCAGGCCAAATACCCTGCAGTAGACAAAGGACAACCACATCTCCTCACTTTGCAGGAAGCAAAAATAACACTTCAAAGATCCCTCAAATCATTTGTGACCCGCTCTGCAAAAAGGGCACATAAGTCGCTGTATGCTTTTACGAGTTATGGGCCGTTCAATGTGAAGAGGGTGAAAAATTCTTCAAACAAGTGATTTTGAAGGGAGGTAATTTTTTGCATCTTTGATGCCTATATTATTTCATAACCAAAATCTTTGATTTCAGTGAATAAAGTTGGAAAAAGAATGTGTTTTTGTCGAGTGCTTCCATCTATTGCTTTGCTTTTTGTTTTTGTATAAAATGGCTTGTTTCTCCTTAAAGTCATTTCAAGAAATTCCTGAAAACAAACATGCAAATTTCCAAATATCTCGTGATTGCAAAATGCTAGAGACCTCAGACATATACCATATGAAAGCATATAAAATGGCCTTTCCAGCTATATATAAAACACTATTTTCAAATTTTGCAACATAAGTGCCCTTTTTGCAGAGCGGGTCACATTTAATAAAGGCCTTCTTATGTCATCAAAATCATTTTGCTTAAAACAAAAAAAAACCAAATTTTTTACTGAGAAATGGGAGACTTTTGTGAGGCTGGTGCCAGCAGATATTCCGGTTCTTTTTGCTAGTTTTAAGCATGCGTGCATAGTATTGAGTGTGTGTGCGTAGTTTTGATCATGCGTGCGTAGTTCTGAGCATGCGCACGACTAGTGAGAAGAATGGAAAAGGACCGGTATGTCTGCTGCCACCAAGCATCTCATAACTCTCGCATTCTTTCCCTTGAAGTTTACCATGTAAAGTTGGGTAAATATTGACAAATTAGCGATCAGTTTAATCCAATCAACAAATTCATGTCCGAGTCCCATATCTAAGTGGCAGGTATTTCAGGGAAAAAGAAGCATTTTCCGGCAAGATTCTTTTTCTTACCTTCTGGATGTAGGATGATTATCATCGGTGTTGCTAGGACACCAAACAGCTCGGCAACGCTGACAACAGCAGAAGATTGAGATCCAACTGGCAACTTGTCATTACCAGATGAGTTCTCTCCGCTCTGTCCTGTAAATTAGACAAGCACAATAAGATTTAAATTCCGTTTTGTTCTCAATCACTGAAGTTGGTTGTAATCAAATATCATCAAACCATTTCATGAAGGAGACTGAAGCCAAAAGCCACTATAAACCTGTCAAACAAAGGAAAAACTTTTGTATAGAGTGGAACGCCGCTATACCGAACATTCGGCTATACCGAACATGATCCTTGGCTCCCAAATTTTGTGTACAAAACTTACTGAACATTGTTGTAAAAAAAAAGGCAACGGATTAAAAAAATGTACAGGGTATTTTGGATGTTTGTAATTCCCAAACTTCTGCAGCTTTGTTGAAGAGTGACAGGTTGCTATTATTTCCCCAAGGAATAGAAGGGAAAAGCCAACTGTTGCTTCAGAATTCGGCAAGCTTAGAAAGTATGAACATGTAATTACATGATTTAATTACAATCAAAAGAGGGCACACTTCAAATACGATGCAAGAGAAAGGCAGACCGGCGGCTGAAAATCTCTATACCAAACGATCGCTATACCGCACAAAATCTGTAGATTCCACGATGTTCGTTATAGCGGCATTCCACTGTATTTAAAAATGTTTGCATTTCGAGACACTAAACTAAAGGGAAATGATAACTAAACGATGGAAGAAGGAAGAAGGAATGGTTGATTTATTTTGCTTTCACTTTTCATTCTTTTGCATCAATGACAAATGGGTACAGGTGCATTTAATTTAATGTTTGCAGCACTGGACACCATTAACATTCATTGAAAATAAAGACAGCCAACTGTTCATGTTATTATAATTAAAGTCTTAGCCTCGGTCGCGGTCACGGTCTTTAGGTCTCGGTCTTTAGGTCTCGGTCTTTAGGTCTCGGTCTTGGTCTTTAGGTCTCGGTCTTGGTCTCAGTCTTTTAATCTCCATCTTGGTTTTGGTTTAGGTCTTGGTCTCAGTCTTGGTCTTGGTCTTTAGGTCTCCGTCTCGAACTGTGAAATCTCGACTACAGCATTGACTGTACAAGGGGTTAGGGCAGTCTGTTAGGGCTGCCAGTTGGTTAGAAAAACATCTTGTTGGTTAGAAAAGGGGTATTTAAACACAATGCCTAATGTGGCTGTTTATGCTCCCCGAGGTATTGAAATGTTCCTGGAACTACTATAAGTTGTTTAATTAGGGATAATGATATCACATGTCACAACTGGTATTAGAAATGATTTAAATGGTATTTAAGTGCTGTGAAATGCCGAAAATCATTATAAAGCTTTCTCAACTCTGATAATTAAGACCCCTACCCCTGTCAGTGCTTGTTGAGCCTGCTCGACTGCCAGGCATCAAACCGTTGTCACCGGTGTTACAACTACAGCTGTGACGGATCACACTGTCATCCCGCCAGCCTCGCCTGGTGATCTGCTGTGCGAGTGTCTGCAAGTGGGCAGAGCTAGAGGATTCCGTACTGTTACAGCAGCATGCTGAACATATCACCTAAAAGGAAGTAGTATTTTAGACTTTGAAAATGATCGAAAAATTAAGATTTTTTGATTTTATAATATTAAATGTACAAACACACTAAAAGTAAATAAAAGAATGTCTAAAAAGAATACCTTTCCTGCTCGAGTCTTGGCATAGTCTACAAAGTGGTCCATTGTCTTCTTGGAGGCAAGACACCTAGGGACAAATTGATTCCTTAGACATTAGTTGTTCATTTACATTCGGCATGGCTATTACCCCATGCAGGGTTCTCATGTGGCCCCAAAGCATCTACATATGAGGCGCTTTAATAAAAATAATGCAATCAAATGAACAGGTGGAAATACACGCCATTAACATAATACAATGCAATATGTGACCCGCTCCAGAAAAAGGTGATATAAGTCGCGCTATGCATTTATGTGTAATGGGCTCTTTCAACGTTGAGAGGGTGAAATTTTTCGTCAAAATTAATTTTTTGTTTTTTGTCATTAATGACATCTTAAATATCTAAAGTTTCAGGTTTGGTGCACAACAATGTTGATTTCAGTGAATAAAGTGAAAAAATAACCTTTTTAGAGTGTATTGTTGCATTGCATTGTATTAGAACTAGCTATTTCAAAGCCTGTTTTCTCTGTTGTACAATTTGAACTCCATAGAACTAATCAATATGCAAAAACGCGATATCTCCAGAACGGAAAGGCTTTGGAGCTCTATCATGTGCCAAATAAAAGCTTACATTGCGGGCTTTCCAAACATACATAAAACTCATTTTTCATATTTTGCGACATAATATACCTTTTTCCAGAGCGGGTCACAATAATTTATATGGAACAGTGATATAGTCGAGACCATCACAAGACCCTGCAAGACCATCACAAGACCTTCAGTCTTAATTCAAATCTCAAGCTATTCAAATGAACTGTAATAAAAGCATTCCTTTGTCATGGTCTATGCCTGTTACTTGTGCCTGTAACAAGCTGGTCTTGTGATGGTCTTGTGATGGTCTTGTAAATGGTTTTGTGAATGGTCTTGTGCCTGGTCTTGTGATGGTCTCGACTACATCACTGGTGTGGAATATGCAAGTCTCCGGTGTAGATTTATTCTCTTGTGCAAGGATTGAGAATGCCATTGTGAAGGACTGATCAATGTACCAGTAAAACTACATTTCTTTAACCCAACTCCCTCCACCATTTTTTTCTCCAAGTAATCTGAATCCTCCAACATCCTCTGATTTCAAAGTGTTCAAGCTGCATGTAACCTGAATCCTCCAAAATCCTCTTATGGGGACCACTGCATGAATCCTCCAAAATCCTCTCAGGTTTTTTGCAAACACCCAAGTAACCTACAATCCTCCAAAACCATTCAGCACCAGATTGGGGCCCGATGACCTGGATCCTCCATTTTCCTCCAGAGGCAAACATCCTCTTATGCCCTCAATCCTACAAAATCCTCCGATGCTGCAACTTCCAAAGACTCTCAATCCTCAAAATTCCTCCTTTTGGCAAAGAGGATTTTGGAGGATTTGGGAAGGTTAGGGTCCGCGTCATTTTGTAGTTTTTTGTCGATTGCGTATTGTAAAATTCTTCTCTCAGCAATCAACATCATCTTTAAGGAAATCTAGGCCCACCCGATAAACAAACATAACCTATGTGACAACCAACCAATAATCTCTAGTGATTTCAATGTTGAGAAGGGCAAAAAACCTGTTTAATTTTATTGAAAATACCAGAGCAAAATTCCATCCAATGGCAAAAATGATAGATTGTTAGGATGCCTCCACTATCAAGCAGGAGACTGTGGGTTCAAGTCCTGCCCTGATAATATCCTTGATAATATTAAACGTTTTATTATTAAATCAGTAAACACTGACCACTGTGTCCAGAACAGCAGCATCGTTGGGCAGCGGTTGGTCAGCTTGGTGGGGATCAGTAGGTGAGGGGCCTGGTCAAAGACGTCCAGCACAGTGACCGAGGCCGGAGGGATGCGCCGGCTGGCCAGGTCTAGTTGCTGGTGGAGACCCATGAGGGTGGAGGAGGACTCGGGGGTGACCTCCAAGCCCAGGGTCTGTTGGTAGCTGCAGCAACCTTCCTGGGGGTGTCTGTGAGGTAGGGAGTCAGGCCGGGTTTTTAAGACAAGCTCAAAACTATTTCCATATTAAACCGCTCGCTGTTATTGATGGGAGGCTGGTATATGCAAAGAATGGGCTGTGCAGCCCTGCATGAATGTAAACAACACTGAACGGTGTCCTATCTATCCATCGCACTTGGAGGCCCCCACTTTTGTGTGAATGAAAGCTTTGTTTAAAAAGCTCCATCTATTCATTCCACTCCCATTCAAGAACAATATAGTTGAAACATGAATGGACTGAGTATGCACAGGAATGCGCTTATATTCAAGAGGTTAAACTGACATTAACCCTGACAGAAATTCCATCTCCCGACATTGATCAACCAGTCATTACCTGCTGCCCTTCCGATGTACTGAGTGCAGGCAGTAGCAGGTGAATGGCAGGAACGGGCTGGTGTCCACTACGGTCACATCTGATGGGTCACTGTTTCCTACTGGATGGTCTGTGGTAGCAACCACGCAGATCTTATGCAGACCATCGTAGGCACTTAACTGCAAACACAGCACAATAACAGCTTAACCCTAACAGCCCAAGGCTTTTTACTAGAATCCTTCCCTAACCACACAAACTCCAACACTGTGTAGTAAACCAATGGCACATTCTTTGTACTTAGACAAAATCAGGGCATCAAGTCCCATGCAAATTGATGGTGCCAAGGCTCTACAGTACCCAATCACACAAAATTCAACACAAATGGAGTGTTTGATTTTGGCAGGTTAGGGAAGGTTAGGGTTAATATCAGTTGGAAATGGACTTGCCCAACCCTCCAAAGTTTATACTGTACCTGTGACACATCCGGGGAGAAGAGAGTACGTGGCCTTGTGCTCCCGCCGCCCTCAACTACATGAGGGAAACATCCCACTAGAGCCAAAACAGGCAACTCCACTGCCTGTTGGTGTTGACACACCAACACCTTCGCCAGCTTCTTATCTTTGTAATCCATTAGCCAAACAATTGCTTGTAATCCTTAAGTAAACACTTCCAGGCTGGGATTTGCTGGTACTACTCACATCGTACAAATCACCTCTCCGATTTGTTCAAGTTTATTATCGTTCTCAGCTTTGCAGCAACCGTTTTTCACGATTCAAAGTTTTTTAATTAGTTACACAGGATAGAAAATCTGAACTGAGGCATTTTTTTACAATAAAACTAAGAATTCTTGCAGATGTTTCTGTGTTAAATATAACTCATACAGATAAGAACTTAAGTCAACAAAGGATTAATGATAGTATCTTAAGTTTATTGACACAAGATAAACAATGTAAACAACATAAAATCTAAAAAAGGCAGTGCTCCTTTCCGAGTTAGGGCCTTCTAACTTGGAAAGCTCTAGTGGGATGGGGACAGTATGTGAGCTCTTTGAAGTATTAAGCTGCAGTACGCCTGCACCCAAGCCCTTCATTGTGTGATTTTCATATGACAGTGTGTAAACTGTTAAATATTCAATGAGATTTGAATGAAAAAAAAATCACTGAGATTTCATTCTTCGGAGTTGTGGATCAAAAAATTCCAAGAAAAACATAGGAAAAGAAGAAATACTTTAAAGCCTGCATTTTGTCAATTTTAAACTGAAAAAAATACGAAACAAATATTGTATTTTTTGCAGAACTGAAAGTGCCTGTGCTGCAGTCAGTACTAACTCTTTCATCCATTCACCCAACCACTAACTGGTCTAACTTTTTCAGAAAGGTTTGCATTTTCCCTCCCCTCCCCCCTCCCCCCCACCCCCACCCCAAACCTGGCCAAACCATTCCATTATGTTGTAAACTTTCGGGATACATAGCAAAACAAGTAACAGGGGTGAGATTTGAGGAAAATGAAAAATCCACCAAAACATCCCAAGACATTTAATTTGTATGGCATTGCTGAAAAATACGTACGAAAACTGCATTTTCTACTATAAAAAGATACGGTTCAAAATTGCAAAAAAATAGCATCATTAGAATTAGATAAAGACTGTTTCCGGTTGCCGAGGTCATTTTAGAATGATAAAAGCAATTTAAGGAGCAAAAAATCTTCTGGAAATCTGGAAGACGTCTAACTACCAAAAATCCTGAAATCAGGAAAAATCGAGATAAATCCCATCCCTGAAGTAAAGTGGCTAGCTGGCATGACTTTACTGACCTGCAGGCATATGCGGTCCACGTGCGAGTGAAGCAGAAAGCCATGCTGCTTGCCGTTGACCAGTACCTTGAAGCCTGATAGGTTGACGTCTTTGTTGTCATGAACCGGATCCCACTCAAGGTCCACCGACACAGTGCCTGTAGGGGAAAAAAATTTACCCCAAATTTCCTTCAATCTCAATTCAATACGGATTCAAGATGGGCAGATTTGCAGGAGGACTGTGCATCCGAACCGATTACCTGAGAACCCGACCGCTAATGTCAGGAACCGGTTCCAGATTATGGAATCCAGTACCCATAACCGAATTAACATATTACTTAGTAATTTCCCGGACAATGAGAAAGCAAGTTTTTGAATTATTTGTGGGGAATTTTTAAAATGAAAACCAGGGTACATTGAAAAACAAACTAAACATTTATTATGACCCTTGCGAAAATGCAGTTTACACCGTAAAGCCAGAGAGCTCATTGTACAAACTTGCATCTTGCTGCATTGATGCACCAATGTGGTAGTATTAACGTGCTGACCTTTACAAACAATACGAGATTGAATTTTTGGTTTCTTTAACTGCTACCCGGGTACCCGTTGCTTGTTTTTCATCGGGTACTTAATTCCCATATACTACGCATAAATGCACACCCTTAATTTGTGATCTGCAATACTATGTACTTTTCAGAGCTGTTTAAATGTTTATCAAAAACCCTAAACCACAAACTAACAATTCATTAAAAATTAATAAATAAATCATTAGATTAATCAAATTAAATAAAACAAACATCCCAAAATGGTGGCAAATGTTTTGTAAGGAATTAAGATTTTCATAGGCATCCACAAACTCTCCAACACATTTGGAGTATAAGCTAGTTAGCTCCCAAAACAGGATTGGCCGTATAGGATATGAATTTCAACCCTTCTGACATCATGGCTGAGTTCGGGCAGTCAGTTCTTAACCCGATTTCCCCATTCTTGTCTTTACCTGTGTATGGGATCAGTGTTTCCAGGACTTGGAACAGCTGGTCTTCCATTTCAGCCAGTGCAGATAAGGCATCCGATATCTTTAATTAAAATAAAGTCAGGGAGTACATGCTAATAAAGGATGGTTTCAATTATTGAAGTATAAATACATCTAGTATGTTCTTATATGACTAATTAAGGCAGCAAAGATATAGGCTAGGCTAGTCACTATCAGCCAGTTCTAAAGTACTCTGTACTTGTAAGTGAATTTTCCACAAATAAATTGTGTCAAATAAATTTTGCTGAGACAAATTTTCCCAACTAGAAAGACAATCCATCACAGCATTTCATCATTTAAAAATCCTAATTCTATGCACGTGACATTTCCACCTTAAAGCTAATTTTTAATGTTTTTTTTTTTTAAAGTTTAAGAAAATAAAGCAGTTGTTGGAGAATTAAACAGTGAAAACAAACTCCATATTACAATGCCACATTGGACATGCGAGTATCTAACACCAGGAAAACGAGGTAGAATCGGCAATGCAAAGCTACATGAAGTGCGAATGAGATCTTGCTATGACGTCGGTTCACATTAGGGAAGACAATCTTATTATAAACATGTGATATTATAAGTGGTACCGCTTTTCCTGGTACTGGTCAGGGCTGTAGTCGAGTCCATCACAAGTCCACCACAAGTCCCTGCAAGTCCACCACAAGTCCCTGCAAGTCCATCACAAACCCTCCAGT
The DNA here is from genome assembly GCA_037893225.1 of Hippasteria phrygiana. Lineage (NCBI taxonomy): Eukaryota > Metazoa > Echinodermata > Asteroidea > Valvatida > Goniasteridae > Hippasteria > Hippasteria phrygiana. The sequence continues at coordinate 628,244 of JAZGUH010000140.1, forward strand.
CCTAATTCCAATCACAAGCTATTTAAATGAGCTTTGACAAAGGCATTCCTTTGTCATTGTTCATCCAGTTACTTGTGACTGGACTTGTGACTGGACTTGCAAAAGGACTTGTGAAAAGACTTGCAGGGACTCAACTACAGCCCTGGTACTGGTATACCCTGCCAAGTGGCTCTGATAATCAGCTCATTATTTACATGTGACTGCACACTGGCGGTTTTGTCAGGAGTCACAACAAGGAGTTAATGAGTTCAAGTTTCGACTTCATACAGAGTCAACTATTTAGAAAGTTGGGATTTCTATTCAAACCACTGATGCACAGTGCCGTATGTGGTACCTCAGCAACAGTGGTACCGTTTGGTTTGAAAAAGACCACCGGGCCGGTTGTTGTCTAATATACGTGCATTCCTGTGTGTACTCAATCCATTCATGTTGCAACTATATTGTTCTTGAATGGGAGTGTAATGAATAGATGGAGCTTTTTCAAACAAAGCTTTCATTCACACCAAAGGGGGGGGGGGGGGGGGGGGGGCTTCAAGTGCGATGAATAGGACCACTCTATTCAATGTGGTGCCTATTATTTGTGTATTTACGCTTGGTTGCACAGCCTGTCTTGGCATTCAAGCACCTATCAACAACAGCCGGATGCATCGGGTTAATAATAATTTCTTCCTTTAAGATCTTTGTGAAGGTTGAAGGGACTTACCTCTGCTGTATGGTCAGCATTTTCCACCTCATCACCAGGTGGCAATCCGGGATTGCTTCCCTGCTGGTAGGCGTTCAACTCCTGAAGCAACCTGGGTAAAATGTAAACTCGCATCAATTTACTGATATCAAATTTGGGAATACAGAAAACCAAATCTCAGTACGGTTAAATTTCAAACCCCGTTTCTCCATCAAAATGCTTGGATAATTAGTCTGGCTAAAAAAAAGCATTATTGTAATCAACGAATGTTGATCAAAAGATTCCCAAACTGCTCTAAGGATGTTCGAGTACTGAGCCAAAATGAGTTGGTCTCACCAACGGTGGGAGTTACCCTGCCTGGGTCTATAGGTCGAAAAATTGGGATCATTTCTTTGGTATCTATTGAAGGTTTATCTGAACCCAGGAAAACCGTTTTTTAAAGGTTGGTAGGGCTGGCAACCTAAAATGTGGCCAACCCCACCACCTCTGTTGTAGCCATTTAGCTAGAGTGGCTAGAGTGGGCACACCTGATGATTACGTTCCAAGATAAATAACATAACAACACATATATCAGGACAAATAGAAAACCAAAAATGACAATAAAAACAACAACAACACAAACAAAAAGATAAATAATGACCATCAACACACCTGTGTCTCATATTAACCAGCTGGCATGCCTCCATCTCCAGCGCTCGTCGTTCCTCCAACCCCCTGACCGTCACCCGGACACTCGGGGGTGGCGGCCGCCTGGCCACGTACTGCTTGTTCTTGGGGCGGGACCGGATGGCCTTGCCAACCCCACTGACGTGGGTGTCCAGCAGGATGGTGTAGACTGCATGGGGGGAGAGGTGGGGGAACTCTGCCCAGCGCTGCTCGGGCGGGAGGGGGCCGTGGGTCTTGAGGGGCTGGTGGCGGTTGGGTGGTAGGGCCTTGTGGCCGGTGCCTGATTCTTCGATACACATCACCTGGGGAGCAAAAACAATAGGTTCAAAATTATATTTACGAATAATCACTGTATCGGTGCAGTCAACACTTTCTAAAGACAAAGACGAAAATACTATTAATTTTCTTTTGGAAAATGTAGTTAAACTCAAAAGATGAGTTCAACTAAAATGTAAGCTTGCAGATGCAAAACAATTCAAATGTAAAAATAGCTGTGGCCAACTCTGCAAAAACGTGGTGTTGCTTGCCACACAGTGTACATTCTTATAGCAATTGAAAGTCAAGAGGTTGAAAACAATTCTTAAATTGTGATTTCTTGGTTTTTTGTGTTACTTTGCTTGTTTGATATCTAGTTTTGACTATTATGGAAAGATGAGGCATTTTTGAAGAGAAGTGGAGATCAAAGGCTCATTTTCACAAATAGGACTGTCCAAACTGTGTGAGGAAATGAAAGTTTCATAGAATCTTATATATCTAAACCAGAACACTCTACAGAGATCTACGACATACCAAATGATCTTGCCAGCCAGTGAACTCTAAAACTCAATTTTGCAATGGGGTACTCATTTTGGGTGTTCCGGCCACAAATGAAATTTTTGTTAAAGGCCAAATGGCAATTTCTAAACTTTTTACAGCTTTATCCATGTTTGTGAAATTTTACCCATAATAGTATTCCACTGATCAAAATGAATATGAAACTTACAACAAAAAACCTGGAACCAAAAAGCTAAACTATTTTTTTTACAAAAAAGCACTTATTGTGATTTGCAGTTTTAAATTTCACAGCAGAAAAGTTTTGACCTTGTAGTGTTCAACTTTGGCCCCTCCTGTGACCTTTGGCTCTGGCCATGTGACCTTGATGGCATTGAGCTTAGTGGTAGCTGCACGGTGCAGGGCAGGTGGTATGACCCCTGGCCAGGTCACTACGGCCGGCTCCGAGGCTTGACTGTGTAAATGTGGAATATTGCACAAGGCCTAGGAAGGAAGGGAGAAATGTGAACAATGATTTTGTTCTCTCAACAACATTTTAATATCGTCAAACAAACCACAAGGGAAACTGACTGTATGGGCTCCGTGCCTCACCAAAAGAGGGCGCTGTACACATAGCAACCGCACTTCATCGCTGGTATTACGCACTGCGCTTCGCGTTTATTTGATACTTGTATACCAGTGGGATTGCTTTGTCTGTTTGCCGACTCTCGATAATTGAGTTTTCAATAAGAATATCATAGCGGGAACCAGACACTTAAATTGAAGTCGGGTAAGATGGCGTCGATATTGACCCCCAACTCGCCTTTTCTTTCCGCTGAGAGGGTAGTTATGCACGGAGCCCATAGGTCTAATGAGTTTTCAAAGAGAACAAAGGAAACGGGCAGAAGTGGGATCTGAACCTGTGACCTCCGGAATACCGTATCCGTAACGGAACAAAGACACTGACAATTTGTAAACCGCCATCATGGGGCAAAGCCAGCTCAGTTGGTAGAGCGCCGGTATTGTATTCAAATCCCACTCCTGCCAGTTTTCTTTGTTCTCTTTGAAAATTTAATAAGGGGATAAAAGTGTGATGACCCGGTCTTTACCACGTCAATAATAAACGAGGAGGGGCGTGACCGCTGTCAGAATTGCTGAAACTTGACAATAAGCCAGTTCGGTATTTCAACTGCGCATGTTACACAATGATATTTATGCTGAATGACCCGCGTGACCTCAATGCATCGTGTGAACGCAAGAAGTGGTCGCACAATGCGCATGTGTTAAATTCAACCAGAATGGGCATTCGCGTAACTTGGCATGACATTACTTGGCATTACTTGGCATTACTTGGCATGTCAGCAATTTTATCCCGAATAACCTTTGACCTTTGAGATACCGAACTGGCTTATTAAATGTAAGAAAGCAGTATGTACAGCAAGTTCAGGTATGGGAAGTGTCCAGTGTCAAAAATGTTGCAAATATTCCAAGAACTTATTGTCTCACCGTGGCAACTGATGGATCTTTAAATAGTAAACCTCATCGGTTGAGCTTTGACAAAAAATCCTGGTATGGAAACCAATTTGGAGTTGCCCTATAAATGGGAAGCTGTGTTAACTGCTTGCAGTGGTTAGCCATAGTCAAAACAGACTAGACAAACCTGTATTGTGAAGCTGTACACTCTGCACATCTTCCCCGAGGTAAACAGATATGTGGATGCTCCGGCTGGTAGCCTGTCATGATCTTTACCATTCAGACACAACTGGTAACCGGCCAAATGGGCGTTGCCAAACTGTGTTGGTTTGTCCCATTCCAAGATACAGCCGCTGTATGTGCTTGACCTTCAAATATAGTAGAAAGGGAGAAAACACTGTAAAAAAAATTAGAACTGTGTACGAAAAAAAACGTAGTGACCACCCTAGGGGGTTATAAAAAAATGGCAAATGGTATTTTCCTAGCTTTTTAACCAGTTCGGGTCGGATGACGTGTATACACGCAAAGGTTTTGCGGTATTCAGAACGGATGACTGATAAACATGCACTCGATTGAGGCCGGAAATATCTGTCAATGACCCACTCGCAGCGAGTGAGGCCGGCAATATCAGGTTGTGCTACCGGCAGATTACGGCCCGATTCCACCTGAACCCGGCTGGCATCGAGGTTCGTGAATATTAATCTTGTGCCTGGGTCCAATGAATGTCAAAATAATCCCGGCGTGAACTGGTTAAAAAAAAATTGCCCAATACAAGGCTACTGCCACTCTAGGTAAGAGGTTACAATCAGAGGTGATAGGGTTGGCAACATTTTTAATTGCCAGCCCTACCACCTGGGCCTAGATCTAAATAGAGGATAATTCTTCAACAGATTCCAGAAAAAATTATCCCTATTTTCAGACCTATAGACCCAGGCGGGATAACTTCCACCGTCGGTGAGAAATACACAATCCGATCATGCACTCACAGAACACCAAAGTTTCTGGCCACAGCATTGTGGCAAATTATTATTATTTTCTGAACAAAAAATGGAAAATTATAAAACATGAATGCAAGACAGCCTGGTACTGAAAAAATACCTGGTTTCTTGAATAATAAATAACAATGGCAATACAAATTTAGAATTGTTTTATAAAAAAATGCCAAAGGGATACAATTGTTACAAAAACTCTAATGCTCCCTATTTGCTTTATGTACCAATGTTAGGAGCGATGCCTTGTCTAGAAATCGGATAACTTGCACGTGGACCAGACATTTGCATCAAAATCAAGCTCAGCTCAATTGGCATAAAATGAACGCAACAAGTTTCCATCTAAATATGCATACATGAGCAGTGTACATTTTTGTGCCAGTCATGCATCCCAAATGGGATGCACATTGGAATATGACTAACTGTCCACCGAGGACCATGATGTTTGCATGATTAAAAATAAAAAACTAAAAAGAAATTTGGGAAGTTGCTCAACACAAGGCTAAAAGCCACTCTAAGTAAAAGGCTACAACAGAGATGGTGGGTTTGGCCACATTTGTGACCAGCTCCAGAAAAAGGCGATATAAGTCGCGCTATGCATTTTCGTGTAATGGCCCTTTAAACGTTGAGAGGGTGACATTTTTCATCAATATTCATTTTTGTTTTTTTGTTTTTAATGACATCTTAGATATCTAAAGTTTCAGGTTTGGTGCACAACAATGTTGATTTCAGTGAATAAAATGAAAAATTAACCTTTTTAGAGTGCATTGTTGCATTGCATTGCATTAGAACTAGCTATTTCAAAGCCTGTTTTCTCTGTTGTGCAATTTGAACTCCATAGAACTAATTAATATGCAACAATGCGATATCTCCAGAATGGAAAGGGCTTTGGAGCTCTACCATGTACCAAATGAAAGCTTACATTGCGGGCTTTCCAAACATACATCAAACTCATTTTTCATATTTTGCGACATAATATACCTTTTTCCAGAGCGGGTCACATTTTAGGTTGCCAGCCCTACAACCCTTACCGTTTTCCTGGGTCCAGATCTAAATAGAGGATAAATCTTCAATAGATACCAAAGAAATTATCCTAATTTTCAGACCTACAGACCCAGGCGGGGTAACTTCCACCGTTGGTGAGACCAACTCACCTCCCCCCAGAAATGATGGCAAAATGGCCGATATGTACATGGAGCCTATACGCCAGACCCACTGTGCACCAACCTTATCCTCAGCTGGGGAGCCGTGAGTGGGGCTGTCGTCTGAATAGTGACTTGCCGTGACCTGTGTAGTACCCTGTCGACCTTGTCTATTGCCGTCACTGTCACAAAATGATTGGTACCCGGGGAGCAGCTTCTGATGGTGTACTGTGTGGCGGTGGGTTTCAATAAGGCCTCAAGCTCCTAGAAATGACAAGATGTGTGTAAGCTATTACTGAGAGAAATCAAGTTCATAAATGGAGAAAAATTTAGATTTAGAGAATGGCATTTAATAGGGGTGAGATTGGCCAAAAATGAAAAATCCACGAAAAATCCACGAGGACTCTAGGTCAACATATAGTTTGTATTTGCCTAAAGGCACCCCCTTAAGGTAACCGGTGTTATTGGTCTGTATCCACTTTTACAGGTAAAAACACCTTTAGGACAACACCTCAGGAATTCTAGATTGCAAAAGATTCTTTAAACATTCTGAAATCTCGACAAAAAATCCTGGAATCAGGACAAATCCTGACAATTCTCACCCCTGATTTAAGCAAAGAATTCTATGAGCATTCGAACCTGCGAACTCCGGAATACCGTACCGGTACTCTACTAACTGAGCTATCTTGCCCTATATATATATATATATATATATATATATATATATATATATATATATATATATATATATATATATATATATATATATATATATATATATATATATATATATATATATATAATGTACAAAATGAAGCAGAACTGCGTAGCACTGATGAAAAGTACAAAGTTTGATAAAAGTTAAAGCAGCGCTCATCGGCCTGACTAGGCCTTCATCGGAGCTGGGCAAAAATTCAGCTCCAATATTCTTGGTGAGCACTGCTTTAACTTTTATCAAACTTTTATCAATTTGCAGCGAGGATGCTGAGTTTCTTCACCGAGGTAAAGAAATGAAGGGGTTCTTCCAACAACGTGGATACCCACCTTCTGTCACTGATGCCGCTCTTCGCAGAGTATCATCAGTCACCCGCAATGCCGCCATGAAGCAAGCCCCTACAATGCAGCAAGATCGTATCCCTCTAGTCCTCACCTACCACCCGCACAACATGGCTGCCAGGGATATCATTCTCAAGCACTTCAAGACGCTGCAGGAAGATCCAGCGACCAGCACCATCTTCACCCAGTCCACCAACCCCCTCTGTTCATTCAGACGTGACCGCTCCATCAGCAACCATATTGTGCGGTCAACTCTTCCCAGCATCGCTAGTACCGTAGACAACGACCCCTTCAAAACTGTTCCCTGCAAGCGTCCAAGATGCAAAACTTGCGCACACGTTGATGGTACATCTTCCATCACTGGTCCCCGTGGCCATTTCAACATCCGGGGCCACTTCAAATGCACCACTACTAATCTTGTATATTGCATCACGTGTACCCGCTGTGGCATGCTCTACATTGGCGAAACCAAGCGCCGACTGGCCGACCGTTTTACGGAGCATCTCCGAAGCGTTCGGCTGAAACAACCTGGTCTGGCTGTCGCCCAACACTTCAGCGCGCCATCACACTCCACAAAGGACATGAGCGTCTGCGTTGTCTCCACGGCATCGTCGGATACGCAGCGCCGATCTCTAGAACAGCGTGTGATGTTCCAACTGGGCACGCTCCATCCTGACGGGATGAACGTGGAGTTTACCGCGTTTGTTCTACCAGCGGTTCATCACAACAAGCCATAATTCCCCTGAAGAAGGTGCATTTCACCGAAAGCTCGGGTAAAACTATCCGGTGAGCACTGTTTCACCTTTACCATATATATTTTCTATGCTCTACAGTGCTACGCAGCATCCCCACATTATATATATATATATATATATATATATGTTGGCAGTCTCCCAAATTGTCATTTTTTTCTATTTTTTTTTGGGGGGGGGGGTGGGGGGGGGGGGGACGGGGGCTAGTCAGTTGGCATAAACCATCAGAGCACCACTACGGTATTCCACAGGTTCAAATCCCACTCCTTCGTTCACTTAGAAAATTCATTCAAAATCACCTAGTTTGTTTTCACTTGTGCTTTGTTTGATGAGATTAATAAATGAAGTTCCAGCAATGAGATTACCAGGTTTCCTTTCATAACACAGGCTATACTGGTACGTTTTAACATGAACAAATTTGACGTGACAAATGATGGTATTTCAAACCTTGGGTTTGGCCACGCTGCTCCACATTACTTTGATGCGATCCACCAGCTCCTGACTCTCCACTGTTAGACAAGAAAGACGACACAGGTGTAGGCATCCAACATTTACAACTGAATTCAACTACGATCTATAAGATTGTTTTTTTATCTCTTTTTATACAAATCGCCCATCACAAGGCCTAAGGCCACTTGAGGTGTAGGCTACAGAGGAAAGTGTGGAAGAACCAGCCCTTCACACTAAAACAAGACAAGATAATCTGATCTCTTTACAGTATGAATGGGGTCGGGATGGGTAACTACTCCACTGCAAGGCATTAATAATGCCTCTACCCATACTAAGCGTAGAAGTGCTATAGCCCAGGACTGGGCTCGAACCCACAACTTGCAGAATTACCCGCAGACCACGAATTCAATGCTCCAAACAACTAGGCCACGGCACTTTTAAGATACTTGTGGGCAGAATGAGTTTATAAATCTGTGCTGCTTGACACAAATTTAACATGCTGTACTTGCAGCACAGGGCCGGGAGCTGGTTTGAAAATGAGTGAGGGTGTGAGGGGTTAGTTTATCATGAAAGTGGATCTTATCTTAACAATTTGAAACTTTACTCAAGTACTTTGGGTGCTGTGCATGAATATATATAGCAGTGTTAGTGATTGCATATAAACTAACACTGATTGGAAACCGTGGAACTTGTCTATACTGAAGAAGATCACAGATTGTTTATGATCAGCCTCAGCACACAGTGCTGTACTCGACATGTTGGTCTACATATCAAATGAATTTTTGTCCTGTTGATAATTACGTTTTTCCTTTCCACTCGTACTCATGCAAAAGTACTTGTACTCATACTAATGGAAATGTACTCGACTACTGGCGTAAGGTATGCCATATTTTGTGGCCCAGGTCAGCGACTAATGCACGCGTAACTTTTGTAAAATCTTTTCCAAACATTGCCACTTGGCAATAAAATTTAGTTTGAGTGGAGTTGTGCAATTGCCCAAAGTTGTGTGAAATAGGCTGCTGCAGCCGATTTTACGAAACAGTGCGTATCTTACGCCATGGCGTAGGACTTGCGCTATAAAATTGTTGCGCAGCTGCGCTACATCCCTGCAATCCATTGCACGAAACAGTGCGCAGCTGCGCAATGTTTTATTTGTTTTATACATCGCGGACGAGGCTGAATGCCGCTTTTAAGACGACTGTTTTAGTACAATAAAAATACATGGAACAGTCGTGAAATTGAACTGTGGGGCGCCATTTCGAAACTGTTCACTTTTGAAACTTCGCTCAAAAAAAAAATTAATGGCAACTTTCGGAAATATCTCACAGAACCAGAAGCGGATGATCATTTCATTACTCTCTGAAATAATCTAGTGAATTTAATTAATGATTTGAGCAACTTACGGCTCTACTATGCTCACGCTCAGCTGTCTAAGTCATCATTTCGGTGTTTGTGCGGACAACTTAAGCCACCTTAAACGAGTGCGTAAGTTACGCCATAATTTGTGGCGCAAGTCAGCGCCTTACATACTGCATACCTTTCGTGAAATCGATTTTTAAAAAATGTCACAGATGTTGCGCAACTTACGTAATAAATTGTGGCATAAGTAGAGTACGCAATTGCGCAAGGTTTCGTGAAATCAGCTGCTGGACTGGCACAAAAATGCAGACATACAAAGGCAAGAAAAGGAGTAGACACAAAAAAAAACCAAAAAAGCAAATAAACAGAATCCTTACATCCAATAAGAGGTAGTCTCCACTCCAGCGTGATGGCCGTCTCTCTCAGATCCAGTACCCCGATGGAGATATCCTCAGGGCAGAGGGAACTCTTGCTGCAGCCATCCCCTTGTCCACGGTATCTCTCCCTCCGAACAGCGGCAATGGTAGGGGGATCCGCAGGGCGGGCTTCAGGGGACCAGCAGGTGATGAGAACCTCCTCGGACAGGTCGGAATCACGGTAGTTAGGATCAGTACAGAGAGCCACGATACTCATGTGGTAGGTTCTGGGATGAAAGAAATTAACTTAAAAGTTATCTATGTAACAGAAAACAATATGTGTCATTTAATTCTGTAAACTCTACCAATGGACTCATTACATGTGGTGTACCTCAGGGCTCCGTGTTGGGTCCGTTACTTTTTCTTCTTTATATTAATGATATATGCAATACCTCGGACAGTATTACGTTTTGTTTATTTGCCGACGATACAAGTCTGCTGTACACTCACAATAATGTAAATGAAGCTATTCGAAACCTTAATATGGAACTTGAAAAAATCAGCACATGGCTCTTAGCAAACAAATTATGTATTAATGTTCTTAAATCAAATTACATGATTTTTTGTGCTAGTCAATACAAGTATATACAATCTGCTCCTCTGATTCTAAATAATGCAAGGCTTAATCAAGTTAAAAAAACTAAATTCCTTGGGGTAACTATTGATGAAAATCTTACTTGGAAAAGTCATATTGATGAGCTAGCAACAAAAATATCCACGAATATTGGAATAATGAATCGGTTAAAATTTTACCTCCCCAGCAGGATTTTATTAACATTATATAATTCATTTGTTTTGCCATATTTAAATTATTCAATCCTGATTTGGGCCAGTTCCTCATCTAAATGTAACAAATTACTAATTTTACAAAAACGAGCGGTTCGTGTAATTTTAAATGCTGGTTACCGTGATCATTCTGCTCCATTATTTGCCAAATTAAATTTATTACAATGTAATGACTTATACCTGCTTAATTTGGGAAAATTCATGTATAAATTTACGCATAATGCACTCCCTCCCTGTTTTAATTGTTGTTTTACTTTAACATCTGATGTTCATGTATATAATACTCGAAGTAGTGCTAGGGGAAATTTGTTCGTCCATTTCAATAGAACGTCAATGTCTAAAGATAGTGTTGTTCATCGAGGCATCTCATACTGGAATAGTTTAGAAAAGTTTCTCAAAACATCACCATCTCTGTCTGTCTTTGTTAAAAATTTAAAAGCTCGATTCCTCGAGTCGTACTTGTAATCTTATTCTTATTAGTGAACTAATCATTTTGCCTTGTCTCACACCAGTTTGTCTCTACGTACGTTGTGTTTTGTTGTCCTTTGCCTGGTTCCCTGGTTGTATGTTTGTCTGTCCATAGGTTAGGGCACAAAAGCGTTTTACGCTTAACCTTATACCTAAATGTTGTCACTTAACTTGTTGCTTCTTTATTATTTAACTTACTGTATACATAGTCTCTATCAAATATATTATTAAATTCCTTGGTAATTTCTATATGATTGTAAATATTGTAATGAATGACAACATTGAAATAAATGTTACAACAACAACAACTTTATTACACTGTACAGAATCTAAATAACTATCTTAATACTGCAGTACTAGACCCTTATCAACCATGTGACCAAACAGCACAATGCAATGTAGGGCTGTTCATTTTCAAGTAATTTAATATGTGATTATTCGAAACTGGGTTTGACCGATACTCGCTGCTCAAATTGTTAACGCATCAGCTGCAACTGCATGCCACGCCGGCAAAAAGTTGCACGCAAAGCATGCCTGTGTTTTATGTGTGGCGATCTATATTATGGACTGCTCGATTGACATTCTTTTGCATGCGCCTGTTGTATCAAGATCATTACGGGCAAGCATAACATTCTGATAACAAGATACCAAACTCCAACCCGAGTTTTCGCAGTAATTATTATATTAGTGCCAAGGATTTTACAAACTGGAACAATAAACCTCCGTCCACAAAAAGTTACAGTCGACAAAAATGCGGCATTTGACACTACTACGCACCGTAGCTTTACCATTAAAATAGAATCAGAGTCGTATCTGTACGTGCATGTATATTTTTTTGACTATTCGAATCGGTAAAAAGCATTCAAATATTAGGTTGACTATCGAATATTTGGTATATTCGGACAGCCCTAATGCCATGGGGTTTTACAAGTTGAATTTGCACAATGTGCGTATGGGGTTTTACAAGTTGAATTTGCACAATGTGCGTATGGGGTTTTACAAGTTGAATTTGCACAATGTGCGTATGGGGTTATACAAGTTAAATTTGCACAAGGTGCATATCGGGTTTTCTACGTTCCAAGACAAAATAAAACAAAAGAAGCATACTCTACCTGTTTGGACGGCAAGGGATGGCTGCTTTGTAGTGGGAGGCACTCAGCTCCTGACCAACTTTCTTGTCATTCATGTAAACCTGGATAAAAACAGTCAATGTGAATCCACAATGTCCTGTTCAGTATTATTTTAATACATTTTCAAAGTGAACAAAGAAACTGGCAGGAGCGGGATTCGAACCTGCTATCTGTGGGTTACCGTACCAGTATTTCTTAAAGTAGACCTCTTCGAAACAGATCATATGACCATAAGATACTTAAAACTATGGAATTTGAAGCAAAATAATTATGCAGGGAAAGGAACAGCTTTTTGTGCGTTGAATACAAACAAAATCACATCGTTTTGAAAGAATTGACATTGACACTATTTCACAGCTAGTACTAGTCACTCCCCAAGCTTTCTGAGACATTTTTGCCGTAAAAAAAACAGGAAAACTTTCAGAAAAAAACTATGGGGGAGGTAAGTTGGTCTCACCAATGGTGGAAGTTACCCTGCCCGAGTCTATAGGTCTGAAAATTGAGAATTTCTCTGGAATCTGTTGAAGAATTAACCTCCATTTAGATCTGGCCCCAAGAAAACTAAGGGTGGTAGGGTTGGCAATTCAAAATGTGGCCAACCCCACCACCTTTGATCGTAACCCTTTACCTGAAGTGGCTCTTTTAGCCTTGGGTGATTTCAATAAAAATATAGAAAGTTTGACTGTTCATCAGAAATCAGTTAAGAACTATTCACAAGTAATACACATCACACAGCATTTGGGCTTTTAAACCAGAACTGTGCAAAACAAATTGTGTACTCAATGCAGTTGAATAAAATTGGTGCTCGAGTTGTTTCTGTGTACACATACGCACCTGATATCCCTTGACAGCGACCCCTCCGTACAATCTAGGCTCCCCCCATTCCAGTATAAACTCTCCCTCCGTCGCCGAGGTGCAGCACAGCGTGGGAGGGTCCGGGGGTCCTGGTATGACACACTGGATGCTGGGAATAGGCTCATCCTGCCACATGTCATCGAACTGGGTGGCATGGATGCTCATCTTGTACACACATCTGTCGGACATTTTTGAGGTAGAGTGAGATAATAACAGAAGCATGAGTGAACAAAAAGGAGAGTTTCATACATTATAATGCGCTTACACATTGGCACTTACGGGGTACCAGGAACAAAGGGACAATATGGTACCCCACAATTGGGTCTTCAGAAATTGAAGTACACCCACAGCCGTAACTCTACGTATTTAGAGATTTCTAAGGGACAAAGGAGAACAAAAGAAGGGAAGTAGGGTCGAACAATAGAGGTACCCCACAAGCAAAAGCACAACAAATTTGCTTAGCATGAACATTTCTCCTTGATAAAACCGAGATTACCAACTAAATTTCCATGTGTTGTATATTGTTTGTGACTGGTATTATGCTGTTGTTTGCTTACCATAAAAATCACATGGAGTTTTGGCTGGTAACCTATTTTTGGTAAGAAAGAAATTTTTGTGCTAAGCAAATTTTTCGGGTTCCTGTTTATTTTTTGTGTGTGTATTTTTTATTGATTAACTATCTGCACTTTCCCTCACTTAGCTTTATTTCATCATCAAACAAACCACAAGAGAAACGGATTAGGTAATTTTTGAATGAATTTTCAAAGCGAACAAAGAAACACCCCCACCCCCCCCCCCCCCCCAAACAAAGATACTGACAATTTGGAAGACCGCCAACATAGGGCAAGATAGCTCAGTTGGTAGAGTACCGGTACGGTATTCCGGAGGTCGCAGGTTCAAATCACGCTCCTGCCAATTTGCTTTGTTCGCTTTGAAAATTCATTAGTTTTATTATGTTACATGTTTTTAAAAATTATATATATATTTTAAGCATTTACAGAAATGTTTCTATTTGTGACTTGAAAGTTTGCATGGTGGATATGAACAAAGTATAGAAGGTTTGCGGTATCACCAAGTGAAATTGATCTCTTTTGAGTTGTGTGGTTCTGAGAAGAACCGGTTGTGCTGTATGTGCAGATTGACAATTGCCACCTGGCCGGTTGACGTCTGTACACGTCAATTTCTGCATTTTCAATCCATTATTGGGGTATTGTGTGCGTTATGCTTAGCTGCACAAGCCTCTTGTTTCCGTTTTGCTTGGCTGCACAAGCCGGCATGGCGCCCCGGCACTCCCATATAATACCTGTACGCAAGGGGTTAAAACATCAAGTTAAAATAACCGGTTCTTCTTTGAACCACACAACTCAAAAGAGATCAATTTCACATGGTGATACCACAAACCTATTTGACTATTGATGTGGGTCAGCAAGTCTAAGGACTACATGGTTTTTTTGTTTAAATTTTTTTACTTTTCTGGTAAGGTCTGGGAAAATTTAATGATGAAACATTTCCTGATAAAAACATCAATCCTAAAATAGTACCAAATTTACAGTGTACTTTCTTTTCGGCACTCATCTTCTATTTTATGGTTACGGTCTGAGCCGTGGTAATGAAGTCAGTTATCCTAACCTCTTGAATATGGGCGACGGCCATAGCCGCAGTTTGAAAAAGACCACCTGGCCATTGGTTGTCTATATGTGCATTCCTGCACGCATTCCTGCGCTAGGGCCAATGGTATTCCGCGATTGCGGAAAACGGACGGAATTCACAGAATCTGCTCCTCGAAACGGAAAACAGGATTTGAATCTGAAAAAATTACTTCTGCAATTTCATTGATAAAAAACAATTTCGTAAAATTTATTGGTCGAAAACGAATTGTTGATTGATGATTGATTGAACAGACGAGCCATATGTGTATGTTTAAATGCACTTTTACGTATTGAAAAAATGTGAAATGGAATTTTTCATCCTGAAACGGAATTTAGGATTTTTGAAAATGGAATTTGCACTTTTCTGAAACGGAAAATCATTGGCCCTACTGTGCATACTCAATCCATTGGTTGCCTATTGTTTTTGTTTACGCTTGGCTGCACAGCCTGTTCTTGGCATACCAGCACCCCATCAATAACAGTCGGACACAAGGGGTCAAGTCAAATCTCAGCCAGAGGGGGGGACTTGCTAATGGCCCACACTGTGACCTACACACATTGATGCATACCTGTTGTGGTAGACAGGGATGTCATAACTGGTGGCGGTATGCGGCAGCGTGGCCACTCTCTCCTCACCATCAGTGTCGTTAAACCATGTGATGTCATATCCCACAATGCCTTGCTCCTCAGCCGTGCCACAGTCCTGCAGCGCCCACTCCAAGTGGATATCACCCTGCAAATCACTAAGATGGGGAGGGGGAAAATCAAAATATCTTGTATTCCTCACAGCAATATGGCATGTGATGATCTTTTCCCCCAAATGGTATGTGAGTCTCAGCAGTACTCGCCCAGATTTATGGTGTGTTTATCTGACTTTGTAATGTGAAATACATGTAAGGTCATAGGTATTGAATAAAACAACTTTAAAACTTTACCTTTGCCAAACAAACCACAAGGGAAACGGACTAGGTAAATTTGAATAAATTTTCAAAGTGAACAAAGAAAACTGGCAGTAGCCGTATTCGAGACTGCGACCTCCAGTGCAGGATTCGCAAGTTCGAATCCTGCTCCTGCAAGTTTTCTTTGTTCACTTTGAAAAAAAAAACAGAATTGGAGTTTACAGAACACCATTCCTTACTTGTTTTCATCCGAGTTTTCACTCCGTCGTTCTGATGTGGCTTGAAATTTGGCTTTTACTTCCACGATATTACCTGAAAAAAAAAGTACACGTATGTGATAAAAGCAACTCAATTACAAATGTGCAGGACGCACAAACTAGAAAATAACAAGGTAAACCTCTTGAATCCGGACGATATAGCTGTGGTTTGAAAAAGACAACTTGGCCGGTTGACATCTATAGGCACATTCCTGCACGTACTCAATCCATTCATTTGTTCTTGAATGGGAGTAATGAATACATGGAGCTTTTTCAAACAAAGCTTTCATTCACATAAAAGGGGGGCAGGAGGGGCACTCCGAGTGCGATGAATAGGACCACTCTATTCAGTGTGCTTACCTATTGTTTGCATTCATGCTTAGCTGCACAGCCCCGATCTTGGCTTACCAGCCCCCATTAATAAAAGCAGGACAGAACGGGTTGAAGGCCTCCTCATTGCCACGACCAGGCAGAACAACAGAGACTAGCAGTGTCTCCTGCTTGCATAGATCACTTCCATGGTTCCCCCATGGATCACCACATACATGTACCTGACTGTTGCTTAGGCAGATTGACGGTCACTGATTCCGATTCCACCCTGTCACACGCTCCCTCAAACTCAGCCGAGTCAAGTCGGCTATGATTCCTCCCGTTACCCAGCTTCTTGGTGATGCTCTTGTCTGTGGTTGTCACCGCTACCAGGCTGACCTCGTAGGTCTTGCCGGGCACGCAGCTCGCGGTGTACTGCTGTGTGCTTGGCTTGAGACGTGCGTACATGGTGCTGTTGACTCTGAGTGCATAGCCTAGGAGCGTACGTCGGAGACACTGAGAACAAACTCCATGCTCTGTAAGATTAAAGATTATTGGTCGGTCAATCTCTGTCGGCTGTTGCCCTACAAATTTAGCACTGAAGATTTTACGTGTTTGCAGTGATGTGCTTGAATATTACTTGAACAAAAGCTTCAGTTTTCACTTTAATCAAAAATCAAATTTTGAGAGGACTACATGTATCAAGTTAAGAAGCTTTGGGACATATAAGCTGTCTTACAATATTTTCTGTCTGAATAAAGAATCCACAACTAATGACTTTCATGGTTTTGAAAGAATAGAGAGGTTTCGTTAGCGCACGGTTATTACGTATTCCGACGATTTAATTCTCCACTCCAGTAGAATCTGTGGGTAATCAGACTTAACTACGCATGCGTGTGACGTAATTTCACCAGTGACTCTGCTCTAGGAGGAGGGTCTGTGGTAGCTGACCTGAGTGAGCCCCGAGTATGACGTCAGACCTTATCGAACGGCATGGGGCTAACCCGAGTCGACCTGGGTGAGCTACTCGAATGTACCCTTTTATTTCACTGTTTTCTTCTCTTTTCTCTTCGCAAACAAGAGTTTACCAATGTAATTTACCTGTGTTCTTAAGTGAGGTTACCAACAACGGTTTATCCCAGTAGAGATCCACCCAAGACGGACCAAATCCTGTAACCATTAGATCTGGCGCAACACAAGGGGCTGGTACCCTGACTACGTATGGCTCCGACGCCAGTCTCATCAGTGTCTCCCTACTATGATGGCTCCGCCTCTTCCCTCGCTTCTTGGAGCTCTCGTGTTTCTGCTTGTCACGATCCTGCTCAGCAATAGTTGCGACGACCGTAAAGCAGTACATCTTGCCCTTGAGTAAGCCTGAGATCTCACACGACGTCGTCCCATTGCTGTTTGACATTTCAATCACCTCGTGGGGATCGCTGCTCGAAGTCACGGCCCTGGCACTTTTGACTTCTGTCCACTGCACTTCGTACTTCTTCACCATTCTCTGCTCGTATGAGGGTGCTCTCCAATTCAAAGTTACCGTGCCGTCCTGGTCGAAATTACAGCTCAAGTCGCTCGGGGGTGATACGCCCGCCGTGGTGGTGTCAACGCTGATGCAAGGCAGCCACACTGAATCCTTGGGTACGAGATTCCAGTCTTCTGAGAGGCTCCTGAGTTTTGTCCGGGGACTTGACGTGGCATCCTTGTCAAAGAACTCGTCCGTGATGGTGACGAGGTGGAGGGAGTAGGCAGTAGATTCCTGAAGATTTTTAATGATTGCTGAGGTGGAGTCTGGTAGAAGGTCTACGTGGTGTACAGTCTTCACACAGCCCTCCGATATCATTGTAACATAGATGCGTAATCCTGAAGACAAAGATCACAAACAATATTTCGGATTGTGAACGCTAGTTCTTATTTTACATTAATTCAAACGCAAAGTCAATTTCAAAAATCATGAATGGGTGCAAATAATCCACAAATGCCAAATGCAAACTATTCCAAAGCTTCACACGAGTTGTCGTGAAATTCTGTTTACATTATAAACCCCTAGGCTATTTTGCAAGGAACCATCCTGAATATGCCAAAATCCGACATTGTCCAGCAAACCTTTTTAAAAATGTTTTCAAAGTGAACAAAGAAACTGGCAGGAGCGGGATTCGAACCTGCGACCTCCGGGTTACCGTACCGGCGCTCTTGCCCTATGTTGGCGGTCTCCCAAATTGTCAGTATCTTTGTTCGGATGGGCGCTAGTCAGAAGTCATAAACCCAGAATGCCGTATAGCCAGGGATCACACCCAATTTTTACGATACAACCTGGGAAGCGACATTGTGGGGATCTTTTTTTAAATGATTATAAAAGGCTAAAAGCTACTCTTGGTAAAGTGTACAGCAAAGGTGGTGGGGTTGGCCACATTTTAGGTTGCTAGTCCTACCACCCTTACAGTTTTCCTGGGTCCAGATCTAAATAGAGGATAAATCTTCAATAGATACCAAAGAAATTATCCCACTTTTCAGACCCATAGACCTAGGTGGGGTAACTTGCACCGTTGGTAAGACCAACTCATCTCCCCTTCCCGAACCTCAACCAAACCTCATTCTGTGTACTTTGAGACATTTAACCCCATGTATTATGATGCCAAGGCTCATAATTTGCTTTCGATTTATTATTTTTTTTTACCCCTTGCGTGCGGATGCCGCAAATGTGCGCAAAAAAAACAGTGCCACCAGGCCGGATGACGCAATTGTCCGCCGTTTGTACAGCTGCCATAACCGCCGCGGCACCCCGACGTCTCCCGTAAAATACCGTACTCAAGGGGTTAACCATCCATGAAAACATCAAAACATGCCATGTAACTCGGACGTCGGGAGTCAAAATGTAAGCCTATTTAAAAGTGAGATGGCGAAATGCACGATTGTGCCGTTGTAGCTGTATTTAAAGACAATGATTTTAATAAAACCTTTTCGTTTTGGGTGGGACTTTTAGGGTCGGTTGCGGAGGACAATACAACTATTTTTTTGGGGGGCCTTATAATAAACATCAAGTAATCCTGAACACAATCTCATAAAGAAAGGTTGACTACCAATGACTTCTGCCCCCCGTTCAGTGGGTGGTTCCCACTTGAGCTGGACAGTGTTGGACCCCACAGAGGCTACGGTCAGCTGGCAGGGTGGCCCAGGGGGGCTGGCTGTAAAGACAGTCATAGACTCTGTCTGGCTCAGTACTGGTACATCGTAACCACCGGAGTCAGGCCTGCCTTCTATGAGCGAATTGGACAAGAAATATGTCATTTTAATGTAGTCGTGCAGCAGTTGTCAACCAGACATATGTGATGTGATCTGAGGAAAACCTTTTACAAGTGACCAAACCTGCATTGAAGATAATGGCACAATAGACCACTCGATTTTTTGTTGTTGACAATTTGAGTTTCTGCTACCAATTAAACTATTATCTAAATTATCATTCCTGAAAATATTTACTAGAAATTCCATCATTTTAAATGTAACAATTTGCAATCTTTCAGTCACTTTTGGTGCAAACTCAATGAGTTACGCAGAAGTTTAATTTAAATAAAGCTTCATTTCTCAAAATGAAGTCAGCTGGTTTTCTCAAATTCCTGACAGCATAACTCAAATAACAGACATCCTAGAATCATGAATAAAACAGTTTTGAAAACAACACAGAACCTTCATTAATGTTATGCATATAACACAAGATGTTTTCCCAGATCACATCACATATTTAAATGACACTCTCTGTATTGGTTTCTTGTTTTCAATTTCAACATTCACATCATTGGAAGTTTAAAATAACAATAAGATTTGTAAAGCGCCATTCCATCTGGATCATGGTGCTAATAAGCAAAATAAGATCAGAAAACAAAGACATCAGAGGGAATGTACATGACAAAGCACGTAATCTTAAATAAAAATCTCATACACTCTTTTCACGAGATCTTGAACCTGCGACCTCTGGGATATCGTACTGGTGCCCAAACAACTAAGCTATCTTAATAACCAGTCAATTTCCCTTGTAATTTATGATAAAATTAATAAATAAGTAAACAATTTGAATCCAATATTTTATTAATGGTTGGAAAAAGTAGGAATTGGACTCACTAAGTCCCTGTAGTTGCCTGTGTTTGCCCTGCGCCTGGACAGTGATGCAGTATTTGGTGCTAAGATCTAGTCCGTCAATCAGCAAGTGGTCATCTATAAGTAGTGATGAGAGGAAAACGTAGACAGTCTCTATTGGTTTCTGTTGTGCAAGATTTGTTTAAGGGCCCATAACTCAGAAGCAGCTATCGACTTCCAACTCATTTTGATGGGTTGGGCCACATTCGATAATTGTTCTACAGCTGAAATGCTTCGGAAATAAAAGTAGTAAATCTTTACTAATTCTGGGTCACTGAGTACGGAAATGATGCTTAAAATTGTCAATCGGGTCGGTAGCTATTATCCTTGACTTGGGAAGGAAGGAGGAAGAATAAACTGCAGAAAGAGCTCTTGTTCCAACCCGCAATGCATAATAGGTTAAAACTACATACAATTGGCAATATTTCTCATGGTTCGCTCTTATTTTGTTTTAGTGTCGGGTTAATCAATACAAGTGACTGCATAATACATGTATATAGATATATGGGTCATTCTATAAATTTGGGGTCCAAAAGTGTGAAGATCTGCAATTCTGGACACATTCTTCAATGCCTTGTCTCCAAGAGTGATTATGTAAAGCAAAGTACCTGCCAAACAAGTGAAAAATAGTGTGAAGTAAATTTTAATGATACTTGATGGAAATTACACAGGTCAGGTGTAACAGGGACACCAACAAAAATGTCACACTTTTGGACCCCAAATTGATGGAATGACCCATATGTACAATTGGATTATAAACATTTCTTGACAACTGTAGTCAATTGATTGTTTGTATGGTCATATTCATTTTCAGCATCCCAAAATCCATAAAGGGAAACGCATTTAATCTCCGAAACACAAAATAAGTCAACATTTGTAGACTAGTGTCATCAAATATTTTGAGGAGTCTAAAGAGGATATGCTTACCAGATGTTACTTTACTTTGAGGGGGCTCTCCAGATTTTTTTGACAACTCCCACCATGTCACGACGTAACTCTCAGCTGCTATATGATGCTTGTGTAGCTTTTTACCTGCGTGTGTAAAAGGACGGTCACACAGTCACTTTATGTGCGAAGGGATGAGTGGGGATAACCATTGTTGTTATATCTCCGTCTTGGATGCTGTATTTTGATTGGCCTAGAATGATCATGTGTCCGGTCTATAAAAACGACTGGCACACTCCATCACACATCAGCCAGCTAGCTATTGAGCTGTATCATTGGTACCCATGCAATTTTCACCTACACTGTTGACTGTAGTAAACTATAGTGGGAGCAGCGGACTAGCAGATGATCAGCTGTTTTGATCGCGGGATTCTTTTGAGTTAATTTCCACCGAGCAAGGCAAGTTGAACTGAAAAAAAAAACTGGGTTTGCCGATACAACAAAACAATTGTTGGCTGCTGTGATGTGGGATATGACCTTTTTAACACCCGAGGGACGCATAGCAACCTCGGCGTCGCCTCAGGTGCTATGCGTCCCTCGGGAGTTAAAAATGTCATATCCCACATCACAGCAGTCAACAATTGTTAATTAGTAACCCACTGTACTGGTCTGTGCCCAAACTCCATTATGACCAAGACAAAACCACCACTCCCATATACATGTACACAGGTCAACGTTCTGGCAAAACTACAGAATTTGATCTTGAAAGCATGCCTTGGCTCATAATGCTTTGTTTTAATAAGCAAAATAGTAGTATAAACCTAAAAGCATTTTTATGGAGTTCAGATATTCTGGTGCTAGAATCGATATAATTTACAATGGGCTTTGATTCAAGATCTGCACTGACCTTTGTCCCAGACCGCCATGACCGAGTGGCTAGTGACCAGCTCACACCAGACCCTTGACGGCACCTGGACCAAACGGTCATACTCCACTCGCATTACAGGACTTTGCAATATCAAGTTTGACAATTGCTTTTTCAAAATCCTCTCAATCGCACCTGTAAGACAAACAAATGTTTCACTGGATTGAAATTAAAAATGCACAGCTAAGTGGTAAGTCAGTTTTATTTCCAAAATAACAAGTATTTACATACACGGCCAGTAAAGGAGATGAAGTCGTTTGAGAGAGAGGAGAAAGTTGGAAATGACTGAAAGTGATAGATTTGTGTATTAGTGTGTGCACAAGCTTAACTGCATAAACTGGCAACAGTGTACAATATATATGAATTAGTACGGCTACCTGCAATATAATGCTGCAGATGGATTATCAACAGAAGCAGTTATATAAAAAAAAAAAAAAAAAATAATATAAAAAAAAAAAAAAAACCAAAAACAAAAAAATAACAAACAAAAACAAAAAACAAAAACAAAACCACATTCAAAACCAAAACCAAAAACAAAACCAAAAAAACACCAAGATCTCCCCAACTTTCAGAATATTCACTTTTCTTCTATACTTTCAGTCCTCACTTTAGCAGAAATGTTGTGTTAACCCGAGGCATATTTCACTGTTGCATGGGCATGCACTGAATTAGCATTCTGGCAGCATTTTCAAATATTCAGTATTGGTGGCTAATGTTTGATGTAATACGATGCAAATGACCCTGCTAGTCTAGGTGGCTGGTAACTAAGGACAAACATTTTGCTCGCGAACCTCGCAGAGTCAGCGAACGGTCATTATTGCAAAGACCCCTAAGTGCTTACAATCTCAAAAAAGAGAACAATTATTCCCTTGGCAAAAAGTATGCTTTTAGCAGTGACATGAAATGAGGCCTTGATCTAAAAAAAAAAATTCTGGCTCAGACAATACTTCAAATTATTTCCATTAAAGATCCATTTATATAATGGCAAAAATCTGAACATTATTTGCACCTGATGATGTTGGCTCATCTCCATCCTCAGTTGATAGGGGCTCGGTGACTGCTATGACCTGAACTGGGACGGTAGTTCCGGGTTTGAGGTTGGATAACGTAGCATGAGTGATGCTTGGAGGTAGAACACTGTTACTGTGTGGATGGTCATCCTTCAGAATGACAAAACCCTGTAAAACAAAGATTGTTAGCACTTCACTCCTTGTCAATGTACTACATCCAGGGGTCAAATTTCAGGTAAAAATCTACTAGACAGCTGGGCTAGTAGCACAAATATTTTACTAGACCAGAAGATATTTCACAAGACCAATGGTAAAAATCAGAACACACAGTGTTTTGAATGAGTGTGCCGTTTCAATTTTTTTCCCCCTTTGCCGACCTTGTTGGGGGAGGGGTTAGAAATGCTATTTTGATTGAAACTCCCTGCCTCTAAACTAAAAATGGCCATTCCAGAAATTATAGAGCTTTTTCAGTTCACCAGATAAAAAAAAACAAAAAAACATTAGTGATAGCATTTTACGCAGTGTATGAACAAAATCACTAGACCACCGGACTAGTTCGGTCAACAGTTCACTAGACCAACATTCAAATCACTGGACTCGGTCTAGTGGTCCAGTGGATATTTTGATCCCTAACATCAATATGGCCTATTTTGGCAGTGTGTTTCTGGTGAACGTATGCATGGCATGCTGGCGAGATGGTATCTTGACATCAGACATGTATTCGAGTCCATCACAAGTCCCTGCAAGTCCATCACAAGCCCTCCAGTCCCAATCACAATTACAAGCTATTCAAATGAGCTTTGACAAAGGCATTCCTTTGTCATTGTTCATCCAGTTATACTTGTGGCTGGCTTTATGAAAGGACTTCTGACTGGACTTGCAGGGACTCGAGTACAACTCTGCTTGACATTCAGTAGCTGAACGATTGTTCCTAGTTTTCCCACTACCTTTTTAGTTATAAACTTCATAGAACTCAGTTTTTGTCACTGGTGATGTCACATGAAGAGAGTCTATTGTGTTTAGCCTCACCTGGATTTCCGATGCCTTCTCTACGTCAGGCACTGCCCACGTTATGTCCACACCATCCGTGTGAATACACACCAGCCTCAGGTCCAGTGATGATGTCGGTAGTGATGTCGGTAATGCTGTGCAGTAGGCCACTGTGAGGGGGTTGGACTCTGCACTCAGGACACCACAGGTGATGTCGGTTAGTTGGTCTTTTTTCAAAGAGGTCCAACCTGCATAGGCCTGGAATAGCAAGAGCAAATAATCTTGTATTTGCAAAAATATTCTTGTGTTTGCTTAAATATTCTTGTATTTGCATAAATATTTGTTGTATGTGTGTAAATATTCATTCATAAATGCCTCAGCGAGTTTCACTATCCCTATTGGTCGAGAACCTGTCGCGTGGGTGTGTTTAAACAGTTGTTTAAACACGGCTGGAAGTTGTTTAAACACGGCGCGTCATAACCAGCTGTTCTTATAGCCGATACGCAACAGGGAGAGCGTAGTTGGTGCGGCACAAGATGTACTGAACTTCATAATGTAAGACAACACTAATGCACGCGTATAAAACACTGAATCTTGTGCGTGTGCGTACGCGCACGCGACAGACACGCGCTCACAAGGCCGATACGTACGCATGTGTTTTGTACTGAGCAAATGGGAGAAAAAGTGGGGTGAAAAAGCTTCGCATTTTGTCCATTTTACGGGAGGTTTTTGCATTTTTCGTAAGAAGGCATTTAGAATGGGGATAAAAATGTGGTGACCCGGTCTTTACCAGTCAATATTAACCTTGAAGGGTCGTGACCGCTGTTAATGGTCCTCGCCTTCGGCTCAGCCATTAACAGTGGTCACGCCCCTCCTCGGTTATTATTGACGTGGTAAAGACCGCGTCATCACACTTTTATCCCCTTATTTTTTTTAATTAAAATGTATGCAGGGTCCCAATGTAAACCAGTTTTAACCTCTTGAATACGGACGACGGCCGTAGCCGCGGTTTGAAAAAGACCACCTGGCCAGTTGTTGTCTACACGTGCATTCATGCGCATACTCAATCCATTGTCTGCCTATTGTTTGCATTACGCTTGGTTGCACAAGCCAGTCTTGGCATACCAGCACCCCATTAATAACAGCTGGACAAGAGGGGTTAAACACATTTTAGTGTCAAGTAGTTTCTGAGGACCTCATTGTTTAAAACTTTTTTTTGTGGAAATATTTTGGACATCTGTGATTCCGGGGGTCAAAATCCCAACCAATAATTCTGTCAATTTATGAACTCAGAAACAAACCATACAAACAAACAAACCAACAAAAAAGACAAACTTTCAGATGACAGATTGCTTGTAATAGTGTCACTCCTTCAAGAAAAAGAAAGACAGCAGAAATGAACTCACTTTGACTGTGACTTTGCACTGTTGGCCATTGGTTTTCAAGTTGTGAATGATGTACTTATGATATGCATGTTTCTTGGACATCTTGGGTTTCATGTCTCCCTGCAGCTTGCCGTCGACATACACCCTGTACAAAATAGGAGGAACAGAATTGTATCAATGGTGACAGTATAGAAAAAAGTGTGTCATTGGTAAACATAAGTACCACGGCTCATCATGCACACTGTCCAATGGGAGTTTCATTCAGTACACTGCCAACAATAATTTTTATGATGTACTAATGTTTTTTTTTTTTAAATATGGAATCTTTTTTGGTTCACTTTGAAAATTTATTCAAATTTACCTAGGCAGTTCCCCTTGTGGTTTGTTTGACAACATTATTCTTGGTTTAAGAAAAACTAGAAAAAAAATTGTGAACATTTTGAATATCTAGTACTTACACATATGTATAGAAACTTGTCTGCTTTTATGATATTTTCTAATAATGTTATTTCTTAACTTAGGAATGAAAACTACAAATTTGTTTTGTTAAATGGAATCATTTTTTTTTCTTGATTCCAGAAAAGTAAAGGGGTTTTCTTGTCATTCTCCCTGGGAAATTCAGTAAGAAAATATTTTGTGGATTGTTTGACAATTTTTTTTGTTTTAAGAATATTTTTCTAGCAAGAAGCAACAAAATTCCCACTTTTTCTTCTTAATTTGAGAACATTTAAGGAAAAAAATATTCTAAGCTTCTTCAACCAAAAGATTGAGAAAAACATCTGAAAAGGGTTTTCTAAAACATTTTCTTGCGATACTCCCTAGAAAAAAAAAGTTTTTCTAAAAACCATTTTTGGCAGTGTCTAACTTTAGCAATGTAGTCTGAGTGGTCTTGGGCCAATAACATGGAGCTGCTAGCAGAAAATATTGCTCAACAAACGGTGGACAAAAATTGGCTTGGAACCTATCTCTTCCCCACCCCCCAACTTGCTTGGATCACATGAGCCATTAACCCCTTGCGTACGGTTGACACAAATACGTGCAGATTGAAATTGCCACCTGGACGGGTGACGTCTATACACGTCAATTTCTGCATTTTCAATCCATTATCGGGGTATTGTGTACGTTATGCTTGGCTGCACAAGCCTCTTGTTTCCATTTCGCTTGGCTGCATAACCTGGCCGCAAGGGGTTAATTAAATTGCAATTGTCATCCATAATTAATCTCCAGTTTACAAAATAACTACATGCATTTATATTTTTTTTGACTCTTCCCCCTTGCAGAAGAATTTTGACTGAACTCACTGATAATGACTGAGATGTTTATTCTTTTGCCGATGCCAAACGATGACCGCTGACCGTTCTTCTGATGATCCCTCTTGCCTGATCACGGGGGCGTCCGGTACCTCTGGACACAGCACAGTGACCAGGTTTGAAGCCTTGGTCTGACCGGCATTGGTGGTCACCATTGATATGGTGAAATAATGCTTAGCATCTGTTGAAATATGGAAATATTTCTTGCAAATCATTTCTTTTCTCTCCAAAACTCAAAGAATTTTTCTAATGCAAATGTTCATAAAATGTTCCCCGTGGTATAGTATACGGGTTCCCCCTGATACTGTAAGTTTCTAGATTGTACATATAAGGGACATATCAGAATAAATGAGCAAAGTTCTGTGCACAAGTTTGTAGGAATGCCTCTCAAATGTATCATTCTTGGTTAATTATTGAAAGCCTTTGTTTTTGTTCTGATTTTTTTTTCTTCTTCTTCTTCTTGTTCTTCTTGTTCTTCTATCAAAAATGCCATAGACAAAGCACACGTTTCATTCTTGGCGCCACTTTTGCCATTAAACAGACTTCAATCTTAATGAGAGTTTGCAGACTTGGACCCTATACCGAAGTAGTGCATATTACTCTGACGTCACGATGACGTCATCACGTGGCACGTGACGTCATCTCAAAAGTGCATTTTTGAAGGGCCCATATCTAGAGAACCGTAGGTCCGATTGAGCTCAAACGTGGTTTGTGGGTAGACCGGCTTCATGCGATTTTATAGATTTCTTTTAGTTTTTGCACCTTTAAGCCATATCTCATCAACGGAACGTGCTAATTTCGAAATTCTTTTTGCAATAGGTTTGTTAGCTCATAGATACTTAAATATAAATGTGAAAAATTTGTGACATCATGATGACGTCATCAAATATGTGCTTTTTTGAAACACATATAAGGGTAGGTCCGATCGTCACAAAAATTGGTGGGTAGGCAGATATTGTCACTAGCATGCAAAATCCGAAGTGACGTCATGATGACGTCATCGGCTGATTTTCTATGAATTTTTTAATGTTTCACATTTCATTATACACTCAAAAACTTACACTGTCATTGATCAGATTGACTACAAACTTGATCCAGGCCAAGACCACGTTGCAAATGTTTGCTTCGACAAGTACAGTTGTGATGACGTCATCGTGGGTCACGTGACGTCATCTTAAAGGTGCACACTTTAAGGTCCTATATCTAGAGAACCGTAAGTCCGATTGGGTGCAGTCTTAATGCTGATAGGCCAGGATTTGTTACAGATAAAAAAAATTGATGTGACGTCATAATGACGTCATGATGACGTCATCTAGAGGTCATTAAATTCAAATCAAAATTTGGTATATTTAACAATCTCTTATGACAAAAACCTTCGGAAGTGTTATACACTGTATTTTGTGTACCTAATTCCAAGTTCTTATGATCATAGCTCACTCCAGCGTCAAAATATACCCATTTCAATATTTAGCCCCCAAACAATATGATAAAGGAATTCTTGGAAGGCAGTGTAACCATGGGTGTCATGTTGCACGTTTCTACAATCCAACGTAAACGTGTGTGGAGTTGCGCTGTACGAGCAAAGTCAGTGTAGAGTGTTTGTGGCCCGGCGGGTGCGATACAAAGTGGTACACGCAGCTCTGCAGTGCATGCAGCGTGTACCAATGGTGTAAGGTGGCTCAGAAGGGACATCGCAAATCGTGGAATATCAAAAATCCCATAGGCAATGCACGTTTCATTCTCGCCGGCGCTTTTGCCAGTAAACAGATCTTTCATCTTGATGAAAGTTTGCGTAGACTGAGACCCTGTGCTGAAATCGTGCATATTGCTCTGACGTCATGATGACGTCATCACGTGTCACATGATGTCATCTTAAAGGTGCATTTTTGAAGAGAACCGTAGGTCTGATTAGATCAAACGTGGTAGGCTGGTAGGTGAGCATGTTATAGATGAAAATTGATGTGACGTCATGATGACGTCATCATACGATTTTATAGTATTGTTTAAGTTTTTGGACCTTAAAGCCATATATCATCAACAGAACATGCTAATTTAGAAATTCTTTTTGTAATAGGTTTGTTAGATCATACATAATTGTATATAAATGTGAAAAATGTGTGTTGTCATGAGGACGTCATAAAAAAATGTGCTTTTTTGAAACACGTATAAGGGTACATCCGATCGTCACGAAAATTGGTGGGTATACAGATATTGTCACAAGAATGCAAACTCCGAAGTGACGTCATGATGATGTCATTATGTGTCACGTGACGTCACCTTAAAGGTGCGTTTTTAAAAGGGGCCATATCTAGACAGTTGTTGGACCGATTAGGGTGAAACCTGGTATGTTAAAAGGCCGGTAATTGAATATGATTTTAACATGGTTACGTTCTTGAATCTGTAAGCCATATCCCGTCAACAGAACAAACTACTTTCAAAATTCTTTTTGAAATAAGTTTGTTAGGTCATAAATAATATGTAAAAAATAGAGGCGATTGATGTGGAACATCATAATGACGTTATTAAAGGCGTAATTTATAGACACATATAAATTGGTAGATCCGTCGGATTGTCACAAAACTTGGTGGGTAGTCGAATTTCTCATTAGTAGGCAATATTCTAAGTGACATTATAGCAAATAATATGGAAAAGCCGTATGTTCTGTTTAATAGGAAACAGACATATAGCTCTCGTTATTATTATGATTATAATTTTTTACTGATTTTTAATTTGGACAGGGGGGGGGGGGGGGAGCGGTGACAAAGAAGATTCCCCAAACCACTGCAAATCATAATAAAGGTAGTATACAACATTTGCCTTTGCTGGGTAATTTTCAGAAATCAATGGATTTGGGGGTTAGTATTTTATACCCAATACTGTAACACTGACTTGTTTAAAGATTTGTGTGCATAGATGCTGGGAAAACAGAGAAAATGTTGTTTTGTAGTCTGGTTCCCTGACCCTACTTCAGACAATATGGAGCAATTTATAGACTTCAGGGAATTAGGTCGGGGAACTAGACTAGCTGGCTTGCACCCGTTCATTGATGTGTAAATAAATAGACAAACAAACAAAATGTGGACTATAAAAAAAAGTCGGAAATTTGTGGCAGTATTTGCAAAAAAAAATATGTTTTTTCCAATGACGGCTGGTCCACCATCGCTGGAAATTGATACAAAAATTCCACTTTTCTTGAAAATGACAGCACACCAGGTGCCATGATTTAACAGGATGCTTGAGACTATTATTTACTTACAGTCAAGTAAGGTATTTCATAATAATTCAGTAGTTTTGTTTTTGATGTTTTACAAATGTTGTATATTACCTCTAACCCTAACCCCCTTTGATTTTTTTCTGGACACACCCTGCTGAATCCAACAGCATCTTATAGCAAAGCGTAAAGCCGCTGAATTTGTCAAAATCAAACAGCTAGAATAAGTCTATTGTTCACTTCTCAGATTAACAAAATCTAACGCAATGTGCCCACTGTTGGTCATAGGGTAAACGTGTACGATTATCTATTAACTCACCAGGCTGCAGGTTCCAAACCGACTTCTCTATCTTGCCGTAAGGTATAATCTCCGACATGGGCTTGCCGTTCTTCATCAGCTGGTACCCCATGACATCGATGTCCTCGTGGCAATGACCGGGTCTCCACGACAGCGTGACCTCCTGCACGCCCAGGGCCTTGACCAGCAGCTGTGGGGGCTTGGGCTGACCGCCCGTGGTACAGGTGACGGGGTTGGAGGTTCTCTTGATGTGGGTGCGGTGGGCGGAGTTCTTGTGGTGGTACGTTGCATGCACCGCCACCCTGGTAGATACAAAAACAAACGGGTATGATTATCATGTGTCATGTTTACGTTTCCTTGAATTGTTGTGGTTACTCTGTTGAGCTAGTCAAGCCATATACAGACCCTGTTCACCCACATGACAAGTAATAAGCACAAGATGTAAACAAGGCCACCACTTGCAAGGATAACTGTGTGAATGTATAATATGGGGTCCGTTAACCCCTTGTCTCCGGCTGTTATTGATGGAGTGCTGGTATGCCAAGAACGGGCTGTGCAGCCAAGCGTAAATGCAAACAATAGGCACCACACTGAATAGCGTGGTCTAATTCATTGCACTTGGAGCCCCACTTTAGTGTGAATGAAAGCTTTGTTTAAAAAGCTCCATCTATCCATTACACTACCATTCAAGAGCAATATAGTTGAAACATGAATGGACTGACTACATGCAGGAATGCGCCTATAGATGTCAACCGGCCAGTGGTATTTTCCAAACCGCGGCTATGGCTGTCGTCGTCCGTATTGAAGAGGTTAAACCACGCAGCATGCCTGAATAAGTACTTCATTACTACTTTAAACCAAATCCATCACAATCGGAAGTACAAGTACCCTAATGAATGACATCCCTCTTTTGGTGTTCGTATGTCCAGTCATGCATCAAAGTTAATAAGGGATGGATAAAGCAGACCCAGAGAATACTAGGATCAACATTAAAAAAAAAAACAGGACAAAAGTAGGACTTTGGAGGAAAAAATCAGGATAAAAGTAGGACTTTTGCGGGCTTTCAGGAGTAGTTTTCGTTGATACTCACCCATGTCCACAGCATCACAAGCCTATTTGGCAAGTTCTGTACTCACAACACTTGTGCTCCATCCTCAACTAAGCTCTTGGAAGTAAAGTTGCAGTACTCCTGCACCCAAACCCTTCATTGTGTGATTTTTACATATTCAATGAGATTTCATTTTTCAGTTGTGGGACGAAAAAATTAGGAAAAAAATTGGAATTTCAAGAAAAAAAGTAGATATAAGGAGAAGGTAAAAAAAAATTAGGAAAAAGTAGGAAAGTAGGAATACTTGCTGCTACATGTACCTGCTCATCGGACAAACTATGACCTACATATTACCAACCTGTAGGTTGTGTTTTCAGCGAGTCCTGTAGGTACAAAAACTTGCCCTCTGCCTGCATTCCAACTGTGCTGTACTTCACTCTCCCCACAGTCTGTGGACACATCTTGTCTGCAACGGGGGAGCCAACTTAATTATTTACAATCAATGAACAAAGTCAATGTACGAATCAATGTAAGAATAAATATTAAAATCAATATCTGAATCAATTATCGCAAAAATATTTTTTAACAAACTACAAGTGGAACTGACTGGGTAATTTGAATGACTTTTCAAAGTGAACAAAGAAAGCCGACAGGAGCGGGATTCGAACCGCTCAAATTCTGCTCCTGTCAGCTTTCTTTGTTCACTTTGAAAAGTCATTCAAATTACCCAGTCAGTTCCACTTGTAGTTTGTTTGACGATATTAAAAAGTCGTATCCTCATTGAGTGATCCCACAATGTCGCTTCCCAGGTTGTATCATAACGCTGGGGCGTGATCCCTGGCTATACGGCATTCTGGGTTTATGACTTCTGACTAGCGACCCCCGAACAAAGATACTAATTCGGGAGACCACCAACAGAGGGCAAGACAGCATAGTTGGTACAGCACCGGTACAGTACTCCGGAGGTTGCACGTTTTAAAATCACACTCCTTCCAGCTTTCTTTGTTCACTTTGGAAAAATATTTTTCAAAATAAGTTTTGAAATTGAAATTACAATCGATACTAAAATCAAAATTATAAATATAAAAATTAATACGAAAGTGTCAGCCTCCGTCACTGACACGCGTCATTATTGAAGAATACTTTGAAGAAACCCCAGCCAACATTATAAGTGGCTAAACTTATGGCAATCTACAAATGAAATCTCTAGTATTAGGAATTACCACCAGAAATTATGGTCCCGTCATGGACTAAACAAAAAGCTGATAATTATCAGCCACCTCGGAAATCTCAGGACACAATCCCAAATCCTTCATGCCTCCTTTAACCACTACTTCACAATCACCTTGAGTGGCTTGTGATACTGTCTTCAAACAGCTTCCCCACCACACACACGTTGTAGTGGTGCAGAACGTAGGGAGTACTGTGACTAGATGCAATCTGCCAGCGGATGTGCAGCTCGGTGTCAATCGGTTGGCTACGGACGCTCACTACGGGCTTGGGTAGGGATACCTTGTCACGTGGAAAACAGAAATCTTACAAAATATTCTACGGCTGTGTTCAAGCAGTCACGTTGTGTTCTGGTAGTTCAATCTCAACTGTTTAGTTTGAATAAGCCAGTTCCGTATTTCAACTGCGCATGTGCACAATGACATTTTGGAAGGCACTGTTCCAGAACAACCAAAACGACATCGTCATGTATTACTGAAAGTGCACAAGGCCTTATTGAATAGGCACAAGGCCTTATTGAATAGGCACAAGGCCTTATTGAATAGGCACAAGGCCTTATTGAATAGGCACAAGGCCTTATTGAATAGGCACAAGGCCTTATTGAATAGGCACAAGGCGCGATGCGCGTGACGATGTCATTTTGGTGGTTCTTTATAAGTGCTTACCTGACATTATATCCCGAATGACCAGCGTGACCTAACGCGCATGTGTGAATGCAAAAGGTGGTCGCACAACGCACACGTGTTAAATTCAATCAGAATGCGCGTTCGCGTAACATGGCGTGACATTACGTCAGCAATTTTATCCCGAATTACCTTGGACCTTTGAGATACCAAACTGGCTTATTCCGAATTTCTGTTTTTCTTATTAGCGGACAGGTTGATGGTTACACACTGATAACCACATAGATAACTTCAATTTTAGGGCGGGGCAATGGTTTACCAGCTTGGCTGGGATTTTGAATAGAGCAGGATGTGGTTTTGGGATGACCTTTGTCAAAATCACATTGTCCTAATCTTGGCCCGTTTTGAATAGAAAAATCACACCCAGGGGGTTCACAGGAACTGCCAGCCTTCCATTTTTAAGCTTTGATTCTTAATTGGAATATTCATGTTTTATCTAAAAACAAATCTTTATTTAGCTTCTTAATTCCCTCAGTTGTGTGAACTATGAAATGGGCATAGTGGGAAAGTGTACTGTTGGTGTGATTCCTTATTTCTGATAAAAAAAAAATATAAACTAAAAATCCATTTATAAGATGTAAATACATATATGTAAATGAAAGAATGTGAAGGGATACAAGAGACTGAGGAAAAAGTACGAAAATAAAAAGTTTCAATTACGGACAACACCAAATACATCACAGATGTGGAAACACATGCTAGAAAACCAGAGTAATTATCACACCATACTCTCTACGACACACCTAACAATTTCTTAATCCTAGGATAAAAACTCAAACAATCTCCAGTTCCCTCAATGATTCATATACTCAACACCCAATCCTCATAGTTAAACTAATACATGTACCCACTTCGATCCTTTTTATGTATATTTATGTGTTCTTTTTTATTAACTGTTTTTTGGTGTGTCTTTTTTAAATTTCTTATCCAAGCATCTGTTTAGCAATGAAATTTAAATGTTGTAATTATAAAAAAAAAAAAATTGTATATTCTACTTTTGTAAGCCAAGTTGTGTAAAGTCCCCGACTTTTTATTTGATGTTTTTATCTGAATAAACCAGAAATTGAATTGAATTGAAATAACGAGTGACATTCAGATGTGAAGAATAGCATTGGTGATAATCAATTAAGGCTTTCAAAGCCACAAATAACTTTATTCAGGCGATGTGTTTAGGTCTCGATGTTTCAATTTTGTATGAAGATACCTGTCGTGTGCCTGGCTCCCCGCGTCGGTCTCCATCACCATCGCTACCAACGTCATCACATTCATCATGCAATGATCCCGTGTCAGTGCTACCGCCACCATACACAACAATAAGGCCATCACCGTCATGCAGTTTATCATGGCTAACGTGTCTCTGTTCACTGGAGTCTTGTACCCCGTCTCGCTGTTCAGACTCGAGGAGTGTTTTCTCTGGAGGAGACTGGTGGGACAAACTACGACCATCATGCAACACGGAGTCCTTCTTAATACTACCATCATGCATTGGTGCAGAGTTGGTAAGGCCTCTTGGACAGACGTCTTCATTTTCATGCACTAATGAACGACTAGACACATCTGCATGCAACACAGACTGATCGTTCTTGGCACAGCTATCAATGGGGTTACCACTGTAATCTGGGCTTAGTTTTTGATTTTCGGTTGGGTAAGATGGAATTTCATGGGTTGGTAAAGCAGGAGTGATTTTCTGATCAGTGGCACGGCTGCCAGTCTGAGGGTCAATGACGGCATCTGTTTCATCATCAATGAATGCTTCATCTGGTGTTTTGCATTCTCTTTGTATATATCCCTGCTCAGATTGAATAGGGATCTGGGAATTAGTCTCTGTGACTGAGTGAAAACTTTGATTAGGATCACCCAAAATACTGCTCCCCAGATTGTTATCATCATCATGGGAAGCTTTGGGGCTACAAAGTTTTGATTTGGTAATTTGGTCTGTTTCTGGTTGTTTGGGGTTATCTGAATTTGACTCATCAGTGGTTGAAGATTGTGCTGCTGCGAAGTAATTTTTCTTAGTGTCCGTCTCTGGGGGGACGAGGATGCTATGGTCTACTTCATGGTTTTGCTTAGTGTGTACGGGACCAGCTGGATTGACCTCTGTGCCTGTGTCCATGCATGCATTGCTTACGCTGTCTGACTCTGAGGAGTCCGGGAGCTTGTCGGCCATCTGGGTGCCTTGTTCTGAGCTGATCTGACCATCGGTTCCCGTGCAGTTGAATGTCTCTTCGCTGTTAGAACAGAATAACAAAAGCAACAGAATCTAAACTGACGATTTGCTTGAGGGAGGGTCTCGAAAGCCGGCACACTTGGAACATTCTGAAAACATTGCCTGCTCCAATCAGGAACATGCGCTGTTTCCATTGGTAACAGCCTGGGAACTTTACGCATCCAGAATTTGAACAAGTTGGAGAATAGTAGGATACAAAATTTCAACAACAAAAAAACCCAACCCAAAAACAGAACAAAAGTAGGACTTTTGCTGGCTTTCAGTAGTTTTCATTGATACTCACCCATGTCCACAGCATCACAAGCCTCATTTGGTATGTTCTGTACTCACAGCACTTGTGCTCCATCCTCAACTTAGCTCTTGGAAGTAAAGTTGCAGTACTCAAGCACCCAAGCCCCTTTTACTGTGTGATTTTCATATGACAGTGTGTTAACACTGTTATGAAAAATATTCAATGAGATTTCATTTTTCGGAGTTGTGGGACAAAATAGAAGGAAAAATACGAGTTTTAGGAAAAAAGTAGAAAAAATATGAGCAGGGTAAAACAAATTACGAAAAAGTAGGAAAAGTAGGAATACTTGAAAAATGCACATGGTCACTTTACTCAGGAATGGTCTGTTCCAGTTGGGAACGTGCTGGAGACACGGTGCGTTTAAATGGAACACTCAATGTTCCCAAAACGAGCGTACCAATGGGAACAAGAAAGTTCTGACTTTTGAGATGCAACTTTATATCAACATAAGTCAGTTCTGATCCAATTAAAGATACAGCTAAGTATTATTTTCTATTGAAATGCATGTGCTATCAAACAGTGATGTATTTGAGACCATCACAAGACCAGGCACAAGACCAGGCACAAGACCATGCACAAGACCAGGGCCCAATTTCATAGCGCTGCTTAACACACGATTTTCTGCTAACGGAACCCTCGCCCGTTTCATGGAGACTGTAAGTAGTAAGCACAGCGAAGATTTTGCTAACTTCGGAAGCAGGATTTGCTTAAATTAGTGACGCAACAATATAAATCTCCATGCACACACAAGCGTTAGCACGACTTGGCCATGTAATATACACTAATGCTTAAGCAAATTTTCCTGCTACAGTTAGCACAAGTAGCAGGCATAAACCATGACAAAGGAATGCTTCTATTACAGTTCATTTGAATAGCTTGAGACTTTAATTAAGACTTAAGGTCTTAATTGTGATGGTCTTGTGTTGGTCTCGCAGGGTCTATCAAATCGAACAAGGTACACAGGCATGAGAATGGGTTGTGTTAGAAAAAACTGGAAAATAGCGATTCACTATTAATGACCCAATCAAGCCAGAAGCCGGGGGTTGAAGGGGTCAGCGCCCCCTTTAGAAAATTTTGACAATTTAGGTACTGTGATTTGCAAAAATTATTCTGAACTTTGATGGTTCATAACTCGAAAACGGAGACCCCTATGTACATGTTAACTGCATCTTGGGATACGGCTATTAAAAATAAGGATTTTTCCCGAAAATTGGACAGAGCTAGCTTCGCCATGTGCGGGGGCTTTTGAGAAAAGCACCCGCGGAAACTAGCTCTGAACCTATATATTTAGCTGTTCCATCATATTGATTTTTTGACATCAATTTTTGAAGTCGGATGCCTCCGATATTTCACGATAATTTTACAATAACTTTTTTTCTTTCACGTACACAAAGGACAAAGCGTTAACACGATGGCCGCTCAATCAACAACAGCATTTCCTAACGCTCATTATAGGGGATCGTTGATAGCAGGGCGGGCCGCCCTGCCAAAATTGTATGCCGCCCCGCTAAAGTTTTACCGCCCCTCTAAAATTGTCACCGCCCTGCTATTTTTTTCCCATTGGATTTTCCCCCATTCTCCACCGTCTTCACAGTTTATCTAAGTACGAAGAAGTTTACCGCACTCTGTGGAACGAACATGAAGAGTTTGCCAGCATTAACATTCAGCAGTATTGCAGTAGCGTTTATAGTAATCGAACAGATATCTATACAAGTAACTGCTAATTTATTTATCATATATTTTTGGGAAAATTAACATGATTTAACGTAACGACACAACATGCATACAGCGGCATTCAACTGTTTTCGCACATGTACGTAGCCTCTGTTTGAGCCTGAAAGGATGTATTGCAGCAATAAGCGCACGTGTATAAGGATCACTGTGCAAACTTGCATCTTGAGAAAAGGCTAGTCGAAAAGACGCGCATGCGTAGTTATAGTTTCAAAGCTGGGTTAGTGGGCAACACCGTGATTTGTAAGCAAGTGATTTCAATGTGGTATATATACGACGTTTGTGAAAAATTGAAATAAGTGATCTCAATGTTCTTGTCGGGTGCAAAGTTGTGTGACGTTCTATATGATTTGTAGAAGTATTTGCCGTACGCTAGAATTTCAGACGTTTGGGTGGCCACTTTCTCATAAGAAAGTGGCCAGGAAATGCCTCTAGAATCTAGACGCCGTAAGGGCGTCGCGCTACGCGCTCGAATTGTGTCTGCCGCCCTGCTAAAATTTCAGGCCGTGGAGAACACTGTCTACCCCCCAAATTTTAAACCGGATTCACATTGAACTCGGAGAGGACATATTTTGGCCTCCAAAAAGCGGGAAACCGCGGAACGGCGGGAAATTCTCATGCCTGGGTACAAAATGGAAGTCTGTACAACTTCCAAAAATATAAATAA
Source organism: Hippasteria phrygiana (assembly GCA_037893225.1). Lineage (NCBI taxonomy): Eukaryota > Metazoa > Echinodermata > Asteroidea > Valvatida > Goniasteridae > Hippasteria > Hippasteria phrygiana. The sequence goes on from JAZGUH010000140.1 coordinate 666,355, forward strand.
ACGAATTACAGCAAAAGTCATATTCTTTTTATCGTAGCCTGCTCTTTTTTTCACAGATGCTGCTTCTTTAGTGTTTTAACATAGTTTCCCTGTTAATGTGTGTGAGCACAATATGTGGCTCGCAGTCTCCTTACACCCATACACGCTAACAATCATGAGAAGTACAACTCAGCGTATTGCAATTAGCTTTGTTCCAACCCGTTACCCGAGGTATGCTTTCCTTAATCCTACTCTCTGCTCTCCTCAAAGATAAATATTGGGGCCGTTTTTGTTTTTCTTTCACTTTTCTTGGTATTTCTTTACCTATAGTGTCCTTTGGTCTTCCGTTGTCGTTTTCTTATTCCTGATGTTTTTTTTGGTGTGTACGTCCACTTCAATTTTGGTTTAATTCCTCAAATAAGAGACGCATTCATTCAGTGGATGACTTTGTGACCGATACTTTCTGAATGCTACTGCTATTTTGTAAACCTACCTCTCAAGTGATCTCTTGGGTACTATTCTCTCGGTGTCTTCATGAGGAGTGTTACCCTGGGTTAGGGTTGACACTGACCCATCAAAACTCTCCTGTTGCTCCACAGACGGCAGAAGATCCATCTTAGCATCTGAAAACATTTGACAAATGGGATCATGGGTCTAATTAATGTATTCTGCCAACGAACAAAGCACACATAAACACTGCAATGCAACTGTGGGGAGGAGTGAAAAGAAAAGTCAGTCTTTAAAGTTGACATCATTAAAAAAAAAAAGAGCAAATCTAAGGAAAACCTTTGCCATTAACCTCTTGAATACGGACGCCGGCTTCCTGCTCGTACTCTATCCAATCATGTTTCAACCATATTGTTCTTGAATGGGAGTGTAATGAATAGATGGCACTTTTTCACAGGAAAATGGGGTATGGTGGAGGGGCTCGAAGTGCGACAAATAGGGTCACTCTATTCAGTTTGGTGCCTATTGTTTGCATTAACAACAGCCGGACACAACTTGTTTGGAAATACATGTACCTCTGTAAATATTCCCAATTGCTTGGATTACTTAAGAAAAGAACAACAAAATTACTTTGAACCATCAAGGTATGATATTAAAGCTTTGGTAAATTGATAACTTTTAATCTGAAAGCTTACTGTTAATAGAGATGGTACCAGTACCAATCCTCCTGAGAAATACCTGTCTGAAATGCGGTCATCTTGAAGAAAATTGTATCTGAAGACCTCTAAAACTGCTGTGACTTCAGTTTCAACAATCGAAACCAGACCATTTGAACATGAACAAAATCACTGTTAAAACAACTGTTTTTCACTCGTGACTTGGTTGATGGATTGAGTTCAAACTTTCACAGGTTTGTTATTTCATGTATATGTTGAATCACACAAAGTATGAACACTGCCTGCAACTGTGCTGTCAGGCTCTGCCTATGCTATATCATACATTTAACTTAATTTGTTGTGCAACTTTGATGGGGAGGGAAACTGAAAAACCGTGCAATTATGAACAAATTTTGTGAATAAAGAAAACTGGTAGGAGCGGGACTTGAACCTACGACCTACGGAATACCGCACCAGCACTTTACCAACTAAGCAATCTTGGCCTATGTTAGCGGTCTCCCAAATTGTCAGTGTCTTTGTTCAGGGGCGCTAGTCAGAAGTCATAAGTGTTCAAGTTTGAGTGATCCCCACAATGTTGCTTCCCAGGTTGTATAGTGAAGTTGGGCATGATCCCGGGCTATACGGTGTTCCGGAGGTAGCAGGTTCAAGTCCTGCTCCTACCAGTTTTCTTTGTTCACCATGAAAATTTATTAAAGTTTATCTAGTCAGTTTAACTTGTAGGTTATTTGACACAATTATGAGGAATTTGGGAATAATCATGTTGTTTTTACCGGGAGGTTTCCCCCAGCCCTCCTTGATGATCAAGAAGGGTTTGCCTGCCAGGCTACCACCACTGGGAACGTGCATATTGTCCAGGCACAGAGGTAAGCTCAGCTGCAGCTCGTTGGACAAAAAGCCGTCTGACTCATCTGTTGGTTACAAAATAGAGATGATAAGGTCTGATAATGTAGTATTTCACAAAAGATTTGTGGTAAGAGTGAGGGGGGATAAGGGGGCAAGGAGTTTGGGTTGGGGTATGCACAATCTTGCAAACTTTGTAAGTTTCCCGCCTTATTTTGTCTTTATTATGTATACTTGTGTATGCTTCTTTTGTGCTACGTTTGGCTACCATTTTTGTCTGGTGCATCTACCAGCCATTTAAATTAATGTGTACTTTTGTTGTATTTGTTATGTTGAAGTCATATAAATAATAACGATAATTATAAACTTGTATTCAGTGATGCTAGATTGCTGTTTAATATGAATCTGTGTATTAAGCATACAATGTATGTGACCCGCTCTGCAAAAAGGGCAATAAGTCGCTGTATGCTTTTCAGCGTAATGGGCCGTTCTATGTGAAGAGGGTGAAAAATTCTTCAAACAAGTGATTTTTAAGGGAGATAATTTTTGGCATCCTTGATACCTATATTATTTACATTCATAACCAAAATCTTTGATTTCAGTGAATGAAGTTGGAAAAAGAATGTGTTTGTGTCGAGTGCTTCAATCTATTGCTTTGCTTTTTGTTTTTTTTAAATGGCTTGTTTTTCAAGAAATTCCTAAAAACAAACATTCAAATTTCCAAAAAAGTTGTGAATGCAAAATGCTACAGGCCTTAGACATATTCCATATGAAAGCTTATAAAATGGCCTTTCCAGCTTTATATATATATATAAAAAGGACTTTTTTCAAATTTTGCAACATAAGTGCCCTTTTTGCAGGGTGGGTTACATATGGGATTTGGCCACGATGTGGATATTAGAACTATTCATCCAACACTGTGTACAACATCATACAACAAGCCGTATTAAGGTAACTGGCTAGATAATTCTTTTTTGGTTCTCAAAACTTCAGTTGGCAAAAACTAAGTGTTATCGACTGTTCTGATCTGTGGATGTCAGCGATGGTCACAACTAAATTATGCCTGGTCTATGTACAGAAGAGCATAACTAGAAAACAGTGACTGAGGTCCAACCCTTTGATGCAGACTTTAATTTGAGCCCAAATATGAACTGATGAATGATGTTTGAAATAGTAGCTACAAATACTGGCAAGTTCTGACAAATGATTATGGACAACCCTGTATATCCCGAGTCCCTGAGTTTTAATCTGATGACACCTACTGTGTTTCTCTCCTGGAAGAGCCAAGATAAAGACTTTGAGAGGTGCCTGGTGTACATCCCAGTGTGGTAGAGCCAGATGACACTTCTTATAGTCGCCAACTCCCTTGATCTATTTATATCAGAAACAAAATATATGTTTCGCAACAAAATAAGTTTCCGAAATAGACAAGCCATAAGTTCGCAAGGCTTAAATCAAAAATAGTCTGGCATGTGCATCATGTTGATCTATTCATTATTATAATTACCAAGCTACAGATAGCAGGCATTCAAGCAGACCCAGGTGAAAAAGTAGGACTTTGGAGGACAAAATCAGGATAAAAGTAGGACTTTTGCAGGCTTTCAGTAGTTTTGTTACTCACCCATGTCCACAGCATCACAAGCCTCATTTGGCATGTTCTGTACCCCACAACACTTGTGCTCCATCTTTAACTAAGCTCTTGGAAGTAAAGTTGCAGTACTCCTGCACCCAAGCCCTTCATTGTGTGATTTGTATATGACTGTTTAACACTGTTATGAACATTTTTCAATAAATATCATTTTCAGAGTTGTGGGACAAAGGGGTAGAAAAGGTAACTAAAAATAGCAATTTCAAGAAAAAAGTATGAAACGTAGGAGCAAGGAAATGGTTAAAAATGCAGGAATATATTTGAAAACCTGAGATAGGACACTGTACAAGACAACTGCTACTCCATACACACCTCACCACCTGTCTCCCTGCCGTCCATGTACACCAGATACTTGGTAGGTTCAGCACACACATCGTCCAGTGACGTCCAGACCAAGTTAATGGTGTCCTCTTGATCAGTGATCTCACAGGACAGGATAGGTCCACCCAGCTCGTAGATGGACGGGCAGGTCACTTTCTGTGGGGATAGATCAAGGTAATGAATGCTCATGCTGCATGTCAAAATCCTCAGATTGAAGGAAACACACAAACACATTTTTCAGGACTTACAGGACATTTGCAAAAAGCTTCAAAACCCAACTTGGAAACATTTTCTTCAATTTAAATTCCGTCTCCTGACATTGGCTGTGCAGTACCCATGGGTATATTGCATTTGAATTGGCCCACTGACCCAGACAAATTCGTAGTCAAGCGATTTCAGAATGTCTGGTAAGGAGGTTTTGGGCTCAAGTCCAGACCAAATTAACCCTAACCCCATAGGGTGTGTGGAAATTCGTATTGATGTTGATGGATTCAGCAGTGTTAGGGCTAAGCGAGTTAATTCCCCCCCCCCCCCCCCCAGACTCAAAAAAGCACCGAGCATGAAAGGGAAAAAAATCCCTCTAAATATTTGCTAGGCAGGAAAATCTATAGGCATAAGTGTTGGTACTAATGCCATAAAATTTTGGGTAAGGCCAAGTTGCAGGCCTCGTGGTTCTTTTTTGTTGTTACCCTTCTATCTTGCATTATAATCTGAATTCAACCTCGAACCTTGTCAACATGTGAACTCGGATGACACAAGTTTTTGACAAAATGGATATTTCAAGGGAATCTGCAACTGAGAATACATACATGTCTTACTTGCCTACATGAAATCCTTGTCTGGCAGTCAATATTATAAATAACAGATGGTTTAGTTAGAACATATATACCACTATTAGCAGCAGAATAGCAAATATAAAACTGTTAAGTTTTTAAAATTCCAAAATGTTCTTGTACATCAAACTGCAAATAAATACATTCATTAACAGGTACATTACAATATTACATTTTAAATGCAATTTTTATCTGAAAATAATCAAATAGAAATAGGTTGGTTTGTAAAATAAAAATTTACAAAAAAGTTGGCTGGAAAATGTTTGAACACTTGGATGGTAAAAATTAATATATGGACCAAACTGTGCATGAATAAATTGGTTACTGTTGATTACCAATATATCATAGGGAAACAGATTCAGTTTAGGTACCAGTCTATTTGACTCCTGCTGCAGCAGTGTAGAGTCCCTCGGATGTGCAATAATGGAGACGATGTAAGTCTGGTTCCCTGTCAGTCCCTCCACCGTGATGCTATTGCATGTTGGTGGCAGGTCATTGTGGTAGCAGATTCCATTGACATACAACTGTCAAAACCAAAAAATACCAAATGTCAAAATAGGGGTAATCCTTACCTTTAAGACCCTGTTCCATATAAGAGAATGAAGGAGACAGTTTATGTTTCGGAACTTACCTCAATATTCTGCAATGATACAGGCAGGAAAAGTCAGTCTGTGTACTTGGAATCATCTAAATAGTTCTCTAAGATATCATGTTGAATATGAGCAAGCTCAATTTTGTGGAAAGAGGGCAGGGTTTTGATTTATGAGGGAAATTGTGGGGTAAAACGGCAACGTCTCTGACTGCAATAAAAGTAACATTTTCTTTGAAAGTGTGTTTAAAAATTACAACAAACATGAGTTAATCTTGAGGAAAAAGGACTGCTTCAGACTGCAAAATTCACTTTGGTACTGTTAAGTCAGTTTTGAACGGAACTCGTAAAAAAATAGAGGGGTCCTAAAGGTAATGGTTACCAAAATAGGAGAAACGTATTAACTCGATAGCAGTATCGGTACTTTTTTAAATTAAAAAACTGTTTATGTTTCTTCACCCTTACCCTCAATTTTTCCCATCCCTATTGTCGTTTTTTTAATAAAAAAATTTGTATGCCTTTTAAATGTGACCCGCTTTACAAAAAGGGTATTATGTCACGTTATGCGAAAACACACAAAGGGCTATTGTGAAGAGGCAAAACAAATTCATACAAGTGATTTTTTTTTTTTTTTGGCTTTGTTGGCTTCTAATATATCTATATTTTTATAAATTATTTTCAGAAATGTTAACATTGATGAATAAAGATGAAAAAAAAAAAGTTGCTAGAAATTACTTGTATCTCATTTCTTTCCACTTGCTATGTTTAAAGGGCTAAATCTCTAAATGCACTTCCGTTAAATTGTAAACCACGAGTTTGGAAATGTCAAGATATCTCGAGAACAAAATGCCACAGGGGTCAAACCTACACCTAATTAAAGCTTAGGATGTGACTAATCCAACTATGTATATAACTCATTTTCCAAATTTTGTGACATAATTTTTGCAGAGCCGGTCACAAATGTATACTGAAGTGACATTCATGTTTAGCGATGCATTTCTCCCTGAAGTGACGTGCTGAACCAGATTTGAGAGGCAACTAGGGCACCAGAAAGGGTCAATACATGCTGCATCACATTTTCAACACACAGTTGATTTTAAGATCCCATACGACTTGAATGCAGATCCCATACAGGATAACCTGGGTCGAGAGGGATCTGAAGGTGTTTGCCATGCACAGAAACATCCCAGGTAAAGGGACTGCAAGGGTTCATTTATTTATTTATTTATTCATTCATAAATACCTAAGACAGTTTACCCGTTCCTATTGGTCGAGAGCCCATCACGTGGGTGGTTTTTATAAACGGCCGATAAAACACAAACCGGTTTTAAACACTTTTTCCGGTGTCACACGAAATTTAGAGTCCTAAGAAATCTGGTCCAATTTATTGGTTGAACACTCGAGAGCAACCAGTCACTCTCCTAATAACGCAAGTGCAATACTGCCGATGCGTCCATATTTAGAGTCCATAATTTCACACTACACCGGCACTGCTGTGTTCTGCACCACCTAGCGAACGCGTCGCATGTGCATCACGCGCGCGTCAATTTTCATATAAGGAGATGTTCAGCACTACTCGCACGTGGTACGAACCATTAAATAGCTAAAGGGGTGTTTTACAAACCAAGGAAAAAACTAATTGAACAAAATCATTGGAAATTTATAATTTTCGGAGGTTTTTTGCTTAATTATACAAAAAGGTATTTTATGAATGGGAATAAATATGTGCAGCACATATTTATTCCCCTATTTATTTCGTTTTATTTTGCCAGGGTAGCCCCATAAGTTTTCAAGAACTGTTCTCCCTGGGGCCCTGGATTAAATACGCTAAAAACAAACAAGTCACTGAACAATACCTGTTCATTAAAAACCGGTTACCAATAAAAACAAACATTGGGTAAAAAGAAGAAATAATACAAACTAGAGAAAGTACAGATAACACCAATTACAAGAATAAAAATATTGTGATTATAGATTGGTTAAAAAGACACAACATCAGAGAGAGAGCATGTTATTGTGAAATAGAACCCCCATATCAGATCTTAATCTCTTGAATACGGATGACGGCCATGGCTGCAGTTTTTAAAAAAGACCACCTGGCCGGTTGTCATCTATACGCACATTCTTGTGTGTACACAATCCATTGTTTGACTATTGTTTGCATTACGTTTGGCTGCACAAGCCCGTATTGGCATACCAGCCAGAGTTGTATTCGAGTCCCTGCAAGTCCTTTCACAAGTCCCTGCAAGTCCATCACAAGCCCTCCAGTCCTAATCCCAATCACAAGCTATTCAAATGAGCTTTGACAAAGGTATTCCTTTGTCATTGTTCATCCAGTTACTTGTGATGGGGTTTATGAAAGGACTTTTGACTGGGCTTGCGAAAGGACTTGTGAAAGGACTTGCAGGGACTCGAATACAACTCTGATACTAGCACCCCATTAATAACAGCCGGACACAAGGGGTTAATTATATATGGAACTACAAACACAACTGTGGCTGATGGACGAAGTAGTTTAATGGATGTTTTTCCCACCTGATACGATTCCAGTTGGCCCCTGTATGGCATACTGGGCAGGTCCCAGTAGATCTCAATGGAGCTATCTGATGAGCTGTGCAGCCAGCCGCTGATGGACGGCACACAGTTCCACCACTGCCACTTATTGGTCTGAGTAACAAATCAAGGAACATATGACTTGAGGCTTTGCTCGATACAAAATGTCTCAAAGTGCTTCACAATTATTACCCTTGGTCATCAGGCCATGAGATCAGTTCTATGCAGCAGTTCGAGATCAGCGCAATCTGTTCTCTACCCTCACAGGTACCCATTTATACTCCTTTGTGGAGAGAGGCAATTGCAGTGTTTGGCCCAAGCACCATGATCCCCCGGCCAGGTTCGAACCCACATACCATCACACATGAGTCAGACCAAACATTGGACCGCGGGAATTATAACTTGAGGCCTACTTTATACCTCTTTTCTCAGATCTGTACCCCTGCACATGTGTACCCCACAAGTCCAGAGATGGGGGGGGGATGTTACAATCGATGTTTTATTCTGCTGAAATCATGGCTGGAAAGGGTTATTTTTCTGGGTGGGGGTACAAAATTTGAATATTTCCCTTCCAAATCTCACTAAATACTTAAAACACAAAAATACATCACAATCTTGACTTTTAGGTGTTCATCAATTCTTAAAAACATTTGTAACATTTTCACATTTCTTTAACTTTTAATATGGGCTGTAAACAATTTCCTTAAATTGTATTTCAAATTCTGAGAACAAGCCTCAATTCTTGCATTTCGACCCAAAGAGAAGATGCCTTGGTCATTAAATGTCAGTAAGATTTTGATGTGAACAATGAATAATATTCGCACCGGTCCTGTGCCACCGTTTTGCATGTCTGCTTCAAAGTCGTCAGTTGCAATGGAAAGGGCATCGTCATCCTCAGAGCTATGGCCGACATTGCCTTCCAACACCCAGAAACGCCTGCGGAAGAAAACGAATGGAGTTGAACAAAAAATTCTTAATAAGACATCGGCAATTTACTTATGAGTTGCAAGACTTTTGCATGACTCGCACACAAAAAATCAACAGAGAGTCGGGGTATTTCTGTTTCATGAAATCTTGACATCTAAGGAATATTGACTGGAATGTCATATTAATGCATCAGGGTGAATAATAATTCAAATATCCTCAAGACTCCTTTCCACAGGATATGGAATATGGGTGAGGTGAGTTGGTTTCATCAACGGTGGAATCTCTGAAATCTGTTGAAGAATTATCTTATATTTAGATCTGGGCCCAGGAAAACCATAAGGGTGGTAGGGTTGGCAATGCCATCTCTCACAGCAATTTACAATGGTACAAATTTAGTAATTTACAAGCTAAGAGGGAACCGGTTTCAGCCACTGCGACTTGCTTAGGGTAGAACAACAGATCTATGGGTTGATATGAAATGGAATTTTCCAAACTTAAAAGTAAAATTAAAGAACCCCTTTATCATTGTGCATTTATTTCTAATACGAATGAAAAAGAAAATGAAATTGAACTTGAGCAAATGAGAACACTGTGTTTTGGGGTTAAAAATACTAGTGATTTCATGTTATTGAAAATAAATTATGGTACACCTACTTCATTTTAAGAATTACACACTGTGAAAATGTTTGAACTTCTGAATTAAAACCACGTGTAAACTTGCTTCTATGACCATGTATTCACTTCTGTTTGTACCCCTAAATGGCACCATTGCAGCGCCCTACAAATGTCATTTGCTCTAAAACGTGGCCTATATCGACATCTCACTTGGAAGTGAAGACTTGACTTGGCAGTGCTCCGTGGCTTATTGCAATAGCTCTGATGATGTGAAGACCAGGCCGCCTCAGACTGATGCCTTTCTCCGGTTTGTACATCTGATTGAACAAAATGTGGAGTATAATCATTCTTTAAAAAGCCTGTCATAATCTCAATCATCAGAATCTTATTAGCGTCAGAATTTTTAATCTTTTTTATTAAATTGATGTGTGAACTGTAGTGCGCTGAATGCACTTGGGGGCACTGTAAAGCAAGTTTATTTTTGCTTAAATGTAGTATGCAACATTTGCTTTTGCTGTAATTTTCAGAAATAAATGGATTTGGGGGTTTAGTATTTTATAATGTGCAAGCAAAATATTGTAACACTGACCTGTTTCAAGTTGTGTGTGCACAGATGCTGGAAAAACAGCGAAAAAATTCTGTTCTAGTAGTCTGGTTCTCTGACCATACAAAACAGAGCAATTTATAGAGTCGGGGAATTATCAGGTCGGGGAACTAGACTAAAAAGACGATATAAATTTCCACTTTTCTTGAAAACGACAGCACACCAGGTGCCATGATTTCACAGAATGCTTGAGACTGCTATTTACTTACAGCCTAGTACGGTATTTCATAATAATTCAGTAGTTTTGTTTTTTGATGTTTTCAAATGTTGTATACTCCCCAGGGAGCTGAGGTTTCAGGAATGATTAATGTGCCCGATGACCAGGGGTAATAATATGTGTAAAGCGTTTTGATCTTGCTAAAAGCGCTATATAAGAACCTGTACTATTATTATTATTATTATTATTTTAATTTTTTTTTAAGCAAGTCTACAGAATCCGCAAAATGCCCAAAACTGGAGCGAACAAACCACAATAGATTCTGGTGAAGTTTCGTTTGTCTGGAAGGGCAAAATGTCTTGGATCGAGAAGGACCATGAAAGTCTCCTTCGCAAAGTCAGAAATATTCCTTCTCAAAGATCTTTCCACTACAGACACCTCAAAGTAAAGATCTTTGCACAATGTCAAGAAGAAAAGCCTATCAAGACAAGACAAATCTGTTTTTTCCAATTCTAAAACCACACGTATTAAAGACATTCCTGTAATGCTTTGAGTTGGAAATATAGGTAAGTTTCAAATCTAAATCGAACAGGCAAAATTGTACACACCCTGGTAGCACTTCCATGTAGTTCTGGAATAGAACCATCCAGTGTGTAGAGAAAAGTAGCAGTCTGTGACGTACTCTGAAGCTCAACGCTATGACAGCGTTCCACCACACCTCCGTTTGAACTTGACGTGATGACAGGCATGGCCGACAGTGACTCTGAAACAACCAAATTTGAAATAAAGTCAATAAAAATAATTAACAGATGTTAATAAAATTAAGCACTTTCATGTTTTGTGAGTGAATACGTTTCCTGGTCTTGCCTCTGTCATTTTGTACAATGAAATTTCCCATCCCCTCCGGACTGGCCTCATCACTGTTATGTCATTCAATGCCACACACCATGTGACATCTTGTCAAATCTTGTCGTGCAGCAGCACATCATGTCACATGGTGATACAGTGGAACACCACTATACCGAACATTCGGCTATACCGAACACCATCCTTGGCTACCAAATTTTGTGTACAAAACTTACCCAACATTGGTCTTGAAAAAAAAAACGGATTAAAAAATGTACCTGGTATTTGGGCTGTTTGTTATTCCCAAACAGCCGCAGCTTTATGTTGAAGAGTGACAGGTGGCTATTATTTCCCCAAGGAATAGAAGGGAAAAGCCAACTGTTGCTTTAGAATTCGGTAAGCTTAGAAAGTATGAACATGTAATTACATGATTCAATGGCCGACACATGTTCAAAGTCGTCCTTCAGTAACCGGTGGCTGAAAATCGCTATACCGAATGATCTCTATACTGAACAAAATCTGTGGATCCCGGGATGTTCGTTATAGCGGCGTTCCACTGTACTTTGTTATGACAGTTGCATCATGTCAAGTCACACAATGTCATGTCGATTCCCCACAAACCAAGCCCTATCACTTCACATATCACATTTTCACATCACCTGTACAGATTTATACAACAAGAGTGAATATGGAGTATCGGTACAGCTCCATCTTCACATTTTACTGATGCTCTTGAATACGGACAACGGCCACGGTTTGAAAAAAGACTACTTGGCTCGTTTTATTATTATTGCTATTACGGGTTTATTTTCCATCTCATTTTGTAGCCTGTAGGCTAATATGCATGGTGGATTACAAATTAATTAAAAGCAAGTCAATTTAAAAGTATACTTCGATTAAAAACTACTTTAAAAAATTAAATTAAATTAAATTAAATTAAATTAAATTAAATTAAATTAAATTAAATTAAATTAAATTAAATTAAATTAAATTAAATTAAATTAAATTAAAGTTTAAAAGTTCGACCACACATAAGACAAACACATACCCACTAAACATATTAAGGATGGGACGTTTACATGTTTAAATGAAAACAATTAAAATCCATTTAGAAATTTTCCTAAATGTTTAAACGGAACTCAAATTTCAAAAATGGGACCTTGTATTTACCAATCTACCTTCAAGTTTTATTTACAAAGAAGCTACGATCTTTGTAAATTTATTTAATTTACAAATCCTTTAGTACTTGATCACATTCCAAGAAGTTTAATTGATACATCTCTCAATGACGGATACCTCCTAGTGTTAGTCTGATTAAAATAATGTGTTAAATTTGGTTTAGCATAAAATCCGGGCTAATAATACCGGGCCTTTTTTCAATCCAGTTTTAACCTCTACTACGAAAAAAGATACATTTAATAAATTATTTGGACTTGGCAATATCCCCCGAATCGTTTATCCATGTGCATACACAAAACGGGTGAAATTTCATGTTCATTTCAGTTTCCAAGCTCATTTTTTCGTATAAAGTTTTCCAGGGTCTTTGAAAAAAATGCCCAAATAGAATCCCAACTCCAAAAAAGCCTTTCCAGAGAATGATTGACAGCACCATTGTTCAAATTGATACAGTGTGTCTCTTGTTTATTACAAAGTATATATTTGGGTTCAGCTGTAGGCCAATGGACTTTATGAGGATGTGCTGCTACATGTAGTTAATGGGGGTGTTCTTTGCTGATGGACAGTGATGATAATATTTCAGCCAATTAAATGAGGGTTCCCAGCAAATAAATAAGTCATTAGTTGTTGTTCCTTCCATGTGCAAGCTGGAGACATTGCCAATTGGAATTCTCAGCTGGCTGAAACACAGGTGCATATGCAAACACACCTGATTATGGCACAAATGCTGGGACAGAGCCTTTTTGCAAGTGTTGACTAAACTTTAAACATGAAATGGTCAAAATCCACAATTTAATCTAGCAGTTGGTTCAGGATTCTGGAGAAATATGGCACTGGACTGTTCCTAAATCTATTTGTTGAACTAGTTTGTTCATCTATAATTCGGCAAGATCTAAGGCTCATATTGTGGCTCCTTTTTGAAACTGGAAACCAATGATTAAAATTACCGGACTTGTACATTTTCAAAGCAAACTTTTCACATCAACTTGTTCGTCTGTCACACAGGGACAGAATTGCCAATGTGAACAGTGCTTTGTTATAACTTGTGTAATATTGTTTAATACCAAGAAATATTCGGCAAATTCTCTTTTGAATAGCCTCAATTTGATCAATTTGATGGGATGTTATGCAAGAATGCCAAACCGGGGCCGCATATTTCAAGACTGGTCTGATATAACCTTTATACATAACAATAACTTCCTCAGCAGTAAGGCCATGTTTTTTAAGTTTTCTAATCATAAATAATTTCTTATTAACTTTGGAGACCATTTCATCTACATGGGCGTCCCATTTCAAATTTTGTTGAAAAATGACACCCAAAAGCTTAATAATAACCCTTGTAGCAAGTTCTAGCGGGTAGTTGGATACACTGTACCAGACACCCAGTGGATTTCTCTTACCAAAGTAACCTTACAAGCAGAGTTGATAAAAATCATGATTTAAAAAAAACAAAAACAAAAAAAACTCTGATTTTTTGGATTTAAATCGGAGTTTTTCTATTTAAATCGATTTTTTAATTTTTTTTTACCATTTGCTTAAAACATTTTTTAAAAAATCAGTCAATTCAAATGACCGTAATTAAAAGTCAAGTATAACCATAGTGCACACAATTGTTCAGGAAATCAGTACTTGTCAAATCCCTTCTATTTATCATATTCTTTTCTAGAATAGATAGTTTGTCTTAAAATCTCTGTGGCATTTTAAGTACAGCATCATCATCATACTGCACATTTCTCATCCAAGTTGATAACAGGAACCAATTCCCCCCCCCCCCCTCTTTACACACAACTAGAGTTGTAATCAAGTCAATCACAAGTCAGATCAAAAGGTAGATCACAAGTCAAAGTCAGCTCACAAGCTACATGTACATGTACATGTACATGGGATGAACAATGACAAAGAAATGCTTTTGTTATTATAGTATGTTTGAATAGCTTGTTACATGGCTTGAGACCAGAATTGTGAAGTGACTTGTGATTGACTTGTGATTGACTTGTGATTGACTTGTGATTGACTTGTGATTGACTTGTGATTGACTTGTGATTGACTTGTGATTGACTTGTGATTGACTTGATTACAACTCTGCACACAACCATAATCCACACAACCATAATCGGTCATAATCGACCAATAGCGCAAAGCGATCGACCGATCGCGCCCAACAGCGACATGTACAGTATGTTTTGTTTTCGTTTAAAGTTTATTTAACAGACTATTGCATACAAAATGAGAATTGAGGACTGTAGACATCATTTACATGGTATCAGTGTAAGAACTAATTAACCCTTTGAAGCCGGATGACATCTAGACGAAAACAAAAAGTTGCCACCTGGCCGGATGAAGTCTACGTCATTCTCTGCAATTCTCAATCCATTGTTGGATTATTGTGTATGTTACGCTTGGCTGCACAAGCCTCTTGTGTCCATTTCACTTGGCTGCACAGGGCCGCCAGGGCACCCCAGCACCTCATTATAAATAACCGGCATCAAGGGATTAATGGGGGCCAAAAGTAAGAAGTGCACAGGCAAGAGATGAATACTGTATCATAGGTAGTATATGCACTGAAGTGTATGTATGTGGGTCATTCTATAAATTTGAGGTTCAAAAGTGACATTTTTTGGTTTCCCTGTTACACCTGACCTGTGTAATTTCCCATCAAGTATGATTAAAATTCTTCACACTATTTTTTACTTGTTTGGCATGTACTTTGCTTTACATAATCACTCTTGGAGATAGAAGGCGCTTTGCAAAATCTTAAACATGTCAGATGTAAAATTGGACACCAAATTTATAGAATGATCATGGGTATGTACTATGTACATTGCTTCAGAATGCATTGTACACAAGATACAAAATGTAAATGTAGTACATTTTCCAGGAAATTGACCTCATACATCCCTTTAGAGCGAGTATAAATGATTTAAAGTTAATGAAAGTCGGGTTTAAATAACAGACTTTGTTTTTACATTAAAAATGAACAGAAATAAACCAAAAAAAATCGAAACGTGATTTTTATTAGTGATTTTTAAAATGTTTTTCCCTTGATTTAAATCATGATTTAAATCAATGATTTAAATCGAGTGATTTAAATCAAACAACCATGCTTGGAAGGCTTGGCTTAAGGTACCTACACTATTTTTAACATTTGCACCCGATATTATTAAGACAATGGCTTGTAGAAATACCTTTCCGATTCCCAATTTGCCGAGAGTCCAGATCTCAATAGAGGATAAATCTTGAATGGATACAAATTATCCCAATTTTCAGACCAACAGACCCAGTCGGGGTAACTTCCACCGTTGCTGGGACCAACTCACCTCCCGCAGTGGACCTAGTGGGTCTGACCACCCCAATAAAATGAAACAAAACTCACCATCATCCAGGACGTGTACAACCCCAGCACAGCCTGGAGCGCCTTCTGAAGTCTCAAAGAATGACCCGGGCTCCTCAAACGTGAACACGAAGCTGTTGTTGGGCTCTGGGTTACCGCTGCTGAAGGCCAGGGATCCAGTGACAGGACTGTAGGGACGCTCGTGGGTCGGGGGATTGGCGTGGACTATGTTGTGGGTTTCTGACTGGCTGCCCTTCCATGACCACAGTACGCCTTGGCCCTACGATTTCCAGAATTGTGTTGGAGATATTACTGTTGGATTTTACATGGTCACTAACTATTAAAATCGGCATCCGTCAATCCGATAATTATTAATTATTTAATAACAAATTTAAAAGTAATTCATTCACTATGAATATTATGGTCATTCTGATTAACCCTAACTATCCCAAACCTCACAAACTCCAACAGCAGGTTATGTAAATAGTGTAGTGCCATTACAAGGTATGATGGAGTTTGGCTGGTTTAGTACTGTTCCTAGTACAAGGTATGTTGGAGTTTGACAGGTTTAGTACTGTTCCTAGTACAAGGTATGTTGGAGTTTGGCTGGTTTAGTACTGTTCCTAGTAGAAGGTATGTTGGAGTTTGGCTGGTTTAGTACTGTTCCTAGTACAAGGTATGTTGGAGTTTGGCTGGTTTAGTACTGTTCCTAGTACAAGGTATGTTGGAGTTTGACTGGTTTAGTACTGTTCCTAGTACAAGGTATGTTGGAGTTTGGCTGGTTTAGTACTGTTCCTAGTACAAGGTATGTTGGAGTTTGACAGGTTTAGTACTGTTCCTAGTACAAGGTATGTTGGAGTTTGGCAGGTTTAGTATTGTTTCTAGTACAAAGCATGTTGGAGTTTGGCTGGTTTAGTACTGTTCCTAGTGTAGAGTGTGTTAACCTCGCATGTTAGTTGTTCTCAATTAATTTTGCTCTCTCTCTGTCTTAGCATGAACTGTACGTTTATTTATGTATCGTACATTCGTTGTCTTGGAAATGGGGCGCGTTGTGTGGCCCTTGACCTAGGCACCGCACTGCTTAATCTCACACAGGTATGTTCGTAAATTTTATCACTGTATTTTGGGGCCAAATTTAGGGAATTCAATGGTGACCCGCAGTCCACGGTTGAACAGTATTATATCCGCTTATGTTTATAGATCATTTTAGTGTAATTTTTGTAGAGTCTAACAAGGTTAAAAGTTGTACTTATTGACCTTAAAGTTGTTGATGCAAATGAAGAAAGTTACGTGAAGAGACATCGTGCGTATTGACGTGTGTGTACACGTAGAGTATGTGCATGTGCGATGGTATGGCGCACGCACGTTGCCGTGGACTGCTATGGGTTCACATTGAGTCGTTGATACAATGTATTAATTCGTTCAACATTATTTTGACTAGGACATACATATGAATTTTAAGGCAGTGTTATTTTGCTCCATATCTCCAGTAGCGCTACATATGGTGCATTTATCACGGGACCTTAGGGAAATAATGATAGTGTTTTATTATCATTCTGTAATTTTGGATTATTCATGTTTTTCTTGACCGCTTTGCTGGGCATTGGAGGACGGGTGTGTGTGCGAGTGCTGGTGGTAGTTGTGTATGTGTGTGACTGGCCATCAAGTGTGTGTGTGATCCTGCTCCTTCATGTCTGTCATCGCCTGGGGTTAGGGACTATTAGTTTTGAAATCTTCATATTTAACAAAGAAGAATCCAGATGTATTGAGCGCAATTATGATTATTATTGCTTCATCATGTACACTATATTTAACCAACAAATATTAATTGGAGGTTTTCTGTGTTTTTTGACCGCACTGCTTAATCTCACACAGTGAGATTAGCAGGCTAGGCTATATGGAGGGACAATAAACGCTAGGCGGAGAGAGAGGAGGAGAGTATTCATCGTCTCCCACTTTGAACCTGTGTGCCAGAGTCTTCCCCTGTCCCATCACCAATCTTTGGACCTCACTACTGTTCCAGCATAACTCCATCGACATCCACCCCTAGCTCCACCATGTTCCCCCTATAGCCAGGCAACAGACCAGTCCACTACTCGGGAAGAGCCCCCCAGACAGCCTCAAACCACACCCAGCACCCCGGTACCCCCGAACAACCCCCTCTACACTAGTACAAGGTATGTTGGAGTTTGGCAGGTTTAGTACTGTTCCTAGTACAAGGTATGTTGGAGTTTGGCTGGTTTAGTACTGTTCCTAGTACAAGGTATGTTGGAGTTTGGCAGGTTTAGTACTGTTCCTAGTACAAGGTATGTTGGAGTTTGGCTGGTTTAGTACTGTTCCTAGTACAAGGTATGTTGGAGTTTGGCTGGCTTAGTACTGTTCCTAGTACAAGGTATGTTGGAGTTTGGCTGGTTTAGTACTGTTCCTAGTACAAGGTATGTTGAAGTTTCGCAGGCTTAGTACAGTAGGCCACGGCAAGTGACTCTACATGTACCTGTTGGACTTTGTTAGGTTTAGCTCTCTGCCTAGTGCGAGACCTTAGGGAGTTAGGGTTAATGAGTATAAAGTGTTTTTAATATGTGGGATTATTGCTTTCACTATTGTAACTGATTAACAGGAGGGGATAAAAGTGTGAGGACCTGATGTACACGAGCCATGTGGTGTATATTGCTTGTGACTGGTATTATTTTAGTTGTTTGCTTAGCATGAAAACCACATGGAGTTTTGACTGGTAACCTGTTTTAACTAAGCAAGACATTTTCCTGCTAAGCAAATTGTTGTGCTTAGCAGCTCCATGAAATTGGCCCCTGATCTTGACCCAAAGGAATAGTGCAACTGTCTCAGGGATTTGTCAATACTCTCAATACCAATTAACATTTAATAAATCAAAGATACTGAATTTGGGAGACCGCCAACATAGGGCAAGATAGCTCAGTTGGTAGAGCGCCGGGTACGGTATTCCCTAGGTCGCAGGTTCGAATCCCGCTCCTGCCAGTTTTCTTTGTTCACTTTGAAAATTTAATAGATCTGTCACACCAGTGATTCTCAGGTACCAGGCTTTCAAGCAGACCCAGGTGAAAAAGTAGGAGAATAGTGGGATCATAATTTAACAACAAAACCAGTACAATAGTAGGACTTTGGAGAACAAAATCGGGGAAAAAAGTAGGACTTTTGCAGGCTTTCATTAGGAGCAGTTTTCGTTGACACTCACCATGTGCACAGCACCACAACCTCATTTGGCATGTTCTGTACTCACAACACTTGTGCTCCATCCTCAAAGATCTTGGAACTAACTCAGATCTAACACGGCTGGAAGTTGTTTAAACACGGCGCGGTTAAAAAAAAAAATTCCGGTGTCACACGAAATGTAGAGTCCTACAAAATCTTTATTGGTTGAACACTCGAGCGACCAGTCACTCTCCTAATAACCCAAGCGCAATACTACCGATGCGTCCGTATTTAGAGTCCATAATTTTACACTACACTGGCACTGCTGCGTTCTGCACCACCTGGCGAGCGCGTCGCGCGCGCGCGTCAATTTCCATATAAGGAAATGTTTAGCACTACTCGCGCGTGGCACAAACCATTAAATAGCTGAAGGGGTGTTTTACAAACCAAGGTAGTTTTTGCTAAATTATACAAAAAGGTATTTTATGAATGGGAATAGATATGTGCTGGGCCGGTTTTAAACGTACGTGGGGCCTGGACGCTGATAATGACCCTCGCCTTCGGCTCGGGTCATTATCAAGCGCCCAGGCCCCAAGGCGGTTTTAAACGTACGTTTAAAACCAGCCCAGCACATATTTATTCCCTTATTCTGAAAGCCAAACGCCCTTTTTCTTCTGCTTACCCTGTGTATACTGACAGATGGGGGCTTGAATCCTTTGCTAGACACCAAGACAGTGATAGGACCACTGGGGTTACTGACAACCACACTACTTAGAACTGTCTTACTGCTGTGTTCGTACTGTGGAGAGAAGAAACAAGCAAGGTGTCAGTGAAGGACAAAACCCAGTAATGAATTTACATCACCGCAACGCAAAATTCCATCTCATGAAACAAGCAAGGGACTGTTATTTCTGCTAATTTTTTTTATATTGAAATCACCCAATACAAGGCTAAAGACCACTCTAGGTAAAGGGTTACGATCAGAGGTAGGGTAGGCGACATTTTGAATTGACAACCCTACTACCTTTACGGTTTTCCTGGGACCTAATCTAAATACATGATAATTCTTCAACAGATTCTAAAGAAATCATCCCAATTTTCAGACCCATCTGTCAGTCAGACCAACTCACCTCCCCCCTCCCCTCCCCCCCACCCCTGCAGAGAAATGTTTGAATGCTAGCTTTTCCAATTTTTTCAACATCGTTTTCCTTGAAGCACCAATTGTAACAAACCGGGTCTTACCATGAATTTGTCTCTTTTATTGGAGAAGGCTTTGCTGTAGTAGTGGTAGACTCCTGGGTTTGAGAACCTCAGAGCACAGCAGCGCCTACGGAGGTATGGGTTTCACAGATTAAATGAAAACTCTTTTGGTAAACAGCAATTTGTTGTTGATGTCTAACAGTGCTTAAACACTGTTAACCCCTTGGCTGTTATTGATGGGGGGTCTGGTATGCCAAGAACCGGCTGTGCAGCCAAGCATCAAGGCATAATAGGCACCACACTGAATAGAGTGGTCCTATTCATCGCACTTGGAGCCTCCCATATCGTGAATGAAAGCTTTGTTTGAAAAAGTTCCATCTATTCATTACACTCCCCTTCATGAACAATATAGTTGAACGTGAATGAATTGAGTATGCGCAGGAATGCGCATATAGATGACAACCGGCCAGGTGGTCTTTTTTCAAACCGCAACTATGGCCGTCGTCCGTATCCAAGAGGTAAAGCTAAGTGCCTTATATGGCATTATCTCTGGACACAAAAGAAATACATGTCAGGCAACGTGCTTTCGTGACCGATTCTTGAAAATTATTTTCAGTTACCCCAGGAACTAATTGAATATTTTTCAAAACAATTCTGATAAAGTTCTTTTCAAAATGCTGAATGTACGTAATACTGACATCTTTAAATATGTTTACATCTTGTTCCATGAAAACAAAGCTCTTGTATGACTACTTTGGCCCCTCAAAGAACAGCACTGCAGTAAAGTTGCTAACCATGGCAGTAAAGTTGCTAACCATGGCAGTAAAGTTGCTAACCATGGCAGACAAATCTGCTATTAATGTTGAGAGGTAACTCACAATCTAATCGTGCTAACGCCAGTGCGTGCATGGAGAAATCCAACTGCTGTGACACCCTTGCAAAACAAATTCTGCTATGAAGCTAGCGTGCTATTTTCACATGCTTACAACTTACGATCTCTGTAAAATGATAAGGGTCCCGTTAGCCATGAGCTCAGCAATCTTAAGAAATTTGGCCCAGATTTTCCGTACAGTCCTACACTTCATCCTAAATAAAAATGCTACGGTGTTCAAGAATGTCTAGAAATGAGCAAGCTGGCGACCTTATAAAAGAGAATAGGTGTCTGACCTTGGTGTGACGACATCCTGTGTGTACGTCTGAAGCTCAAAGACCTGCTGGGTGTTTGTCAGCTGTGTCAGTCCGTGCTTACGGAGCACCGGCCAAACCCAGGCCACGCAATCATGGGTCTGGGCCAGCACGGGGTCTGGCTGCAAGTGGTTCTTGGAGACCAGAACCTGATGGACCTGGGTGGGTAAGGGGGGAAGTAGACGGAAGGTCAGACAGGTCCAACAAGTTGAACGTTCCCGTTCTATTTGGAATGCTCCTTTTTCTTTTTGGAATGCTCTGTATTCCCCCGATGTTCCAAACAGGAACAGGCTTTTCCTGAGTAAGAGATCCTAGGTTGTTTATTTGGGTTTAACCCTAACCCCCTAGGCATTTTTATTAGGAAGTGTCCTCAACCTGTCAAAATCCAACACTGTGCAGTAAACCTATGTCACATTCTTTGGACTCCATGTAAAGTAATAGTGCCAAGGCCCTGCAGTACCGAACCCATCAAACTTGACAAAACCTGCTGTTGGAGTTTGTAAGGCTTGGGGTAGTTAGGGTTAATGGAAGTCGCCCAATACAAGGCTAAAAGCCATTCTCGATAAAGGGCTGACAGATGTTGCCAGCCTTACCACCCTTACGGTTTTCCTGGGTCCAGATCTATAAAGAGCATAAATCTTTAAATAGATACTAAAGAAATTATCCCAATTTTCACACCTATAGTCCCACGAGGATAACTTCCACTTTAGAGTGGGAAACAAATCACGCTCTTGATTTAAACAGCTGATATCCCAAGTGGAATGTTCCAAGTTTTCTGATTTTTTAGACCGTGCCTTACATATGACCTGCTTCTCAAAATCAGGAATACATCTCTGAAGTTATGTCAAGAAACAGGCCACATTTGTGACTAGCAGTACATGTACTAAATTCACAAACTAAACAGCCTTAGTCCACAAAGAAATGCACAAAATGTATCAAGACAACTTTACAAATTGACAAACAGAGTACTTATTTATGTATATTCCCCACCTCTCAAATTTATCCAGATAGTGTCATCAATCTGTCCAGAATATGGCCTAGCAGATTTTTAGTTTTGATATCTAATCAGATCAGCCAAATCATGGGGTATGCATGGAACAAACAAAATCCCCTCCCACAATGAAAAAAAAACAGAAGCCAGCAATATCTGTGGAGCTTTTTTTGTGACTACAAAATACCTACTGAATGCAGCAACTGCACCCTGGACTCTGCAGTGGTTTTGTCTCAACTGCATCTACACTGCAAAAACTGTGGTGTTAATCTAACACCATGAGGTGTTTATATTGGACCACTCGCCCAATATAAACACCACATGGTGTTAGATTAACACCACAGTTTTTGCAGTGTACATGTTTACAGTAAATTCACGGAAACCTGTGTGTGCTATTTTGGGCGTGGCACCCCCCCCAAAAAAGAAATTCAATTCAAATTGAATTGCTAATCTGTTAACATTAGATAAGTTATGAGATTTCCAATGAGACATTCCATAAAAAAAAATTGATTGAAAATAAATAACACAGCTAATAATTTTCATTTTTTTTTGCATTAAAAGAGGGACTCTTATTCTTACAGTGTTAATGTATACAACAATCATCGCACATTAAGCTATTAAAGACCAAATAGACTGCAGAGTGTAGTAAGCATTGTTTTGGCTCAAAAATAGTTTTACCCCATTATTCGTTTGTTGGAGGAAATCCATGGAATTGAAATTCTCAACGAGAGCATGGGCAGAGCAGCTTCAATGCTCTTACCTGAGGTTGTGAGACTGCCACCACCGCACCGTACAACTTTGGCAAGGCGGCACTGCAAATGAAATAGAAAAATCATTGATTAACATTGTATTGCACGTCAATTTATTGTTTAAGTGTTGATGACACAGGAAGAAAAAAAAAACCTGCCGATTATGCCCAGCTGCAGAATGGGAAAACTGCATTCAGACAATAAGGTTTATCTAATATAATTCAAGGGTAGCTTAGTTGAAAATGCTCATTTTAGAAAAATTTCAAACGGACAAAAATAGCACCGATGTGCGCAATTCTGGGTTTGAAAGTGAGACTCGGTGCTATGTAAACAACCTACATGGTTGCCGTGTTCACTCCTGTGTGATTTATACACGGTAAAATCTTTCAAATTTTGAAAAAGTCACCGATCGAGTCGTCCAAAAACAATCTAATGCAGATGAGTTTATTTAAAAATCATTGTCCGTGTGCTACGCTGTCATTTGCCGTGATTTATGCATGTATAAATGGATCTGTTGAATAGCACCGTGTTTGTTTAGCACTGAGAGCCTCGTTTTCAACCCGGAAATGCAAAGACGGGGCTAATATGAAATTCATCTATAATAGTTGTTGAACAATTTACACAAAGAAAAACTGATGGTGAATTGAAAATAGATTAATCAATTATGCAAATTGAACAGTTGATAGTTTTTCAAATGGTTATTTCCCAAAGATCTAGGGATCTTGTGTAAAAAGAAAAACATTTCTACTTTGCACTACGAAGATATTTGTGTGGTTCACGAAATGTATATGATTACCTTTGATAATATAACACAGCTCCGGCACTGAATTGACGGACAAACGCTGCCGGGCTATCCTGAGGCTGACCACTGCAGAAACCGTCCTTAGTGGCGTGCCCGTGGCGAGACACCTGCAATGATACATTAGGCGGAAAGTCGGGTAGTCCTTTGGTAGAGCACTCGAACTGCAAGGAATGTTGTGGGTTCGAACCTCCTTTTTGCACTTTAGGTAAACCTGATTTCTCATCCAAGAACATAAAAAGGCTGCGTCTGTTCGACAGAACCCATAAAACTATAAATAAGAAATGCCTGATTTTAGACAGTTACTTGTAATGCTAGTAATACTAGTTTTGCATTCCAGCATGCATTCCACTCAATAAAACTTGGACCACCCGCTTAAACCTCTTGAATACAGACGATGGTTTGAAAAAAGACCACCTGGGTGGATTTTGTCTATATGCGCATTCCTGCGCATACTCAATCCATTGGGGTTAAGGAATGACATGAAAGATCACATAATTCAAAGGTGATCTGACCTGTGGTCACTCCTAAACCACATTTTGTGCAAAACACGATGCGTGCGCATACTGCCGGGCACATTTCAATATAGATGTAAACAGGTGACGTCAGAGGGCACATCGTCTATATTTTGCTACTATAATAATCCCACACTGAAAGCGAGCCACTTACCTGGATAATATTATGCTGTTGTTTGGTGCTCTCCCACACCCACCACACTCTGTCTCCGGGATGGACTCGTAGCACTTTGGGATCAAAACCTGTATCACTCACAGTAATGCAGTGATCCTGTTCAGACAACAAATACAGAAATATTGGTGTCCTTTCCTGAACTACAGTTCCATTTTCCATTCAATAGTAACCCACTTTTCACTGACCTACATGTAGCAGTTTGCAAGACACTTAGTAAATAAATTGCCAACCGCAGAGATTCACAGCTTCTGCACTCTTCTAATGATTGTGGACAATTTTGTCCAAAATTGTGGAGCGAGTGCTCTGGTCTCGTGGCTTAGTGTACCGAACTCAAGATCTCAGTGATACTGCAGATTGTGGGTTCGAAACCGGCTGGGGTCATGGTGCTTGTGTCCTTGAGCAAGGCACTTTGTCACAAGTTGCTTCTCTCCACCCAGGAGTAAATGGGTACCTGTGAGGACAGTTATGGTTATGTGTTTGATTAGCCCATTTGATAATAACTTGCAGCCGTGGCTGTATACTCCCTAGGAAGCTGAGAAGGTTTCAGGAATGATTAATGGGCCTGATGAGCGGGGATAATAATAACAGCGCCATGAGTAATGTTTATTAGACATGTGCACTCTATAAATCTAGATTATTATCATTAAATGCGGCAGCTCATTTGATGAAGCAATAGGTGACTTATGCCGTGGTATGGCATTTATGCAACATAAATGTTTCGTAGCTGCACAACGTTCTTCTGATCAGGGTTGGCCTTGTGGTACTTTCCTCGCCTTCCACCGCTGTGACCCGGGTTCGAATCCCACCAAGGCTGACATATGGATTGGGTTTTCAGTCCCTGCCTGATTACGTGGGTTTCTCCGAGATTATTTTTCTGATGTTTTCCTCCCACTTCTGAAACTGAACATGATTTCTTTGTCTCCTTCATACTCCTTTGTCTCCTTCATACAGGTTTCTTCAGGCTTTTCAAGCTACAGTATGCACTTTTGAGGAGTTCTTGGTTTCATTGCCAGAAAGAAATAAAATCAATCAATTAATTAATCAAATAGTACCCATCGATCGATAATCAATTAATCAACCAATCAATCGTCACAAAAACTGCACAGCTGTGCAATGTTTTAATTTTGTCGACATAGTGGACAAGAATCATCACAGCTTTCATATTGACTGTTTGTGTATAGCACTTAAAATTGACAGAACAGTTGTGAAACAGCTACATCAGTGCTATTTAAAAAAAAAATAAGTCATGAAAATGAATAGCAACTTTTAGAAGTCCCTCACAGTTAAACCACGGAAAGCTCATGTTATTTCCCTCAAAAAATGTTGACAATTTGTTTTATTTAACTACATGTACATAACTTCAGCAATAATTGGTTCTGCGATGCCAGCTAGTCATCTCTCCAGTATTTGTACGAACCAACTTACACCACCTAAAACAGCCGTGTAAGTTTATGTCAAATTACTTGGCACGTAAGTGACTTATTACGCACGGCATAACTTTTGTGACATCAATTTGAAATATACGATAAATGCTGTACCACATGACCACTTACACACGGAAATGCGGTGGAGGGTGGAGTTAGGCAGTTATGTAAGATGTCATGAAATCGGATGCTGTTGTGTAACCAATTAATCCTAATGAACAGACTCTTGATGCAGCATCCCCCTACCTTCTGTCCAGGGTTAACAATCACCGAGAAGCATCCTACGGTGACGGGCGTATCTGACACCCTGTAGTGGTACACTCCAGGTGTGTTCAGCTGTACGGTTGCCAATCCGATGTTGGCTAGCATTGCTGCTGCCTTTTCGGTGAGGTGTGTGCAAAAGTCTACAAAGGAAAGGGGAACACCAAATTGAGAAGTCAAGCAGCTAAATAATGGTTTTGAACTAATACTTTCATTTTCTTCTGAACAAAGACATTCATTCTTAGTGGCCGGGTCATTCCGTGCCAAATCACCTAGAGGTTGCCAGGGGTCCGACTCAGATTTTGTAAAAAGGGCATACTTTGCACATGGGTCAACAAACTTTGGAGAAATTTGCATATGTAAACACTTGTATAAAGTTCGTTGACCCATATCCAAAATATGTATTTTAAAAAGCCCGTAAACCAAGTAGGGAAAAAGATACCAACCTAAATGTCACACCAAATGTAGAATAGTACTTAAACATATAGTTTCAGTTAGACGGGTAGTGAGTGGCCTATTAGGTAAGTGCCCATCAAAAGAGGGGGGTCATTTCGGCATATTTTTGCTGGCCAAAATTCAGACCCTGGCCACGTCCCCAAAAAGGGTGTGGTTAGTTAGTGCTTGATAAGAAGCCACTCTGACCATCCCTGTGGGCACCAGCAGGGGGCCAAATATGGAAAAAAATTACTTTTGTCATCTCAAATAGGGGTTGGGGGGACCTATATCTCGTAATGAAAAAAAATGATATTGGATGCCATTCAACCTGTGTACCAGTGTTTTGGTAAAAATCCCAATGCATTTTGGAGATATGGGCCTCCAAAAATGAAAAAATCAAAAACCATTACCGGCACAATTATGAATGGAAAACGTGTGCGGGGTAGGAATTTTCAGGGGGTCATATCTCAGAAACGACTTGGGAGGTGGCCGCTAAAAGTTTGCATGTGTGCATGATACATGCTGAGGTATTTTTTAGAGAAAGTTTCAACCAAATCTGAGTCGGTCACCTGACAACTTTTCAATTTTGTTTCGGTGATTTGGCACGGAATGTCCCGGCCACCTGAAATGACATTGTATTTTAGAAGCATGTGCACAGGCAAGGGTCAACTACATAGTACACACAATATAGTATTATCCTTGTGGCCAAAAATGTAAGTCATTTAAGAAGACAACAAATTGATTAACATTGTATTTCAACTTACTGTTACAGTCCACTTCAGCAACTGTTTTTTGATCACTTGCCACACAACTGTCCACCTGTGAAGACAGGAACATGATATTGTATCAGTTTCTCTTTGACACACACAACAATCCTTGAACTGAAATTGTAAATACCCTTTTCCCATGGCATTACTTTATGTAGAAACAATATTTGCTTATTTGCAGGCTTTCAAGTAGACCCAGGTGAAAAAGTAGGAGCATAGTAGGATCAAAATATAAAAAATAAAAAAAATAAAAAAAATAGGGCTGTCCCGAATACACTGAATATTCAAATTTTTGATCGTCACCCGGATATTAAAAAGAAATATATGCACGTACAGATACGACTATTTTAATAGAAAAGTTACGGCGCTTAACAGTAATTTTGTGGACGGTAATTTTGTGGACGGAGGTTTATTGTAAAACCCTTGACACTTACTGCAAAACGTAGGCTGAAGTTTAGTTTCTTGTTATCAGAATGTCATATGTACCCGTAATGATCCTGATACATGTACAACAAGTGCATGCAAAAAATGGCAATGTGGTGGTCCAGAATATCGATCATCGCACGTAAAATACCGGCGTGGTTTGCATGCAACTTTTTACTGGCGCAGCTTGCAGTTGTAGCCGACACGTAAAAACTCGGTCAAATCCAGTTTTGAATAATCGAATACCAAATTATTCCAAAATGAACAGCCCTACAAAAAAGGAAAAAGTAGGACTTTGGAGGACAAAATCAGGATAAAAGTGGGACTTTTTGCGGGCTTTCAGGAGTTTTTTTGTTAAACTCACCCATGTCCACAGCATCACAAGCCTCATTTGGCATGTTCTATACTCACAACACTTGGGAAACGGACTAGGTAAATGTGAATACATTTTCAAAGTGAACGAAGAAAACTGACATGAGCGGGACTCGAACCTGCGACCTCCGGAATACCGTACCGGCGCTCTACCAACTGAGCTATCTTGCCCTATGTTAGCGGCCTCCCAAATTGTCAGCGCCCACCGAACAAAGATACTGACAATTTGGGAGACCGCCAACACAGGGCAAGATAGCTCACTTGGTAGAGCGCCGGTACGGTATTCCGGAGGTCGCAGGTTCGAATCCCGCTCATGTCAGTTTTCTTTGTTCACTTTGAAAGTTTTTAAAATTGAAATCACCCAATTGAATGCTAAAAACCACTACAGGTAAAGGGTTACGATCAGAGGTTATAGGGTTGGTGACATTTTAAATTGCAACCCTACCACCCTAACGGTTTTCCTGAGCCCAGATTCCAGAGAAATTATCCCAATTTTCAGACCTATAGACCCGGGGGAGGGGGGTGGGGGGGGTAAAAGTCCTACCTGCATGACAGATACGCCGTCCTGCATACACTCCGTATTCCAGTTCCACCATATCCTGTCTCCACTGTCGGCAACACTCAGATCTAGAAAAGTAACAAAGCTCCTCTCGTTATATATCGGCAAATTTTTAAAGTGGTGCCAAACTAACAATTTTACATAATAATAATTTGGGAGGCTAATCATCCTTACTCGCAGCTGGGATGCTGAATTGCGAAGGACGCGGCTACAACGTGGGCGAGTCGCTGGCACGTAAAGGCGCCTCTGGCAGCCGGCCACATCGACCCATATATGACCACGGAGCACAGCCAGAGACCGAAAGGAAAGCCGGAGGACCCGGAGAAAAACCCTCGTGGCACAGGAGAGAACGAACGCACAACTCTACTCACATATGGTCAGAGCCGAGAATCGAACCCGGGCCACATTGGTGAGAGGCGAGCGCTTTACGCACAAGCCACCCATGCCACCAAACAATTTTACATTGAACTGTATGCATGCAGTGACCGTAAGGCTCTTGTTTCAAAACCATTTATAGCCGCTTTCCTATTTGGATTTCTGTGAACAGTCTATATTATACAACACATAGATCGATGTCATTCGATTGGTGGAATTTAGTCACATGACACTGAATCATTTGCCCCATTTCATTGACAAATATTCCATTGTATGATTTACGTCATACATCATCATGCAATTTGGTTCCATTTATCAGGCATTTTGGTTCCATTTGTTTCGCTCCATTGCACACACGCCTGGATATCATTCGCGGAGCATGAACTTTGTTATTGCTATGAGATTGCAGCATTACGTGTTGACCGTACAATGTACAGGACCGACCGTACTGACACTGTGTCGATTGCAAGTATTTTTTCTACAAAACATCCAATGACAAGCATCTATTTAGGTGTTGTATAAAATAAATAATGAATGGAACAGTCAATCTTTCACCTCATGAAAATATTCCTTCCATTGCACTCATACACATTCATTATTATTTTGTTTAACAGTCACTAAGAACAAACCTGGATAGAAGCCCTCCGCTGTGACCTCTACGTGATGCTCCGTGGTTCTGGGTTTGACAATCACCACACCCAGGTATTCCCGATTGTCATCATAGTTGTTGTCGCAGTAGTAGTAGACTCCAGGCTCTTGGAAAACATGGGACAGCATGCCAGCTCGGCTGAGCAGAAAAATTGGAAAACATGAACAAATATATTTCTTAAAGGGAAACAAAGTGTGCATATTTTCAAAGTAGATGCTCCTCTTGTGTCTTAACTTTAGTCCCCCCATTATTAAACCCTTTTGTGTCTGACTTCTATTTATGGTAAGGCTGGTATACCAAGAACGGGCTGTGGAGCCAAACAATGGGCACCACACTGAATACAGTGGTCCTATTCATCGCACCTAGAGCCCCCACACCCCCCCCCCCCTTTTTGTGTGAATGAAAGCTTTGTTTGAAAAAGCTCCATCTATTCATTACACTCCCATTCAAGAATAATATAGTTAAAACATGAATGGACTACTCGCAGGAATGCGCGTATAGACAACAACCGGTCAGGTGGTCTTTTTCAAACCGCGGCTATGGCCGTCATTCATATTCAAGAGGCGAATTTTCATACCAAATCAATACCTGACGAATTGTGCTGAAGCCAACTTTTTACCTTAAACATGCACATTTGCAGCAGCAAATACATTTGTCAAATTGTACTTGCAATAGTCAACAGGTACGTAAACAGCCCATTTTTAGCCGCGTCGCATCGCAGACGGGGCTCTATAATTAGCGTTGTTCTTCTTGTTCTTGTTGTACCAAATTCGTTTTCGTGACACAGAAGAGGGCGCTACAACACTTACTATACTTTACTGATTCATAGGTGGACGACGCGGCTCCTGCACGAATTCGTGCTTGTTATTTTCATACACCACCGCCCCAAAAACATTTCAACATTAGCCAAGTTAAGTCTGCTCTGTCTGGCTGACATATGGAGATACACCACTGAACATGTAAAGCTAAGCCGAGTCAAATCAGATAGAATTGCCTCTAAAAACTTTCAGAGAAGGGAACTGTCAATTGATCTATCAATTTGCCAGTTAACTCCAACTCTTAGACAACACTTTTGCACGGTAGTTTTTGTAGCTTTAAATTTTGCATGTTCTGCTAGAATTATAACTGATGTGATTGGACGATATTTCACAAGCTGTGTTTAAGTGTTTTTACTGTGATTAGTCAATTCGGTTGATTCACAACTCGGTGCGCCGCCAGCGGCAAGCCGGGGAGAGGCCAAATTACGCAGTGCATCATGGGGAAAAGTCGACATCGCAAAACCGGAAATGGGTATCGCCAATGCATCGACCGTACTTCTTATACACCCCTTCTCCGCTAAATCTATCAACTCCCCTCTCTTCTTTCCCACACAAGGTATTCCCCGATTAGTCAAAAATTGCTTTAAACTCATCCACTCATCCACTGCTGTTCTGACCACAACACAACGCGATAGACGCGATGTCGACCCCGAAAGTGGGAAATTGGTCTTTCCCGGCTTGCTGCTGGCAGCGCACTGAGTTGTGAATCAACCGAATTGGGAGCAGCTAATTTTCAACCTTTTTCCCAACTCACCTGGGTGCATCACTGCTAAAGCCTCCTTTGACAGGTCTTGGAAATGGGTCGCTGACAGCCTGGCCTGTCGGCACCTCCATCTGAATAATACGATGTTTCTTCTTGCACTGTTGGTGACAAGGCAAAAACACAGGGTGAGAGAATGACTGAGCCAGAAGAAAAAATGCAGGCAAATTTTACACTTTCACGAATTTGTAATGCTTTTTACACTCTACTACTATTACGTGAACAAAAATGTTCACTATGTGGAAAAACTGAGCATTTGAAATTGATCTGTCGCATTTGGAAGACAGGACACATGGCCATAGGTCATAAAAAAATGCAGGCAAATTGTACACATTCTATGAGTGTTGTTTATTGTAAGTTAGTGGTACATGCCAATGCACTTCAGCTGCAGTGCATTGGAGGATTCTTTGCTTTACCAGACAATTGATTTCAAAGCTCCTACTGGAGTGCATTAGAGGGCACTTTGGGGGTTGCTGGTCATTGTTGTTGCTCATTTGACCAGCAAGTCTTGATGGAAATTGCCATTGTATTTATTATTAGTAACATTTTATAATGTTTAATAAATTTGAATTATTATAACATTATAATTATAACATTATATAACATAACATAACATTACTTAACATTACATAACAGCAACCTGGTGTTCCAAAAGTACAGAGTGTTTTACTTCACAGCCTATTAGACCATGGAGGTATTAAAAGGAAGGAGTTCGAACGGCCCGCCACAATCTGGCCAAGACATTAGCAGCCAATTAGGAAGTTGCCTGACCCAGCACAAACCCATAGGAGTCCCCCCCGATGTGTGAGCTGATTTACGACCGAGATAAGACGTCTTTGTGTGCAAACTCTCACGCCGCAGCTCCACTCACTGGAGAAAAGAAAACGCTGGTGCAATGTACATTAGTGGAGTAATGATCGCTAAACAATTTAATACAAGCATGCGCAGTAGCGTTGTTGACATGCAGTCTATGCGCCATCTTTATTTCCGAGTTCGTTACGATTTTCCGATTTAGCCAAGTTTTTGTTTCGTCACAATTGGACAATCTTTCGTCAAGTTACGGTAAGTTTTATATCACATTGTTCGTAGAAAACCCCACATTTATGAAATGATATTTTTATTAATTCTTGCAATTCAGAAGGTTTCCGGATAACCAAACTTTGTCGGGGGTATAAAGGATTGCTTTCTTTGTCTGTTCGTATACCGGGTTTTACCGTACGGTACCGTACGATGGTTTTACATGGGGGGAAAAACGAGTTTTTTTTTTTTTTTTTTTTTTTTCCTGGAACAATTATTGTCCACTTATGCCGGTCTCTGTGTTTCCATTATGTGAAATCGTTCTTGGTAAAAACCATTTAGGTGTTAAAAAGGGGTAAAACACATTTTTATGAGATGATTTTAAATTTGTTTTCTACCGTGACTGTTTAAACCATGGTTTAACAAAAGATTTAGTCTTACTTTTGCCAGCCTGGCCAGCCAGGCATGCATGGGGATGGGGAATCTTTGTTGTTTTGGGGGAATTTCTATCATTGAGTTGTTATATTAAATTTTTTTTGTTTTATAAATATAGGGTCTACTGACTAAAGTTTTTACATATTATTTCGATTATATTTTCGATTATTTTAAATTTTATTTCATGATTTCACTCGGTGTAAGGCTAGGCCTACTCTTGTTTCATTTTATTAAATTTTGTATCCAAAATAAACAACCTGCAGCCCATACAGCAGGTCGTTTGTTAAAAACAATGATTTTCTTCAAATAAACTTTTTGTGTGCAACAGGTATGCGCCAATGTAATTTGAAGTGGTTAATTTTTAGTAATCAGATTTTTTTTGTTTTATATCATATTTTATTTTTAAAGGAAATACGTAAATGTAGGCATGAATATTGTAGCTGGAAATTTAAACTGCAGGTACTGGAAATAAATTAGGGGGGTAATAATTTTCTCCCTTTTTTTTTTACACTATGGTATGGGGTTATTGAAAATGCCAGAGATAAAAAATTAAAAATAAATAAATAAATAAGACTTTATTGTGGAAGTTTAAAGCATTAAATTTATATTAGGCGTATGGAAAGTTTTCCATGTTAAATTTTTGATAAGCATGATTATCAAAGTGTTTAATACCGCCTTGATAACAAAATTATCATTTGTTTGCTCTTGCGGACATTCGTTTGCCTAGTGTATGCTCAGTGTTTTGAAACTCTATGGACAGGTTTATACTCTAAACAAAAATAGTCATATCCTACAATAATGTTGCTAGAACTTACAATTTTTAATTTTTTTCCAACAGATTCAATGAATTCCCATCCAACTGTTGAGCAGTTTGGGCACAATATGCTGGCTCTACATGTTGCCTCGAGCTGTGTGAAGGCATCCAAGCGAGGGAATTCAAGAAACAAAGAAAGAGCAGACGAAGTCAACATGCTAGACCCCACCCCGCTTCCTAGAAGGAAGTAACAATGTCCAATCACATCAACTAAAAATCTGCTAGTCCGCTGTTTACTGCCGTTAACATTGTAGCGTGGGTAGCAATGATACAGCTCAAAGGGCTGCGCTGATGTGTGATATCATGCTTGGAGTGTGCCATGCATTTTTATAGACCGGGCACATGATCGTTCTAGGCCAATCAAAATACAGTATCCAAGACGGGGATATAACAAGTACCAATATTGCAGTCAAAGGTTATTGTTGTGCTGAACAGTTTTATCGAAAAGGGCATGTACTACATTTGACAGAGTTTTTCCCTGTTGAAATACAGAAATAATATTTACAATAACGCATTCTATACATTTCATTATTTATTTCACGATGACCAAACACGGTTCCAAATCCATAGACAAAACAATCACAAGTTTTCTGATGAAGAGAAATGTGTTCACAATTTGCTGCATTGGTTACGGCATGGCAGTCCTTTTTAATACCTCCATGGTTACGGTTTACGATTCATTCAAACTGAAAAGGTACATGTACATTGCATTTTAACACCAGTCAAACGAAAAGCTGGATCTTTTGTTCAAGTTTGTACATAGTGCACTGGTAACAAACTACTTTTAGTATTTACATGTAAACTTTTTACAACTGAACAGAATATATGTTCATGACAGGTAACAGCAGATTTTGTATCACATATGTTACTCTACTTGGCTGCTCGTTGTCAATGCCAACTCTTTTCGTAGAGCCTTTTCAGCTTTTTTAGACACCTTTTTCTCACTTGCTTTAACTTTTGCACTAGATTTTTTCAGATCTAAATAAACTCTGAGAAACGCTTTGCATCTAATTTTGATATAGTACTTAACAATTATATCCAACAAGCATTTGGAACTTTCACCTTTTATTTTACTCTGTGTCAAGCTACACCAGTATGTATGTACCCTTTGTTGTGCTAGGATTTTATCAAACAGTGTACTCTTGATATTTACTCCAGGAAACCTATCTAAATTTGCTTTTGTTAAAAGTTTCCTACTTTCATTTTCCAAAGTCCGAAAGAATAAATACAAATCATCGCTTATTCTGAACAAACCTCCCCTATTCTGCAAATTAATCCATTCATTGGAATAATCTAAAAAGGTTTTTACATTATGACAACTGGAAACTTTCCATGAATATAATAATTTACAGTAAACTTCTGCCACTTTGTTTTTATGCATTTGGAATTTCTTGTACAAAGCATAAGGGATATATCCAGCAACATATCGCAACACCTGTTCTTCTTCATTCGAAATATGTTGATTCTCATCGTTAATGTCTTCAGTTGGTTTATCGGTTGAATTCCTTTCTGTTAAAATTGACTGAAGTATGAATTGTAACAGGTGATGAAAGACAATGCGTGTATGTTTACCTTCTTCAGGAAGGCCTACCGAGTGTAAAAACTCATGCCACTTACTAACATTTTCATTATTTGTTCTGAAATGGTCAAAGGCTCGCCACATCATCGAAGAGGCATCTGGTCCAAGCTTTTGTTTATCACCAGCTGTAGCTATAAGCCAAATGTTACTTATAAGAAATACAGAAAAATCTGAACACTCTGATGTATTTACCAATGTCAACAAATTTCCGACAAGTGCCATGATACATAAGGCAATTGGGTAACTGGCAGAGTACACAGGATGAGACTGTATGTTGGCTAATCCTGCCTTGAAGTATGAGTTGGCTTTTCCCTTGGCATCATCTTCGGTAAATCTAGCTGCAGGGCGTTGAACCGCTGTTTTGATGGGAAAAAAATGAAATATTTAAAATGACAATATGATCACGTAGTTTACTTTCAAGATACACATGTCATTAAAATTGTCAATGTAATGTACATGTAGTCGTGCTTAAATAAAAACAATTATTTGTCTAAGAATTTTTTCAGGACGTGTTTTTTGTATTCACAGAATTGCCATTTTTGTAACATTGCAAACGTTATTTGCTTTCAGATAAAAATGTACAAGGGAAACTGACTAGGTAAATTAGAATACATTTTCAAAGTGTTTGACGTTAAAAAGTCGTATCTTCATTGAGTGATCCCCACATTGCATCGTAAAATTTACCTAGTCAGTTTCCCTTGTGGATTGTTTGACCAAAAATGTATTCAGTTATATTTAAAAAAAAAAAAAAATTACAAGAATGTTTAGGCGCACCTGTTGTTTTTTTCTTTTTTTCTGTCTTTCCTGTACTGCTGTCGCTGTCCTTTTCCTTGGCTTGTCTCTTGCTGGCCTTTTTCTTCCTGCTGGGATGGGATTGGCATGACAACTCGTTAACATCTGCATTGGTAGCTGCTGCCATGCTGCCAGACTGCGAGGCAAGATCAGGAAGTGACTGGGATACAATCGCGTCGAGTTCTAAACAGAAACAAGAAACAATTACATGTACATGTATTAGGATTACAATTTTTATTAAACTTAGAGAGAAGTAGCTAGTAGGCCATGGAAGATTGTAAACCAATTCTGAAACAATACAATTTTGTTTATTAGGTGTGTTTTCTCATGGAGGTATTAAAAGGACCTTTTAATACCTCCATGGTTTTCTTTACATGTACCATTTACAGTTTATGAAAATATCGAAATAGAAAAAAGAAACATTCTTCTGCCAAAATATTATAATCATTAAGTATGTATTCCTCGTTTCATTTTCAAAAAGTGATGGTACATTTTGAAAATACAATTTGAGAGGGAAAACAACAGCTACATTTTTTGTACATGATTAAAAATTCGAAAAAAGCAGGCTCTAAATCGGAGCAGTTCCTAAACAAAACAAAATTTATTGAAATAACCATTTCAGTTAGTTGGAATTTTTTCTTAAAGACTTTAAAAAACAAAATTGTACAGAAAGTTTTTTCTTGACACCGTAAGTACTGAGAACTGGCACAGTCGTCATAGGCCTAAAATTGCACAAAGCCTACAGTTACAAATTTTCGAAACGTACAGATACATGTACGATTCGTGGCAGCAGATCAGATTCTGCCGTATTTTCATGCAATTTGTAACCTCCATATACTTACGAGGTTCATTAGTAGGGCGACAGCGATCGCAAATCCATGAATCTTCAGGAATAGTTTTGGACGATAACCCGACGCATTCGTAATGAAACCATTCGATATCGCATGTATCATTATCGCAAGCGACCATTTCTGTCGTTCCTGGTCGTCGACAAATACAGTACGTATTGTCATGTTCATCGCCTTCACTTTCTACATCAAAATCTGTTGCAAAATGGTCTTTTTGCTCACTTTCATCCTCCGAAAGATCGCTAAAGTCGGATTCAGTGTAAAAGTCGTCTTTGCCGTACGCCGCCATTTTGTCGAGTGTTGCTAGTATAGCGCATGCGCGCTCTGACATAATATTTCCCAGCATGCATTGCGGGTGCCAACTCCAGCCCGATCATTGCGTGCATGATTGATGTCTGCGGTTTTTCGTTATCGGTAACCTCCCAGCGTTTTACGAGCGCGGCGTGGGAGTGAGTGTCTTTGATCTGTGGGCCGTTCGATCTCCTTCCTTTTAATACCTCCATGATTAGACATACCCTCCATCACTCCAGAGGATTATGGCATGTGGCTTTGCTTATCAGTGTAATACACTGTTTACTCACAGCATGACCAAGTTATCCTCCAGTTTCGTTTGGCATTCCTTGGAGTGTACAAGGACTCCCCATTGAAATAATGTGACAGTTATTGGAGGACCATGCAATAAACATAGGCATTTTTTGGGCAAATATTGAAGTGCGTTGGAGTGTAAACAAGAGCAAGGGTTAATGTACAGCACATTGTAGGTAATACTTTGATTAGACTAGATTAAAACACTGACTTTAAATCTATCCCACAGCCACCACACACGATCGCCCTGGGTCACGGTCAGCAGACGGGGAGTAAATCTCCTATCAGTCACATCCACATAGTGGTGTCTCTGGGTAGCTGTGACGTGTACTACACATAACTGCATCTCGTCTTCCTCTGACCCTACCCCCTGGAAGTAGAAGAGCCCAGGGTTCCTGCAACATAATAGCACCAAGCACGGTTGTCATATTTCTGTTTACTGTGGCATGCTGGATTTACTGATGAGTAGGCCCTATTTCATTTTCAAGATATTGTCAAACAAACCATAAGGGAGACTGATTTTGAATGAATTTCCAAAGTGATAAAAGAAAGCTGGCAGGAGCGGGATTTGAACCTGCAACCCCCGGAATATCGTGCCGGTGCTCAACCAACTGACCTATCTAGCCCCACTTTGGCGGTCTCCCAAATTGTCAGTGTCTTTGTTCATGGGGCACCAGTCAGAAGTCATAAACTTACAATGACGCACAGCCAGGGATCACGCTACAACTTCACGTTACAACCTGGGAAGCGCCATTGTGGGCATCATTCAATGAGGATACAACTTTTTAAATTATATCATCAAACAATCCACAAGGAAAACTGACTAGGTAATTTCGAATGCATTTTCAAAGTAATCAAAGAAAACTGACAGGAGTGGGATTTGAACCTGTGACCTCCAGAATACCGTACCGGTACTCTACCAACTGAGCTATCTTGTCCCACGTTGGTGGTCTCCCAAATTGTCAGTGTCTCTGTATGTTTTATAGGATTATGTGATCATTTTCAAAATGTGAAATGAAGTTATGGTGCATTGTATACTGACACCAAGTGCTTACAGAACACCTTTGGCATTACCATGAAATGCACAATTACTTGTACGGGGGAAAAGGAGTAGATGTTTTATGGGATCTTGTGAATCTACTATGTTTAATCACTTGAAACAAAATCGGGGTTGAAATTCACACACTGGACCGGTGGCCAGATCAAGTCCAGTATAAATTTAGGCGTTGGTCTAACAGACCCCAAGACCAAACTATCCCACTATAGGCTTGTGATTTAGCTTTGAAATAAATCACCGATTTCCTACTGTGAATGAATAAACTCAGCCTGGTCTATTTTCATGTACTTGACAATTTTTCAATTAAGAAGTTGGGACTGAGATTGTAAAATTAGTTAACAGCATATCTGCACATACCAACCCATTCCATCCGGCGGTTAATAGGCTGCTGGTATGCCACTACAGGCTTGTACAGATATAATGCAAACAATAGGCAAACAATGGATTGAGTATGTGCAGGAATGTGCATATAGACGACAATCAGGACACATGTGTAGCTGCGGTTTGAAAAAGACCACCTGGCCGCTTGTCATCAATATGCATGTTTATTGATGATATACTCGTGAGGACAAATAAGAGGGTATAACAAAGAGAACAATGCTGTCCTCACGAGTACTTCTTTTGTCCACAAACTGTCCTCACACGTAAAAATGAAGAAAAAAAATGTGTACTTCGTCTACGGGAGTGTGTTGAAGTAAAGGAATAATAGAAAACACAAAGCCTGGTCCTCACGAGTATGGTGGAGAGAGGTACTACTGTACTCAATCCACTCATGTTTTAACTACATACTGTTCTTGAATGCGAGTGTAGTGAATAGATTGAGTTTTTCAAACAAAGCTTTCATTCACACAAAAGGGAGGCTCCAAGTGCAATGAATAGGACCACTCTGTTCAGTGTGGTGCCTATTTTTTGCGTTTACACTTGGCTGCACAGCCCGTTCTTGGCATACCAGCACCCGATCTATAACAGCCGGACACAAGGTGTTAAGTTTGGGAAATAACACTCTTCTCATTACTTTATACAGATTGTACATTAAAATATTTTAATTAAAATTAAAAGATTACTCACGGAAATTCATGCTTGTAGGATCCTGACTGCATGGGCACAGAGGTTCTGTTCAAGGAAATAAAGGTATTCACTTTTTTCAGACACTTTATATCTCGTAAATTTAAAAAGTACACAACGATATTGGATTGAATTAGGGAACAGCCACAAAGCACTATAGCCAAAGGGCATGGTGTGATCACTATGGTTAGAGTGAGGGCTCAGGTTCAAGTTTCGTCGAGGGGTGAATGGGGAGGGATGATTAGGTGGGGGGAGGGATGATTAGGTGGGGGGAGGGATGATTAGGTGGGGGGAGGGAACTACATTTCGTGTCCATTAGCTTCATAAGTCCTAACGGCCTCACTGTACTTGGGACATGGCGTGATCCAGGGGTGAAATTTGAGGAAAACGAAAAATCCACGCAACATTTAGTGGCATTCGATTTGTGTGGCATTGCTGAAAAACGTGTACAGAAAACTGCATTTTCTATGAAAAGATACGGATCAAAATTGCAGAAAAATAGGGTCATTAGAATTAGATCAGGTTTACAGAGGTCATTTTGGAATGATAAAAACAATTTAACCCTAACCCTCCAGAGCATTCTTTTTTCTAGAACCCTGCCAGATGCATCAGATTGCATACACAAGTCACATTGACTTGTGTGGAGAGTGCAGCAAAGTGGAGCTGTCGGCACAGATGCGCTGTGCTGCGTCTGGCAGGGTTAAGGTTAAGGAACCAACAAATCTTTTGGAAATCCGGAAGACGTCTCACCAAAAATCCTGAAATCAGGAAAAAATAAAACGGAGAAATCTCACCCCAGCAATTAAAGGACCTCACTATACATGTACTAGGGAGCAGTGTTATAGTCGAGACAATTTCAAGACCAGGCACAAGACCATGCACAAGACCATTCACAAGACCAGCTTGTGACAGGCACAAGTAACAGGCATAAACCATGACAAAGGAATGCTTTTGTTACAGTTCATTTGAATAGCTTGAGACTTGGATTAAGACTGCTGGTCTTGTGTGCTGGTCTTGTGCTGGTCTTGCAGGGTCTTATGTGGTCTTGCAGGGTCTTGTGTGATCTTGTGATGGTCTTGACTGCTAGGAAGTAAGGGTTTGGGGTAGGGTTTGGATGAAATTCAGTTGGTATGAGATCAGTGATGGGTGTGCAGGAGAGGGAGGGTAGGGAGCTACCAACCCTCCATTGGTCCTGAGGATCCCACTGTGCTTAGGACAGAGCTTGACTTCGCTGATGAAGCGGGGTTGATGCATAGAGTTCCAGACCCACTTGACGCTGTTCCCCTGCTGGACGTGCAGCATGCTGGGAACAAATCGCTCCTCGGTCAGCTGGAAAATAGAATTATATTATGAATAGAACTTACACTTAAGTATTGCTCACTGGCGCATAGCCACGACCCTTGGACAACCCCTTGTTTTTGTTTCAGATTTTACCCACTCCACGTAAACTTGTAGTTGATGTGATTGAACAACACAGACTGTAATTCTGCTGTGATAAGTCAATTGGCATTATTGCCAACAATCCCAAAGAAGGGTAACCTACATGTATTGTGACTATTACAACAGAAGCACTGCACGGTTTGAGAGATTCTTCCATGCATTGTTTTTGTGGTAACAACCAGCACTGGACAAAGTGTGCAGCTCACTGCAGCTGGTTCAAGATACATGTATGTGTTAATTACAACTGGCAAGTAATAGAGGAAGGAGTTTATCAACATGTAGCTAGGGAACTAAACATAAAATTTTTTTCCAATCAAGTCAAGTCCCTAGTAATTTTTTGGCAAGTCAAGTCAAGTCACAAGACATTCTTTTTCAAGTCAAAGCAAGTCCCAAGTTAATTTTTTGTGCATTGTGGGACAGTTTGCGCTAAATTTTAAACACAAAATCTCATAGGCAGGCTATCCGGATCCGGCCGTAAAAAGGTCTATGTACTGTAGTGATGTGAAAAGTAACTATAATTATGCATGGCACGTGAGAGCAGCACGTACATATGCGGGCGTGCGTGCATAATTTAGAGAGTTGTAAAGTAACTATAATTATGCATGGCACGTAAGCAGCTGCGTACATGCGTGCATGCGTTGCGTGCGTGCGTTAAAGATGTGTGCGTGCGTGCATGCGTTAAAGTAATTCGAGAATAATATTATGAAAAGGAATTTGAATAACAAGTTTTACTTGTTCATAAAAAGAATTTAGTCAGTTGGCGTTTGGCAGTTGAGGAAGTAGGGTTGGCGTTTGGAGGTTGAAGAGGAAAGATGTAGTTTGGGATCTGGAAAAGGAAATAAAGTTTAAAGAGATTTCGCAAACACTACACTTTGAGGTGCGACTGTCCTTGTTGGTTCGTCGTCCAAGAATTATTCAGAAGTTCCCCTTCCCGACTTCACACGATGTTTTCCCGGGACTGCGTTCCTGAACCTGACGCTTTACAGTACTTTCCATGCATAGCGCGCTAGCAGATTACGCGTGCATATGAGACGTAGGGAGAATTTACGTCAAACAAGCAGTTCAAATCAATGAACTCAAATCAACAGATTCAAAAAAAGAAATTTCTTTCATAAAAATAATTTAGCTATAGTAGCAAACATGTAAAAAAATAAACTAAAGGTTTAAAATCAGATGGTTTAAAAAAAGTTTTAAATTTTTATCTCAAGATTATTTTCCCTACAAATGAAAATTCTTGCTACATGTACAAATGTAATTATCAATAGTATTACTTCAACCTCTTTTCTAGTTCCTTCTATACATTTATTTTGTTTATGCTCACAGCGTTACAGCAACATACGTACAGCTTTTTCATAAAACAGCTTGTTTGAATAATACCGACTAGTCGTTCAACAGCGCACGCTGTATGCTACATTCCTCCATGGTTTAGATAAGTAGGCCTACAATAAAGTTTGCGATGACGATGATTTTCACGCCGATTCCATCCCAAATTTTTAATAAAAATAACGAGCAAAATATATTTTTTATAAACTGGTTAATGTTGGCAAGTCAATATTTTTAAAGTTAAGTCAAGTCTCAAGTCATTTTTTGGCAAGTGAAGTCAAGTCGCAAGTCATTTTTTGCTAAGTCAAGTCAAGTCGCAAGTCAAAAAAATTGTGACTCGAGTCCAAGTTACTGACTCGAGTCAACAAGTCTGCGTACAGGGGTGAAATTGGCCGAAAATGAAAAATCCACAAAATTTGCAGCGTTAGGGTTGCCGATGACCCCAGAGCAATGTAGCGTCTATTAGTTTGTATTTGCCTAAAAATACAAACTTAAAAATAAACAAAAATACAAAACCCTTAAAAAACCCGTTTCTATTTGTCCATATCCACATTTACAGGTAAACAAAACTTTAGGGTAACACCTCCGGAATTCCAGATTTCAAAAGCGATTTTATTTTTTTTTTAAATTCTGAAATTAGTAAAAATCCTGAAAAAATCCTCGAATCAGGAAAAATCATAACAAAAAATCCGGAAATCAGGAAAAATCACCCTGATGTATGAGACGCTGCAAATATCTCTGGCACATTGAGGAATGTTCAACCTACCTCTGCTAGGACGTGATGTCGTTGTTTTACCGTCACATGGAGAACCTTGCTGTTTTGAGCCTCATAGCCATCACTGTGTAGACAAGCAAACACAAACATATCTCAACTTCACTGGTCTACAGCTGTTGCATTTGATTTTGATTACAGTGTCGGACAGTACAATTTTTAATAGTGGACCTCCCCTGGGCAGCTAGTGCAGCATGCGTGTCCAAAATGCACCACGATGAAATGACCTGAGCGAGACATCAAATGGCAGGTGCAAGTACTATAGGGCTGTTCATTTTCGAATAATTTAGTATTTGATTATTCGAAACTGGGTTTGACCGAATGTTCAAATATTTGATACTCGTCCAAGTTTTTCTCGCGTCGGCTACAACTGCATGCCACACATGCAAAGCATACCGGCGTTTTTGTGTGGCGATCGATATTATGGACTGCACGATCGACATATTTTTGCATGCGCATGTCTCAAGATCATTCCGGGTACGTACATGTATAACATTCTGGTAAGAAGAAACCAAACTGCAGCCTGCATTTTTGCAGTGAT
Source organism: Hippasteria phrygiana (assembly GCA_037893225.1). NCBI lineage: Eukaryota > Metazoa > Echinodermata > Asteroidea > Valvatida > Goniasteridae > Hippasteria > Hippasteria phrygiana. The sequence goes on from JAZGUH010000140.1 coordinate 709,791, forward strand.
TATTTTATAAGTGTCAAGGGTCTTATGGACGGGAACATTAAACCTCCGTCCACCAAAAGTTACCGTCGACAAAAATGCTAAACGCCGTAACTTTTCTACTAAAATAGTACGTGCATATACATTTTGTTTCGAATATTCGGTTGACGATCGAATATTTTAATATTCGGTATATTCGAGACAGCCCAAGCAAGTACATTTGTGACCCGCTCTGGAAAAAAGTATATTATGTCGCAAAATATGAAAAATGAGTTTTATGTATGTTTGGAAAGCCCGCAATGTAAGCTTTCATTTGGTACATGATAGAGCTCCAAAGCTCTTTCCTTTTTGGAGATATGGCGTGTTTGCATATTAATTAGTTCTATGGAGTTCAAATTGCACAACAGAGAAAACGGGCTTCGAAATAGGTATTTCTAATACAATAGAACAATGCACTCTAAAAAGTTTTTTTTTTTAACTTTATTCACTGAAATCAACATTGTTGTGCACCAAACCTGAAACTTTAGATATTTAAGATGTCATTAAAAACAAAAAACAAAAAATTAATTTTGACGAAAAATTTCACCCTGTCAACATTGAAAGGGCCATTACACGTAAATACATAGCGCGACTTATATCACCTTTTTCTGGAGCGGGTCACATTTATGTGTGGGTAGGCATCGACCACAGTACAGTGGGGGCATTTTTATTGTTTGGCAAATTAGGACCGAGCTATGGGAACATTTCTCTGTCCCCATAATGATTTCAGTCCCCACGACGTCTATCGCAGGACCAGTGTGTGTCCCCACAATTACAGTGCTAGACTGTGTGTTCCTGACATGACTGCAGCATGTTGCTTGTGTTTGACCAATATTGGATCTACATGTATGTGTACGTGTAAATGTTACTATCAATTGTAGGGCTATTATTCAATTCTGGGGTCAATTTCATAGAGCTGCTTTAGCATAAAATTTGCTTAAGCACAAAAACCTTGCTTAGTAAAATATGGTTACTAGCCAAAACTCTCTGTGCATGTTATGCTAAGTAAACAACAGATACCAATCACAGGCAATATACATCACTATGGAATTTTGGCCGGTAACTTGATTTAATTAAATAAGCAAGGTTTTTGTGCTTAAGCAAATTTTGTGCTTAAGCAGGTCTACGAAAATTGGGCCCTGGCTGATGAATTCAATGAGGCTTTGCGGCTGTGGAGAAACTTGAATTGTTGATTGAAACAGACTTGTAATTAATCTGATTACTATTGCATGATCATTGGCATGTACCCGTGTTTAAGACAATTTCTATGGAAATGTATGTGGTAATATTAAATTTGTTTGAGATGTCTCGCACGTTCCACAAATTAGGTACAGCTCAGGTGATTAGACATTGTTTCATAAACTGCATTCGGACAAAGTCAAATGCAGAGTCCCTCGTACATGTAAATAAGTACAATGCATGCATGTGTATGTACCTGATAAATTTGAATTCCCCTTGCAGACTGAACTGAATGTCAAAATTTCCATCCTGGGTCTGGGGACCGCTGTTGTAGCCTCCTTGGACAGGATGCACGGCTTGACCATCAAACACCACCTGGTGAAGGAAATTCAACACATTATGCCTTTGCTGTTATATCAAACGATCAATGAAATGTGTACATTTTGTATTCAACCTCTTGAATACAGACGACGGCCATAGCAGCGGTTTGAAAAAGACCACCTGGTCAGTTGTTGTCTATACTCTAGCCACTGTTTGGCTATTGTTTTCATTACACTTGGCTGCACAAACCCATCTTGGCATACCAGCACCCCATCAATAACAGCCAGACAGAAACGGTTGACTGCTGTGGTTTGTGACATGGTGCGCAGTGGTTTAGCAAAGAATCTTGCTCAAGGACATGACCTACTAGCTTTAATACTTGAAAATTATCTGTGACTGAACCTTTAAGAAAATAATTGCAGCAAAGCATCTTGCTCAAGGACAAACTAGTCCAAGCTTTGCTAAATGATAGAAAGAGCTGTCCATGAATTTTAACTGACCGCGTTACCAACAATTGCCTGCAATTAACCCAAAAACCTCAAACACCATATTTAAAAAAATAAAATAACAAAAACCCTAATAATAAGAGAAGGATCCATCCTTAACCAGTTCGTGTTGAAGGACGAGTTAACATGCACTGGCTGTTTTTATACACGGGCACGGCTGACAGGTTAAAACTGTCAAGCTTGCCTCGACACACCTCCGGATGACGTCTGAACATGCTAATCCCTCATTTGTTTTGTACACACACATAAAGTCCGAGAAGTCTGTGGAGACGGACTGTGAGTTGAACTTGAACTTGAACTTGGCCGCTGTGCACGGCCTGTTCTACAATGTACGCTCCAGTGGGCACACCGGAGTATTGAAATATATGAGGTTTCAGCAACAAATATCGTACAAATACTGTTGAAATGACTCTTGCAAATCAGTATTTGTGGCATTTGGCTGTATATCAGAAGTTGGCTGCTATATTTAGATTTTTTTGATAAACCGAAATTTCCGGCAAAAATAATCCTAGCGCGAACTGGTTAATCACATTTTATAGAAAACTTAAAAGAGAACCATCAAATCAAAAAGTTTATAACTCATCCAGATATACCCGGCTTGATATGGGACCAAGGGGTACATGCACCCCCCTCTTGTCCCTATACCCCATACACACTCCAGAGTATTGTTACCTAACACATAACACCCCCCCCCCCCACCCCCCGGATCATCAATTCCAATCCAGGAACACAATGACCAACACAAAAGAGGGGGGTTCCCTCCGTCCCATATCTTGCTTCAAATGCATCTAGACCACCAAATACATGTAGGCCACAGAGAAAAATAAAACACCAGACATGCCAGAAAAAAAAACTTATGCTAGCTACATTTTGCTTTGTCAACATTCAACTGCCCCTAATTTGTGTAATGTAGAAACGTTGCCATGGAAGCAGATAGATTTCAATTATGGCCGTCATAGCAGAACCAATTTGCCTTAAAGCTAACAATTACCCACTAATTTGACCATCAATCAGAATGCAAACAACTTGGCACACAAACACTGGCTATATCATGACCGATTGCCATAATGTGCGGATAGGAGGATCCTGTCTGGGCAAAACCTGATACATGTAAATGTAGGGAGATGATATTATTGGGACTTATTTGAAAACACTAAAACCTTAATTTGTTTGAAGACAGTGATGGTATGTACCCTTTAACCCTCCCTCTCTCAGTGCCAAAATGGAACCAACTACCCTATCTATCAAAACCTATCGAGTGACAGGTTGAGACACACAAGCTGTGGGAGAGGACAGGATTTGGTTTTTCGATAGGTTGTGATAGTTATAATAGTAGGAGGGTTAATGTCTGGGCAGTGAACTACGCACATATGCACATGTACATGTACAGTATCACATTTATATTTTTACATTTATGGTACATTTCATGGTTCCAGTACAAAAGGCTTAACCTGGACATTAGCATTTCTATTTCAATTAATGCAAACTATTATCTCAGCATTACTACATATACAATGTGCACTGTTTGTGAGCTTATTTTTTTCGCACCAAACTACACACATGTACAACTCAAAATATGGCCCATATACAAAAATAGGACCTATCTGCATACTAACCCAAACTTGATCAAAATTAGTGATGTTAAATTAGTACGTACTCTTGTACGTGCACTGTATATATCTCCGAGGACAAGAGAAGAAAGGAAACACAAAGAAACCTTTCAGTCCTCGAACGTAGAGTCTTTTGTTGAAATCAGTCCTCGAAGTGCTTAGTCTATGGGGGTTGGTTATATTAAAGGAACAATAGGAAACACAAAGCATTGTCCTCGGACGTATTGGGGAAGTACGACTGTGTGTGTAGTGGTGTGCATAAATTTACGGAAACATGTAGTAGGGGAGGTACCCAATTAAAAAAAACACAGGTACCCGGGTACCCGTTAAAGAAAGCCAATCCCAAAAATTAAACTTGGAAATAGCTGTTTATATTGTTTGTAAAGGTCCGCATGTTAGTACTGACATGGTGTGACATGAAAATGCACATTTCCTTTTGTAACATTTTCAACACTTATATAAATAATTATGCAAACTCACTCTGTATACTTATTACAAAACACAAACTGCAACACAAAAAACCCATATATTATGGTATTCAGTATCCAAATGCAGCAAAACAGCAGACATATGTATGGTCATGGTGTATGGTGTCCATGTACGTCTGCACACAGATTCTTCAAATTCTTGCTATATTTGGATACCGACTACCGTAAAAAAAGGTGTTTCATTGTTGCATAGTGTGTCTTTTAATTAGTGTAAGTAATAAATTTCCCATATTTATCTATTAACCCCTTGCGTACCGGATGACGCCATATGGCGTCAAAAAAAAGTAGCACCAGGCCGGATGACGCCATTTGCCGCCTTTTGTGCAGTTTCAATCCATTGTTGGATTATTGTTTATTATACGCTTGACTGCATAAACACATTGTAGCGGTTCGCTTGGCTGCCAGAACCGCTGCCAGAACCGCTGCCAGAATTGGGTGTGATCCCTGGCTACACGGCATTCTGGGTTTATGACTTCTGACCTGCTGACTAGCGCCCACCCAAACAAAGATACAAATGTACTGACAATTTGGGAGACTGCCAACATAGGGCAAGATAGCTCGGTTGGTAGAGCGCCGGTACGGTGTTCCGGAGGTCGCAGGTTTGAATCCCGCTCCTGCCAGTTTTCTTTGTTCACTTTGAAAAGGTATTTAAATTTACCTAGGCAGTTTCCCTTGTGGATTGTTTGATGAATATTCTTGTTAAAATATAACTTACATGATTGAAAACTTTTTCAAATAATCTCACACCCAAAGACGAATGTCACATGAAATAACTTAATTAAATGAAATCATGGTTTTAATGATATGGTCATATCACACACTGTGTCCCAACCCTGTGGAATGACCCAATTACAAAAACTGATGTCATTAGAATTGAGAGAAGTATATCTTAGGTCCATAAATTCATTTTGGAAAGGTAAAAACAACCTTGACTCGAAATGGATCAAATATAAAGAGGGGCCCATAACTACACAATCGCCGGACTCAAGTGCTGGGTGACATCAATAGGAGAGGGCGTTTGAGCGTTCTGTTAGCCTAGCTCTCGTGGCTAACCCGTCTGCCTTCACTCGAGTCGATCCAGGTAAGCTTCTCTAACGCACCATTACAACAATTGTACATGTATACTAGAGCCAGCAGCAACATCAATTCTTAACCCTAACCCTGCCAGACCAGCACAGTGCATCTGTGGTGACAGCTTCACTTTGCTGCACTCTGCACACAAGTCAATGTGACATGAGCCCATTTCACACGAGTGCTGGAAACACACATCTGCGATGATTGGCGCCGGGTGTCTGACACCCCACGATGCCTGCGATTTCCTCGCAGGCTTTCCCACGATACAACACAGTCCGGTAGCGAACGTCCCTCGTTTTGTAGCGTTTGCGTGCGTGGGTCAAAGGTTACCTGTTATTTTTTTAACGGTGGAATTTCCGCGCACCAGTGATTTTCCCGCGACGCGCGTGCTGCGCTTTCATTCCGCATCATTTTAAAATATACAAAGCAAACAGACGTATGAAGCCAAACCACAGTCCACAACCATGCACGTTCAATGATATGTGCCGCTGGTATTCTTTATGGGTACGTGCTGTTGGAACCAGTGAATTGGGATAGTCTCTCATTCGTGCCGTTTTGCACCAAGTACAAGTCACACCAACATTGGGCGGTCCTTTCCATGATGCTCTCAGCTGGACAAATTCTATTTAATGAACAACTTTTCTCCTAATATTTAGTCAGGAAATACAACTATAGGCTAACATTTATAAGTAGAAAACACATGCCCTTGGCTTTGTAATTACAGTCGCAGACCATTCTGCTGTTTTATTCCTCCATGGCTATACAACCCATCAAAACATGAAAACAACCACGAAATTCTGACGCATTCAAAAAAGGCTAATGTGGCTTTGCACATGCGCATTTTCAGCGCAACCACGAACATTTGTGCACGTATTCTTCGATGATGAAACATTTTTCGCCTGTTGCAGATTACCCTTGTTATGTATCTCTTTCTGCGAGATGTCATATCACGATTTTGTGACCCGACTGGGCGTTTTTTGTTCATCAAATACAGGAGTAGTTACATCATCAGTTTGTTTTCGTGAACCGCCATTCTGTAGGTGAACAACAGCAAACTGCACACGCGTATATAGTGATTTCATGCGTCGTATCCTCGTGAGAATCGCATCGATACATTTCACACGACCAATCTCGGTGATCGTCGAACGGATGTCGCATCGATGTGAACTTTTGGAGGAGGTCTCAATCCCCGTCACGAACCGCACGGGACCCGCGCGATTTGCTGACAGGGATACACTTTCACACGGCACGGAATCTGTGCTTTGGTGACATCGATGCGATTTCATCGCACGGGACCCGTGTATCCAGCGCTTGTGTGAAATGGGCTAAATTATGCAATCAGATGCGTCTGGCAGAGTTTCTAGCCAAAATACCCTGGAGGGTTAGGGTTTTAATCAAGTCTTAAGTGGGTAACAGTACATTCCACAGCCCTACAAAAGGTTATAATCATGCAGGAGAAGCTCTCGGGATGTTGACACAGGAGAAGATAAATTGTAAGAATGAGGGCAAGATACAATAAATCCACTGAAGGATCTTAAGCCTTACCTGCTGTACGTTATGGCCACTGCTGCCAAGGGCTGCATTCCAGTTTATGGAAACTCTCTGCAAATTAAATAAAAACAAGAACATTAAATTAGTATTGTTAGCGGAAATATCAAAGTCTCCAACTGTCCAATCCATTACGTCTTAATGAAAACCCAAATCCCCAATTCTGGCTGCAATGCAAATAGGATTCCATGTGCCACTTGGGGCTGTCTCGAATATAGCAAATATTCAAATATTTGATCATCAACCGAATATTCGAATAGCTTTTTGCCGGTTCGAATATTCGAAAAAAATATACATGCACATACAGATACAACTATGATGCTATTTTAATAGAAAAGTTACGCCACTCAGCAGTGTCAAATGCCGCATTTTTTGTGGACAGAGGTTTATGGTTCCCGACCGTAAAACCACTTCCAAAATAATTATTCTTGTTTAATATCAGAATGTTATACGTACTGGTAATGATCTTGATACAATGCAAAAAAATGTCCATCGGGTGGTCTCTAATATCGATCGCCGCATGTAAAACACTGGCATGGTTTGCATACAACTTTTTACCGGCGCGGCACGCAGTTGCAGCAGACGCCTGAAAGACTTGATCGGCGAATATTCGGTCAAGCCCAGTCTTCAATAATCAAATACTAAATTCTTCGAAAACGAACAGCTCTAGTGCCCGTGGTGTTGTTGAATATATGGGAGGATGATGAACTGTTGTGGCTTTTTAACCATTTGAAGTTTCTAATTTGGTGTGTTTTGTAAATCCACATCGTGCGATTTCTCAATTTTTCCAAACTACATGTATGAACAGTTAATTCTTTCATCAAACAAACCACAAGAGAAACTGACTAGGTCAATTTGAATAAATTTTCAAAGTGAACAAAGAAAACTGGCAGGAGCAGGATTCGAACCTGCGACCTCCGGAATACCGTACCGGCGCTCTACCAACTGAGCTATCTTGCCTATGTTGGCGGTCACCAAATTGTCAGTATCTTTGTTCGGGTGGGCACTAGTCAGAAGTCATAAACCCAGAATGTCGTGTAGCCACGGATCACACCCAATTTTACGATACAACCTGGGAAGCGACATTGTGGGGATCACTCAATGAGGATACAACTTTTTAACTTATAATTCATCAAACAAACCACAAGGGAAACTAACTAGGTAAATTTGAATACATTTTCAAAGTAAACAAAGAAAACTGACAGGAGCAGGATTCGAACCTGTATTTGTAGGGCTAGCATGATGTACATGTGTAAGGGTTGCAATGCACAAAGTTTCAAGAGTTTACATTTTGTTATCCAGGTCATAAAAGATAAAACATATAAGATTCAATAATATCGAGTTTTCTTTTTCTTTTTTCAAAGCAATCCTTTTGTTCGTACAATCCTTTTGATTCTCCTTTTGTAATTAATAGTCTGTGTGTAGTGCATCTTTGTGTGTATACTGATACCTGTATTAATTCCATAAATAAGTGAACAAAGAAAACTGGCAGGAGTGGGATTCGAACCCCCGGAATACCGTACCAGCATCTTGCCCTATGTTTACAGTTAATTCTTTGGTAGCTCATATGGTGGCATCCCTCCTGAATTTCCGTTTCCAGGATCACATTTCATGGAGCTGTATATAATGCAAAATATTGCACAGTGAATTTGTCTGCTCGGTAAAATCAGCATGAGAACCAGCCACGAGCATTATACATTGCATGCACTTTTGATTGGTCACTTGTTTTTTTTCTAGCGTATTCCTACTTTTATCGGGCCAATTTCTCGGAGCTGCTCAGCACAAAAATTTGCTTAGCACCAAAAAGTCTTGCCAAGTTAAAAACAGGTTACCAGCCACAAGGCCATTGGGATTTTAATGCTAAGCAAACAACAGCTGAATGCCAGCCACAAGCGATACACTTCACATCAAAATTTGGTTGGTAATCATGTATTTACCAAGGACGACTTTTCATGCTGAGCAAATTGTTGTGCTTAGCGTCGCCGTGAAATTGGCCCCTGTACTTTGTACAGCAGCTCTGTGAATTTAAATTGGCCCCAGCATTGTAGTGATGAGGAGCAGGCCCCATTGGGGTGTATGTGTCTAATAAGCAACTTGTTTTTAACCCCTTGAACATGTTGAACCCGGGCATACCGGGTATTTCATGGGGGCGTCGGGGCGGAGGCCGGGTTATGCAGCCAATTCAAGCGAAACGGAAACAAGAGGCTTGTGCAGCCAAGCATAGCATACACAATACCCCAATAATGGATTGAAAATGCAGAAATTGGCTTGTATAGACGTCAACCAGCCAGGTGGCAATTTTCAATCTGCACATATTTGGGTCAACCGTACGCAAGGGGTTAATGTACATGATGTACATTTGTACATGTATTATTTTACAGTCCAAATTCTCTTATAAAATATCAGAAAAGCACTAGTAGTGCTTTTTGATTATGTATTTTTTATTTGTTTTGCTTGGCAGTGGACACTGCTGGGAAGAAGTGTTTCCCTAAAGGGCCTCCGATCGCTACATGTACATGTATGATGTTGTGGATTGTTTGACGAAAAATATGAAAAGAGACGAATAAATATAATGTTCAGCAATATTCACTTTTTCACAGGTGGCCATTTCATACAAAATTGACTTCATGAACAATTTGCAAATGTTGCAGCCAATGTGTGTTGCCAATATCTGCCAGCCTATTTGGATAACAACTTGCACTGAATTAAGCAAGAATTTCGTTGACTATACTGGTGTGCGTGGTGTGTTCGTACAACTTAGGAGGTACCTCGCACAATGGGTAACAATGGGGAATGGTGCCCGACGAGGAAGTCTTCAGAAATCTAGGTGCCCCACGAAGAAAATGCTATGGAGTATAATAGGGACAAAGAAGAAGGATGTGTGCACTAACATGTAACAAAATGTTTCTATATATATCCTACTTCATGGAAACACACAATGAAAAAGCAGGCAACGAAAACATATACAAATATTCCAAGGATCTGGGCAAATTGGCATCCCCTTGACATTTGACAAGTAATATCATAATCATGATTGAGCAGTCTGGTGGGATTGGAGTTTACAAGAATCCGTAATGTTGGAACAAGAATAATATTTACTTATAGTGCGGCAGTGCGCTGGACTCTCAAGTCTACGCTTATGATTATAAGTGCCTATAAGGTTTCCAAGTGAGCATTGCTGGATTTCACTCCCGTCATCTATGTACATGTACCACAAAATATTTAATGTGTACATGTCAGGCATGAGAATGGGTGTTGACAAAAACACAGGAAAATATTTTTTTACCAAATATAATGTAGTGGCTGGGTATCAAGGGGCCGGCCGCTATAGCAATTATACAGTTATATTATAATCGTTATGTACACGTACACGTACACGTACACGTACACGCGCAGGGAGTGTTCTATCCAGGTTGAAATTCTAGCATAAACTGAAAGTGCAAAGCGCGAAGCCATAACGGCGTGGGGTCCGGAAAATTTTGACCGTCAAGATGCTCTGTGGTGCATTCTGAGGCATTTCTGAAGGCGTAAACTTGAACAATTTATGAGAAAATTCTTACTTTTTTTCTGCATTTCTTTGAAAAAGCAATCAAAATGACTAGTGCATTGGCAATACTGAACAAATTGTAAAATCTTGAATTACTTTCACAGATTTTTTCTTTGTGTAATGTGTCGGCGAGGGGCACCAAGGCCACCTCAAATACCTTTATTAAAATTGTATTATGTTATTCCCTTTAATAATTCCCTATATCTGATTCCCTTAATAAAATATGAAAATAAATCACTTTTTAAATAAATTGTCAGACCTTAATAACCCCTTGACCCCGGATTTCATATGGGGGCGTCAGGGCACCAGGCCGGCTTGTGCAGCCAAGCAAAACGGAAACAAGAGGCTTGTGCAGCCAAGCATAACGTACACAATACCCCAATAATGGATTGAAAATGCAGAAATTGACATGCATAGACGTCAACCGGCCAGGTGGCAATTTTCAATCTGCACGTATTTGTGTCAACCGTATGCAAGGGGTTAAATCATATTTTAAAAAGGCGTCCCATTTTAGATTACAAATGGGTCAACTCATCTCATTATGTTTTACATTACAAAAACGTATTAAAAGTATTAAAACAGCATGCATGATTGATAGCCTCTTATCAGCAAAAGCAATAAACTAAACCTAAAAAGTGATACTGACATTTTGCGATCTTAAACTGCACGCAATGCACAGATGTCACTGTGCCGCGGTGGGAGTACTCCATGCCGTACAACGCGCTGGAGTGCCCGGCCGACGAGCAGCCCCATGCACGGTGCAATACCGTAACACGTTGGCCACATGTGGAATTATCCACACCTCCGTTTATCGCACACGGCACACTCAACCGCTGGTCCACTTCTTGTCGCAATTTGTAGAAAGTTTTGATTGAAATAAATGACTCTCCTTGTTGATCCAACTGTTTGTTTGTTATCGGCGGGATTTTGTGGACAAATCTTCAAGTTGCCGAGTTGTCAAGTACAACTACAACTTGAAGGTTCCAAAATACACCAGGCTCAAGCTAGCCGCGGATTCCCAAAATACAATTGCATGTAAGCATGCGTGTCTAGCTACTAGACTTGGTGCATGGATAACAAACACAGAATAACGATGGTGGGACCGCCTATAAATTTCGGTGTTGCATGATTTCAAGTCCCCCAAACAACGTACTCGCATCTGCCCAATATTGCAATACGCACGCTCAGGAGGGTTTTTCCATACGAGTCCATATTTGCCGCATGTGCAAGTATTCCTGGCTGGACATTGACATGGCATGCACGATGCATGCTGCACTAAGCTTCACGCTCATAATTATCGCATGCAGCTGGCTCTGTGGACGAGTCATCGTGCCGCGTGACCACGCCGTGTCGATTGTACCGCGTGCGGTCCGTTCAAGATTTTGGGTCTATAAAAACGATGTCTCAACTCAGAAATTTCACTCGGAATAAAGGGGGATTTTCAGCTCCAGAGTGGAAATCCAACATTACCCCCTTTACAACTCACTCCACAAATAGTTCTATTTCAAATTTACATTGAACTCGAAGACCCTAATTTTTGGGGAAAAAAAAAGGAATTCCGTTTAAAAAGATTCTCATGCCTGACATGTACATGTACAAAAATGCAATGTGTACATACAGCACTGCTAAGATACATGTGCATAAATGTGACATTTATAAGAATTTCAAGAATTTCAGATGTTAACAATGGAGCCCAAGACAAAGGCAGAAAAGAAATAGCCAGATAATGTTAAGAAGACAAACAAAGGCAAATGAAATGAACTTGCATAAGTTCGAAACGTTAGGCCAGCTAATTTGGTACATTATTCACTTTATATGTGGATATCACACTATTGGATGAAACATGTACCTGATATTATTTACACTGTACATGGAACTTATAAAATATATTTATACTGTAGCTATACAATGTACGTACATGTATCAAGTGTGCAGTGTACAGTGCAATATGCACACATCAATTACGAGTCACTCTATCTGTCTATCAAACACACTCAGCAAACAAAATACCTCCTGAAATTACAGTGCACGAGTCTTAATTTATATTTGTTTTCTTCCCAGTTTTCACAGCCAATTTGCCGAGAGTTATCAACTGCCTGGTCCTGCCCAAAGCTGAGAATACATCACACGAGCACGCCAGTTTCTATGGCAACATCATCCCGCTCAACAAAAGAAGCTATTAATCATTGTACTTGGAATTGTGTCGGCGCTTTTCTGTTCGTGCCAAAAGTAATTACACACGTCGACAAATATAAAACATCTTATGCTAGCCTATTGTTACGATCTACATTGTACATACATTACATGTATACATGTACATTGTACGTTTGTGTGAGACTGAAAGTGTTTAAATGTCATACTGTCTACTATACATGTACATAAGATGTGGAATTTGTGTACCCTTGTAATAAATTGCTACTCAAAGCTTCTGTAGAGTACAAAAGGGTGGTCAGGTTGGTGTAGTGGTTCTTTCCTCGCCTCCTCTGGTGACCCTGGTTCAATTCCCACCAGGTGCACTATGTGGATTGGGTTTTCAGTCCCTACCTGATTGCATGGGTTTCCCTAAGAATAATTGTTCTGCGGTTTTCCTCTCACTACTAAAATTTCCTTCGGCATCTTCTCTCAATTCAAACTGGGCCATGAGGGAGAACAGTGCATTTGCACTGATCAGGCCTACTCAGGATAAATATATAAATAAATAAATAAATAAATAAATAAATAAAGTATACACACATAAGCCATGCATGTTGCATAGAATCAGCAAAAAATGTAATATAGCCTTCACCAAATCTAATTTTATAAAAAGATTTTTGTCTTTCATTACTCAGAGCATGAGATTATCGTCAGACATCGGAGTTTTCCCAATGTTTTCCAAAAGATGCAAATGGAACAAATGCAAATTCCTAATTAGGAGTTGTAGGACTGACAACTTCTACATGTACTTTTGATGATGGCCTTTGAAGATCACCCAAAATTATTTCTTTAACCCTAACCCACCTCATTAATCCTCCCAAATCCTCCTTGGAGTTTTGGAGGATTTTGGAGGATTAAGGAGGATGAATGCATTTTTTGGGGCAGGGCCCGCAATCGGAGGATTTTGAAGGATTGAGGTGGGTTAGGGTTAAAGAAATAATTTTGGGTGATCTTCAACGGTGATCTCACCTGGCGAAGAGAGAGGCCTTCAGCAATAAACCAAGAAAAAAAGAACAAGAAAAAAACAGAATAGTAAGGTGTCTGGAATTAATAACATACCTGTCCTTCGCTGACAGTGATTTCTGCTGGAGAGAAGCCAAGTTTCGTCAGGCCTATTCGGACGACATCACTTGTGCCAGTATTTCCTGTAGGCATGAACAAAAGGTGATTACTAAATAAGAAAGGTTTTGATTAATCAGTCAGATTTGAGGAATTCTGTCAAATTTATCTGGTTTTGAAATGTCAGGTATGATGCGTGGGAGGGGGGAGGGGGGTCGGGGATTGTGGGAGGAGTGGGAGTGGAAGAGGGAGGGGCAGTAGTGGGAGGGGGAAAGTGGGATGGGGGGAATTTAGACCAGCTTTTGAAATACCTGAGAGTTGCTGCTGAAGGCAGGATTCATCCATACCCCCCTCTAGCTCTCAGTCCCACAAAAAACAGCAAAACAAAACAAAAACAATTTTTTAGACAGGTTAGGGGGAGGCGAGTTGGTCTCACTGATCGTGGACGTTTCCCCGTCTTGCATGGGTCTATAATTTTGTTGGTACATGTATCTATGTATTGAAGATTTCTTTTCTTTTTAGATCTGGATCCTGGGAAATCGTGAGGGTGGTAGGCTTTTAGCCTTTTATTGGTTGATTTCCATCAAAAAGGAGTTGCAGTTTTCAAATATGCAAAAGCGTTATATAATTGAACATTTGTTTGAAGAATGTTTCAATTTAAATGAAACAAAAAATAACTGAAGACAGCTACATGGGAAATAGAAAGCTATAAGAGTCACAGGCTGAGCCTGGCCAGTGCTGAATGCTAAAATTCCTGAACACTGGCATGGGGAAGCCAGGGTTCAAGTTATTTAGGGAACCCGTGCAGGTTACATGTACATGTTCGGAGAAAATTTGTAGCATTTGCAGCAACCTTAAATCCTAAATGAAATCCCAGATGGAGGGAAGATTTGATGTTAAATGGATGAGTCTGAAAAATTTACTGTATGTATACATTTATATATATTTTTTTTAATCATGATTTCTCTTTCTAAACATGCTAAAAGAAACTGCATTGTTAAAGTGCTTCTGGTCTCTATACCAAGTGGGAAAATTGCTTTTTTACAGATTTTCACAGATTTCAATGTATACATGTATACCTGTACAATGTACATACTGTACATGTATTGTAGTGTTCAATATAAAAAATCACAATAAAAACCAACTGCCATAAGTAAACAAAAATCTCAAAATGAAAAACGTTTAACCAAAAATGGCTAACCACATTACCTGAACAACAATCCCACCGACCAGATATCAAATAGGAAAGCAAATCCGTGTACCTTTCTTAGGAGGCTGGGACTTGGAGGTCCAAGTACTGGTGTTGTTTTTCTTGGGCTTGTGGCTCGGAGAGAGTGTGGCTGCAGTGTCTTTAGATGCCCCGGTCCCCATCGTGCACACGTCCACATCAACAGCTCATTCGATTCTGGGAGTCGGTGCAGCTGACGCCTGCTGTCTCTGCATCCGCTGCAACTCCAGCACAGGTCATCATTAATCAGTTGCTCAGTGACGGGTACATGTGAATATATTTCTGTGCTGTGTGAGGAAAGTGGCCCAAAAAAAATATAGGTCACCTAGAAATGTACCTTGACGCCATATAAAAAAAGTGCCACCAGGCCGGATGACGCCATTTGCCGCCGTTTGTGCAGTTTCAATCCATTGTTGGATTATTGTTTATGATACGCTTGACTGCACAAACACATTGTAGTGGTTCGCTTGGCTGCCAGAACCGCTGCCAGAACCGCCACGACACCCCGACGTCTCCCGTAAAATACCGTGTTCAAGGGGTTAACAGAAAACTACATGTAAACAAGTACAGATACCATCTGTCTGCATTGATTTGCTGATGTGTGAAGCGCAAGCATTGTATATTTATAATGCAATGCTTAATACCCTGTATACAATACAAAAATATGAGGTGGCTACATGTAGATGTGTGTGTATTGTACAAGAAGCTCTCAGCAAAGAGTAAAAATTAGGCTGTAACACCTACACATAATTCTTAAAAATACAACCCAAAAATGTTTCTCATATTACAAAGAAATCATTACTTCTACAAACAGTATACATGTACATGTACATGTATATATACTGAGAGCAAAATTTCCAAAAGAATTTTAAACAAATCTATTTTTCAAGTGGCAAAAAACGAAATAATGAAATGATCTGGCATTAATTCGCCCAATCCCTTAACAGCTTATTAAATTAAACCATACTGTCACCATGGTGACAAGATCTGGTTAATGAGGATGCTGAACAATAGTGTCTGTCAGTAACATGCTGTATTTGTATGCATTTCTGGGCAAGCATTCTGTAGCATGTATCAACAATTCAACATGAGAACAAAAGCCAGAAGCTGGAGTTTGTTTAGGCAACTCAACAATTTTACTTCAACCAGCAGGCAATGAATTATATACACTGAAGTTATTTTATCACAGTTATTTTGTTTAAGAAATTAAAGTTAAAGTGCTAAAACAAATTCATACATGTATTATTTCCTCCATAAATTGTGTACATTGCCTGTGTTCAGTGCGAAAAAATTGTGTCTCCCAATTGGGGGCAGAGGGGGGGGGGGGGGGGGGGGGGTTCAGTTGGAGTATTAGAACTTTCTATATAATTTTAAAAAGAAAGAAAATTATGTCAGATAATCATCCCCATTCGATCCTTTCGCTGCATAGATACATGTATGATATGTACAATGTACATGTATACACAGGCATGCAACTTGCGAGGAAATTCCAATCTTTACAAGACTTTGTACAATGTTTTTCAATTTTTCAATGGCATACATTGTAAGGGGTGTATGAAGTGGAAAAGTTGCATGCCTGTATACAGGCACAGGGGAGGGGACATGCTGCCTGCCTTTTTTTGTAACATGAGTTATTTTTACTCTTGACTAAACTGTGCAGTATTGTTTTATGTAAATGCAAGTCACCCAAGAGGTACATGTGGGTTATTCGATAAATGTGGGGTCCAAAAGTGGGACTTTTTTGGTGTCCCCGTTACACCTGACCTGTGTAATTTCCCATCAAGTATCATTTGACTTCACACTATTTTTTGCTTGTTTGGCTTTTACACAATCACTCTCATGACTCTTGGAGATAGAAGGCATGTCCATATTGCAAAATCTTAAACATGTCACATTGTCACTATGTAAAAAATGTAACAGGGACACCAACAAAATTCCCAATTTTGGACCCTAAATTTATGGAATAACCCATGTACCGTATGTACATGTACATGTATTGCCAATTTTTTTCACAATCAGTGGTCTAACTCTGAAAATTGAAGTTTTTGATCTGTATTTTTTTAACCAGTGCACAGAACTCTTATTTTGTTGGGCATGTGACTGTCCTGGGTGAACGCTACCTCGGGTGGCTTAACAAAGTTTATGCGTTTCTTGTCGTCTGTGTGGTGGCCTCTAGAGGGGGTAAAGTACCCCCCTCCAGAGCGTGCAGCTTTTACATACCCATTTTGGTACACCTTGATTTTATCTTTATATATGTAATTCCAACTTGTTTTTTGTTGGGGGTTATACACAACTGTTTGAACTTTATGCCATACTGGCAGTTTCGGTTCTGTGGTGGAGTCATCGGCAGTTCGTGTGTTTCGGAGTATACATTTTCCGTTAACTTTTACTACCAATTAACTGTGTGATACTGCTCATATTTGAAAATGCCAAATGTTCCAGTTTTTATTTAATTGAAATGGTAAAGAGTTCTACTTATGTTAGGTATGTCCTTTTTTTTATCAGTAATTATTGCTTCTGAAATTTGTGTGTGTTCAAACATACATGTTAACTTTTCCGTTAACAGTTTTGTACCCTCCGAAACATTTTGTTATTTGACCTGGCTTGTAAACGAACTAATAAGGTAGTCAAACTGTTAACCCCTTGCCATCGGTTGACACATATAGAGGCGACTTGAGGCGAGGCCACTGGGCCGGTTGACACAAATAGAGGCAACCCGCACGTACGGCCGTGTGGCCGGCTGACGGCCACACAGCGGCGAATTAATGCGAGACTAACGGGCCTGCTCACGGCCGGGTGTTGGTGCATACCAGCACGTATCGCTCTATTCATCATTCTGCTGTGGGGAGAGTATGAATGGGTCCTTTGAAAGCGAGCTTTTTGTTTCTGTACTGCTGATAAAAGACAGGGCTTTTTTGCGATGAATAATAGGGCCACTTGTGCACTAATATGCTTATTGTTCGCGTTCAGGCTCGACAGAACAGAGTGGAATTTTTTACTACGCATTGCCTCAGTTGCATACACGATGGCTTCGAGTGAAGACGCTGATACACTGACTGCAACCAGTGGTTCGGATTTTGAGTCCGTTTCTGAGCAAACATCAGAAACAGAAAGTGGTAGTGATTCAGACATCAGTTCCCCGTTACTGAAACGTCCGAAACGGGCCTAGCCTAGGCCTGCTCAAGGTCTACTACAGTAGAAGAAGACTGACAACTTTCCTCGCCGATATGGCTTTCAAGGTGCAGCGGGAGTTCAAAGCCCGAGTTTGGATAGCACCAGCACCCCTCTGGATATCTTCGAACAGTTTTTCCCTCCCGAACTTACAAAGCAAATAACTGATGAGACAAACCGATACGCCGCCCAGAAACCAAAGCGTCCGTCGAAACACATGAGGCGATGGTCTGATGACGCTACCCAAGAAGAGATATCAACATTCTTGGCCATAATTATCGTCATGGGAATTATGCCAAAGCCAGAGTTAAAACTCTACTGGACAAGGGACTCCATTTTTGAGACCCCCTTCTTCCCCAACACCATGCCCCGAGATAGATTTATGGACTTGCTATCCTATCTGCACTTCGCTGACAATACTCGGGCAGATGAAAATGACCGCCTCTGCAAATTGCGACGGGTAATAAACGAACTGACCAATAACTTCAAGTCTGTCTACGTCCCTTCAAGAAAAATAACTACGGATGAGTCACTATGGAAATTCAAGGGGAGACTCAAGTTCAAGCAGTATAATCCAAAGAAGCGGGCAAGATTCGGCATAAAGGTGTACAGAGTTTGCTAAAGCACAGGGGCCGCCTCCGGATATACATGGAACTTGAAAATCTACACCGGGCAAGACAAGACCGCTGACGCTCCAGCCAGTACAAAGATCGTACTGGACTTGAACGCTGATCTTCTCGGCAAGGGGTACACCGTTTTCCTGGACAATTGGTTCAGCAGCCCGTCTTTGTACCGGGGAACTCCACAGCCAAAGAACTAACGTCGTCGGGACAGTTAGACAACATCGCAAGGGCATGCCAAAGGACTTGTGCAACCTTCAACTGAAAAAGGGTGAACATGACTTCCGCTCTACTGATGACGGCCTACTTGCCATAGTTTGGAAAGCCAAGAAAAATGTTCGTATGTTATATCTACAGTGCACACCGCTGCAATGGGGGACTGCGGCAAGCAAGACCGGGAGGGCAACCCCATCATGAAACCTCAGTGCGTGATCGACTACAATGATGGCATGAAAGGCGTAGACATTTCAGATCAACTAGCCTCATGTCACCGCTCGGTGAGAAAGTCCATCAATTACAAGTGGTACAAGAAACTCTTCTTCTATTTGTTGGATGTCTGCCTGGTGAACTCATATCTTGTGAACAAAGAACTTGGTGGGACAGAGAACTTTCTGACTTTCAGATTGGCCTTGGTGAACGAAATATTCGAGACTCATTACCAAGTCTCCCTCCTTATCGCTCTATAGGTAGAGACCACACCCTCTTCCCAGTCCAGGTAGACTGATGGGAAGACACTTTCCTGTTGAATTGCCCTCAACAGAGAAGAACCCCAACGCTTACCAATTCAAGCGTTGTGTTGTTTGTGCATTAGATCACCGGAGAAAAAGCACTAGGTACATGTGCGACATCTGTGAAGTTCCCCTCTGTGCCGCCCCTTGCTTAAAATATTATCATACATGAAAATCAATGTCTTCCTCCATCGAAGCCATCGTGTATGTAACCATGTAAATAGTGTAAATAATGAGAAGAGAAACAAATAGATGTAAATATGAGAAAAGAAAAAAGAAAGAGAAATTCTGTTTATTTGACTTTGCTTTGGTCCGTTTTTTTTTGGGGGGGGGGTTGTTTGTTATTTAGAACTATATCTTATACTTTAAACAATAAAATTCATAAGGTTGAGATGCAAACTTGAATAGTTACAAGAATCCAGATGCTTAAAAATACTGTTTTTGCTTGAATTTTGACAATAAATGCTATTTGCCCTCAGTTTTGGTGAACTACATGTATGGATGTTTTAAGCTCAAGGATTATTTGTTCCCATAAATTTAAGTCCTACTGAGCATATTTTTGGTGTGAAATGTTAAAGTTAACGTGTTTGAAATTGTTCATCCTTGGTCAACCAAGTTACACCACTGATTGTGAACATGGCCAAATACATGTAAAATGGGATAGAAACAGGTGGTAGGGATCTGGTCACATTTTGGATTACCAACCCTACCACCCATACAGTTTTTCTGGGCCCAAATCTAAATAGAGGATAATGCTTCAACAGATGCTAGGGAAATTATCCCAATTTTCAGACCTACATGTACCGACCCATGGCAGGGTAACTTCCACCATTGGTGAGACCCACTCATCACCTTCCCCAATGAACATGGAGGATTTGCTTGCTTGCATTGGCAGACGATGCATGCACCAATTACCCTCACTCATTAGACACGTAGCAAAACAAAATTTGCTTAGCAACCAAATGCATTGAGTGCGTATCATCGGCAGGCGTTGCTAAGCATGATGTAATGAAAATGATAATCTAATTATCAACTGAAAACTGCTGCATGTTAAATTAAAAATTTATACAATCATTATAATCATAACACAGAACTACATGTACACCCAAAAAACAAATTTATGCTGAAATACAAAAAAATACAATTTTTTTCTTCTGAATATTTTGTCTAATTAATAGTATATTTTATGTTAACAAAAACCATCTGCACGGAGATATGACGGCAACAAAGTCTTGTCGGGGTTTAGAAAGCGGTCCAAGAAACAACACATATTTAGTACATGGGTCATTCCATCATTGTCCATGAAGTTGAGACACAATGTGTGACATATTGGTAAACATTTTAAATTGGTGTAAAATAAATAGGTTAAACCACATGTGATTCTATACAATTATTTCATCATAGGTTAGATTCATTGTGACATAATATTTAGTTTTAGGGTCCTCTCTCTTGAGTTTCACATGAACTCCCATAGACTTACTATGGATAAATCAATGATGTAACAAGGGACACGGTGTCCTGGTTACATCTTAGTTTATGTTGCTCAAATGTTAAAGTATCCAAATCTGTATGTGGTAGTTAGAAAATGTTATCCTTTTACATACCCATCAAAAGGAGTTGGCTAAAACATTTGATGTAATATTTGATTTGACAAGCCTGCAAGGATGTAACATGGGACACCACTCCATCAAGGGTGGAAAACTAACACATGACACCAATTTAGGGGGTCTTTTTTATGTTTTTAAAAAGAGGTTCTCCAAGTCTTTGTTATCATGTTGCATGGACATTTCACATACTGCTTACAGATAAATTATAGAAGAAAGTTCCCATAATTGTTAGGATGTAACGTGGGACACCACCGTTACATCCGAGTCCATTTTGCCCCAATTTTGAAAAGGCAGTCCAATATATTGACTCTACAAGTTAATTTTATTAAAACAGTAATCACACAAAAGAAAAGAAATTTAATTCAGACTTCATTTGATGAAAAGTAAGAAAGCTAGACATGCAGGCAGGATGTAACAAAATTTAACAGAGTGGGACACCATCCGTTACATCCTCAACTACAGCTTTGTTAGCCATATACATGTAACAGAAAAGATGTAAGAGATAATGAAAATATGATTTGTTGTTGTTAAGTTACATGCAGTTTTTCCTAACTTCTCATGTAAAAGAAAAAAAATAGTTAATTTGTTTAACCTCTAAACCCTATTTGTACTTTGTAAGTTTTTATGTCACAAAATTACCCCATAATTTAGCCCGGGACACCATCACACTTGGTGACAAAACATAAATATATCACATATAATGCCCTCATGTTTTGTATCATTCAAAAGCCTTCCTTTTACTCTTCAAGTTCATACCATAATCATCATTAAAGCCAATTTGGTTTAAACAAGAAAAACAATTACATGATCAAAGAATGCCAAAATGTGTGTGTGTCTCAATTTCATGGAATAACCCACATACGTTACATGTACAATGTATGTACCATTCTATCGTCAATTTTATTGGAAAAACTGGAATTTCGGGCAAGGTAAACTAATTCACAATTAATACACACTTAGCAAAAATCTTAAACGCTTCCGTTTTTTGTTTTTAATGGGCCGATTCGATTTTCAATATACAAAAAAAAATATCAAAGTATCGGGAAATATCGTCATATCGAACAGCCTTACTCCTTTCCTGTGAAGGAAAGTTTTGTTTGCAAAAGCTCCATCTATAGCCGAATTCCAAAGTGACGAAAATAGTACCGATCTGCACACTTTCGGGTTTGTAAAAGAGGCTCTCACTCTCAGAAGTAAACAGTATGACAAGACTATGCTAAACATGCGCTGCGCTGCCATTTATGGCATATTGACTAAACTGGCTTTAATGATGATAGTATGAACTTGAAGTGTAAAACATAAAAGGAAGGCTTTTAAATGATACAAAACATCAGGGCATTATGTGATATATTTATGTTTTGTCACCAAGTGTGATGGTGTCCTGTGCTAAATTCAACCCACCTTCCGAGCAGGGTCGAGTTTCAACCCGGGTTGAGCGCTCTACACGGGTCAGTGCCGTGTTGAAATGTTACAGTGTGAAAAGGTCAGTCTAGTTAACATGGGACGGACCCGGGTCCAACACCGAGATTTTTCGTTGTGTGAAAAGGCCTTAAGATGTAAACCGGGACACCATGTCCCACATCCTTGATTTATCCATAGTAAGTCTATGGGAGTTGATGTGAAACTTGAGAGAAGACTCAACTATTATGTCACAAAAATGTACATGATACATCATGCACTAACAACACTTACTCCCGTGGCCCTGGGGTAGTGGGGACAATATTTTGGACAATATTTACCCATACAAATCTGACACTGCATTGTAACTTACATGTACTAATTTGCAAGGCGAAGATTTAGCTCAGGACATTCTCGCGGTCAGCATGACTTTAATAACATCTTCCCCTTCGTCCTATTGATTACACGGCACCCGATGTGTTTGTTTCCCATTTGCGCTATAGCAACCCATTGATCTCTGTATAAAGTTCAAGCGAAGTTCCTGCATGTCCAACCATGAGAATTTAAAGCCAGTTCGGTATTCAAATTGCGCGTGTGCGCATCAAGATTTGACAGCTTTTTTTGGGGGCTAAACATTTCATCGTATGCGTGCATATAGCGGGTACCAGCAAATTTAAAGAGATCGTCCTCTTCTGAAGTAACATTTTTCCAAAAACGTTTGGACAGCGAAGTGTTTCCAGGGGTCTTGTGTGTCCAAACTTTTGTTCGAACAAAAGTTTCTGTCGTCTTTTTGATTTCTGGGTTTATGACTTCTGACTAGCGCCCAACCGAGCAAAGACACTGACAATTTGGGAGACCACCAACATATTGTAGGGCAAGATAGCTCAGTTGGTAGAGCGCCAGTATGGTAACCCGGAGGTCGCAGGTTCGAATCCCGCTCCTGCCAGTTTCTTTGTTCACTTTGAAAATTTCACAGAATGCATATTATTACCACCTCCCCCATAGTGTGTGTATTTACATGTATCTGCCACGTTTAGTACGAGAGAAAAATCGTTAAATTTTGATGTACATGTATACATGCGCAATTGAAATACCGAACTGGCTTAAATACAAAGCATCAGTCAATCATGCAAGCGTTGGCTAAACCGGCAGTGTGAACTTATACACTAGCGCATTTTTTGCAGTGGCTATTTTAACAGCAGCCGTAAAGCGACTTTCAAATGCTATTGTTACGGCATACAATGCGAACGTACAAATGTATCAGATTTAAAACTGCCCATCCTGCCAGAGCGCTTCGGTAGCTCGATTGATAAGGCGTCGGATTTTGATGGCTGGGGACCCTGGATCAAATCCCAGCCGCGCTGTCCGATTTGTTATTTTTTTTTTCGAAAAGATTTCTTAAGTTTTAGGTTTTTAATAAAATGTTTATTTTTATCTAAGTAGATTTAATTTTCTTCCCTTTGGTTTTGGAGAATTTATTTTAAAAAGGAAAATAAAGTTTGAGAACCGTTTGGTTGATAGTCTGGTTTCAACAGCAAACATCGTGACATTGGATACCATTACGTCGCCGTCGGGGAACTAGGCAGTTCCGTAACGAGGGCTGCCGTAACAATAGCCACTGGATTTTGGGGTGTTTGAGCCGTGAGCGGCCTCTTCTGTTGAGCCGTGTCGCAAAAACAAATTTGGCACAGAAGAAGAAGGAGAATGCGATGCGGCTAAAAACAAGCGTCAACCAGTCAATCGGAAAATAAATACTTGCGAGTCGGAAGTTTTCAGTATAGACTTTGTCGGTCACTTTCCACATCACCGTGCGATAAACACATCTTTGTGAGATGTAAGTAACCCACTGCAAGTCCAGCCCTAGTGCGTATTTCTATAGTTTTCGACGGAAAGATTTTACTTTAATACCCCCTACCAATATCAGTCAGGAACAGCAAAATCTTACAAAATAACCGACCCTCCTTGATAACAACTGTCTAAACATGTGGCACAGCCAGTTATTTCAAGATTTATCATGACACAACCGCGAACACAGCTTTTAATTCCTTACTTGGTGATTTACCAGTTTAGAAATATGCATTCATTAGATCCCGATAATCCAGTGCCAGTTACCCATAAATGTCTTTACTCCACCAAAAATTATTTTCTCAGTATGCAGTCTAATCTTATTGGAAACCAGAAATTGGACTTAATTCATTTTAATATACGAAGTCTCCCTAAAAATTTTGATAATTTAAAAATACTTCTGCAATCTTTAAGTGAATTCTCGGTTATCGCTCTCTCTGAGACATGGCTTAAAGATAGCACTTCTGATATGTTCTCCATACCCGGGTATAAACTAATCACTAATAATAGAACAAATAAAAACGGTGGTGGCGTTGCCTTTTATGTTCTGAATGATATTCAGTATAATATTCGTCATGATCTAAACTACTCTAATAACTCAATTGAATCTTTATTTATTGAACTAAAACAAACATCATCCAAAAACACAGTAATTGGTGTTTTATACAAACCTCCACAAGTTTTGTACAATGATTTTATTTACCAATTCGAAGAAATACTCACCCGCATTTCTACTGAAAATAAACGCTGCATTCTTTCTGGAGACTTTAATATAAATCTTTTAAATCATAAGGATAATATCTCTGTTCAAAATTTTCTTGATACCATGTTTTCACATTCTTTTATTCCACTAATAGATAAACCCACAAGGGTATCCCGACATTCGGCTACTCTAATTGATAATATTTACACCAACGTTCTACCCATACCAGATTCAGTTATCTTAATTTCAGATATTACTGACCATTTTCCTATTTGCACCTCAATACCAATGACTATTAATGTCACTCCAAAACCAACAAAGAACATTAACTCGCGTTACTATAATAAAGAAAATCTAGAAAAATTAACACGTGACCTGGATCAAACTGACTGGTCTTCTGTACTTCATCCTCAAGACCCCAATCTTGCTTTTAAGAATTTTACAAATATATTTAATTACCATCATGATAAAAACGTACCAGAAAGAACCAAGAAGAAAAATCAAACCAACCCTAAATCACCTTGGATTACACAATCCCTTCTGAAATCAATATCACTTAAAAATAAACTTTATCATCAATTCCTTTCAAAACGTAATGAAACAAATCGTCTGAATTATACCAAGTATAACAATATTTTAACTAGCGTTTTGCGAGCGGCTAAGAACAAGTATTATTGCTCTCAATTTGAAAAAGAAAAGAACAATATTAAGAATACTTGGAAACTTATAAACCGTGTTGTCAATAAAAATTCATCTTCTACGAACATTTCTGATATCAATGTTAATGGTAATCTAACCGATGATCCTCAACTTATGGCGGAGAGCTTTACATGTAATATTGTTTTTGCAAACATAGGTCCAAATCTGGCTAGCAATATTCCTCAATGCAAAAATAAATGTTCTGATTATCTCCTTAATCCTAACCCACATTCCTTATATTTTCAGCCAGCTACAAAAGAAGAAGTTGCCGACATTATCAAAAATTTACCAAATAAAGGTAGTAGTGGTTTTGATTCAATTCCGTCATTTGTTCTCAAACAGACTCTCCCTGCTATTGTAACACCTCTGACAACATACATTATAAATATTTCCTTATTAACTGGTATTGTACCAGACAATCTAAAGATTGCTAAAGTTATTCCCATTCATAAAGCTTCGGAAACCGACCAAGTAAACAATTATAAACCAATTTCAATTCTGCCCTGCTTTTCAAAAAAAATTGAAAGAATTGTTTATAAACGAACACTTGGATTCTTACGTAAATTTCATATCATATCAAACTTTCAGTTTGGCTTCCGTTCAAAACATTCTACTACTCATGCAATTCTTCATCTTATTAACCCTAACCTTCCCAAATCCTCCAAAATCCTCTTTGCAAAATGGAGGAATTTGGAGGATTGAGGGCACTTGGAAGTTGATGCATTGGAGGATTTTGCAGGATTGAGGTTACTAGGGGTTTTTGCCCCTGCAGGAATATGGAGGATCCAGGTTATCAGGCTCAATGTGATACATGAGGATTTTGGAGGATTGAGGCTACTAGGGGTATGCACAAATAACCTAGAGGATTTTGGAGGATTCATGCTATGATCCCCATAAGAGGATTTTGGAGGATTCAGGTTATATGGAGTTTTAACACTTTGAAATCAGAGGATGTTGGAGGATTCAGGTTACATGCGGGGAAAATGATGTAGGGAGTTAGGGTTAATAAGGTTGTGACGGGATTAGACAATTCAGAGCACACCCTTGGAATTTTTCTAGATTTTTCAAAAGCTTTTGACACCTTATCACGATGTATTGTTATGTAAGCTTAATTATTACGGCATCAGAGGAGTCCCTCTTGCTTGGTTTCAAAGTTATCTTTCCAATAGAAAGCAATATGTATTAGTGAATGGCGCTACCTCGAATATACGTTCTTTGGCATGTGGAGTCCCTCAAGGATCCATTCTTGGACCATTGTTATTCCTTATCTATATAATGATTTTGTTAATGTCTCAAAACGGTTGTCGTGTATATTGTTTGCTGATGATTCAAATTTATTTTATAGCAACAAAAATATTGATAATCTGATTGACATTGTAAATACTGATCTTCTTTTGATATCAGACTGGATAAAATCAAACAAACTACATGTATGCTGTTCAGCAATTCTTTACATTCACTTCCAAGGGATATTTTTATTGATAACAATAAAATTACAATTACAGAATCTGTAAAATTTCTTGGTTTATACATTGATAACAAATTATCTTGGAACAATCACATTGAATTATATTTGTAACATTGTATCTAGAAACATTGGTGTTTTAAACAGAATCAAGTTTTATGTCCCTAAATATATTCTTTCCTCCTTGTACAATACTTTAATTTTGCCTTACATTAATTATGGAATCTTAGCCTGGGGGAATTCATCACAAAAATCCTTGAATAGATTATTTTTACTTCAAAAAAAGGCAATTCGAATAATCAATCATTCTAACTATTTTGCTCACACTGACCCACTATTTCTACAAGATAAGAAATTTAAAATACATGATTAAACTATTTCCAACTTGGTGTCTTTATGTTTCAAAAAAAAAGAAATGATCTACCGGATTGCATATCATCGATGTTTCATATAAATAGTAACTATCATGCTCATTTAATTAACTCGACAGGCCAATTAATTTTATTTGCCATTTGTAAGAACCACTCTCGCAAAGAAAAGTGTTAAATTTGAAGGGCCTAAATTCTGGAACTCCCTTGACAATTCTTTAAAACAATCGTTATCTACTTTTACTTTCAAAATTAACTTTAAACAATCTCTTTTGAATCAGTATTCTGACTCATGATTCAGAAATATAATCCCGGATATGTTTGTTCGTTAATGTTTTCATACTTTTTTTTTCTTTTTTGTAAGCTTGTTTAAATACATGTTATGCTTTTGTTTAATTTGGTTATTTCCACTGTTAGTTCTCAGGTTGTTGTTTATGTTCAGGGTACCCGCACTCGACAAGCTTTGCTTTTTGTGGGTCTCCTGCATCTCTTGGCATTTATATTTCTATACATTTGTGTTCACTTATTACTCCTGTTGTAACGTTTATAAAACTCAATAATTTCTATGTGTATGTATATACTGTCATTGTTTTATTGCCTTGAGATGAAAATAAAGTCAAGTAAATAAAATACAAAAAAGTCACAATGGTCAAAAGGCATTGTGGGAAGGAAAAAGGAGCAATGTTTGTGATAAAGTTCTGGGTTTGCACAATCGTTCGCGATCGACCGATGTTTTAATATGGGCTCCGTGCGCCAACAAAAGAGGGCGCTGTCCACATAGCAACCGCACTTCCGTGGGGAGTACGTCGCTGGTATTACGCACTGCACTCCTCGTTCATTTGATACTCGTATACCAGTGGGATTGCTTTGTCTGTTTGCCGACTCTCGATAATTGAGTTTTAAATAAGAATATCACAGCGGGAACCAGACACTTAAATTGAAGTCAGGTAAGATGGCGTCGATATTGACCCCCCCAACTCGCCTTTTCTTTCCGCTGATGAGGGGGTAGTTGTGCACGGAGCTCATTGTCATAGGCCTAACGTTAGGCTTCGCCTTCGGGAGATGGAGGAATATTCCTCCATAGACCTTATCGCAAATACCGCCTGGATGAGATGTCACAATGGTTACTAGGGACGTGGGAAAGAAATGCGCACCAAAATCGCTCCCATTTCCTTCCCACAATCTCTTGTGACCATTGTGACGTCTCGACCAGGCGGTATTTGCGATATATGGTCTCATAGCCCCACCAGTGTGGCTGGCGGATTTGACATCGGGCTGATCCTTAGCCACACGTCCTACCCATATGTTTGTGTGGTGAGAACTTCAACAATTCGTGCGGTGGGGTAGCGCTATCTGGACCGCGGTTTTAACGGTCTGGCTGTGTTCTCTGTCTTCTTAACTATTCCAGACTGCTAGCGGCTTGTCATCTTACTCACCATTTTCCGAAATATTGGACATTAAACTTGGACTCCATAGTCTTGCGTGCTAACGATTTCAACTGGTATCAGCCATTTTAAAATGACGTCACTGGGTTCGAAACGGCTTGCCGACGGCTGTTTGATGAGAGCACAGCTAGCTTATCACGATTTCAGTGGAACATCTCGCGCGAATTTCGTGATAAGCTGTGCTCTCATCAAACAGCCGTCGGCAAGCCGTTTCGAACCCAGTGACGTCATTTTAAAATGGCTGATACCAGTTGAAATCGTTAGCACGCAAGACTATGGAGTCCAAGTTTAATGTCCAATATTTCGGAAAATGGTGAGTAAGATGACAAGCCGCTAGCAGTTTGAAATAGTTAAGAAGGTAGAGAACACAGCCAGACCGTTAAAACTGCGGTCCAGATAGCGCTACCCCACCGCACGAATTGTTGAAGTTCTCACCACACAAACATATGGGTAGGACGTGTGGCTAAGGATCAGCCCGATGTCAAATCCGCCAGCCACACTGGTGGGGCTAATGGTCTCAGAGATCAAGCTGCGCTATCGATATCGCGCGATTGCACATGAACCACCGATCGCGCGAAACACATTCACTGCATAATAAACTACGAATTCTAGATAAAGTAGTGATTAAGCTTTTTACCTGTGATATTGGCCCTTGTCGCCGCCCGAACAGTACAGAAACAGAGCGCAGTCAACCACTACGGCAACAAATTATCGTCTGCAATAATCTAATCTTGTTGTGGTCAGTTACCTTAACTTCTCTTATTGTCCGACACACGTTGTAATGCTGTTGTTAAGGGTGCCCGTCGAAATTCAGTTGCTGCGAAAAATGATTAATGTCAATCGATTGACGGTGTCCTCTCCATGCCATCAGCTAAAAGAGCCCGGTCGTTGAAAATGACGCTTTAATACGCTCATGCTCAGGTCATCGCACATGCCCTTTACTGACCACATAAATATTTTTTAGATTGGGAGCTTGTTTCATACGCAAAAAAATTGGAATAATACATCAGCTGTGCACAATTTGGTTAGTTGATGGTTGTAGCATGGAGGCAGTGGTGTAATTATTGTCAGGGGGAGCAACTGAAATTCTGAAATGTCCCATTTTCTCCCATTAGAGATTCCAGTTGTACATTTTTTTTTCTGCCCTGCATGTATTGTATCCTTGGGGGGTTGGAGTCAGAGAGAGGGTCAGAGTTCAGGGAGAGGGGGTTACAGGCACATCCTCAGTTCAACAGTGGCAACCAAGAAGGAAATCTTTAACTACACAATTATTTCAAGGTGCCAATGAAAGCAACATTATTAGGCCGTGTCCGAAATGGGCGTCTAGAGCTACAGCTACGGCTACGCCACGCGTAGTTGTAATGGACGAACACCTAGACAATAGCCCTAGACAAGCGATTCGGACGTAGCCAATATAAAACTACATGTATATTCTAAAGTAAAAAGTAAAGATTTTTTTAATGAGAAAGAACGATGATTATTCAAATCTGAATTACAATTTGGGTTTATGTGACATGCATCAGACAAAATATATTCAGAATCAAGGGCAAAGATTTGAATTTTAACAAAACATTTATTGGCAATTATTTACATATCTACACTGACTTAACAATATTTTACTAAGTAAAAAATATGCAGATTTTTGTCTCCGACCATCGTTTATGCCCAAGCATACCATTTAATCCATTCATCACTGTCCACCTCAAGTCTTTCTGAAACAAACATGTTCAAGATATGAAATTGTGCCCCCCAAAAAAGTTTTGAAATTTTAAACTGATCAACATCGGCATGATACTTTACTTTCTAACTTTTGTTCAGATCTTACAAATACAAAAGCAGCTGGGAAGACATTTTAAAAAGTAGGTTTTTGTATAAATTTATAACCTATCTTAAGATCATTATTTTGCTATGTCGGCATTGGACTTTTTTTGGAAAACGTACAGAGATGGTCAACTTGACCAAATGAGCACTGCCTAACACATGGTCAGGCCAAGCCGTTGAAAAGACTGGCTACGCCCGAGCTGTCTGGCTTTTAGTCTTGCCATTGTGAGCCACAAATCACTTAACAATAGAGCATCTAATTATCAATAAAGCCCTGCCTCATCCAGGCTAGGTCAGGCTGTGGCCCCTCCCACACTAATCTGTTGTGATTGCTTTTGTTATCATTCATTCATAGGCTGGAGATCAAGTCTGGGTGAACAATGGGAGCTGGCTGGACTCCAGTATTAGTGGTCAGTTTATTGTATACAACCAGGGGATAATAGAAGCCCTAAGGCTGGGGTGTTCCGTGGGCTTGGCCAGGCTTTTCAACAACCTGGCCCGACCATGGGTTAGGCAGTGATCCCCAAATTAAGTCCAGTTCGGACAGCCAGTGAATGTTCCAAATTGTCCAGTGTTGTCAGTTTATCCCTCCGCAGCGGGAACTTTTACAGGGCCAACTGTGTAGCGTTGGAGTTACGTGGCAGTTTTACGTTGCTGATAAGTCCAGTGCGGGCAGCCACTGTAATTTAAAACATGCATTTTGATCACATGCTTTCCGTCCATATGCCACTGCAACGTTTACGTGGCCAAGGACTTTTCACGAGCTGTGTAATCCAAGTGCGGACGCACGGAAGAATAACCACAGTGGAATGTTAACAATCACGCACGATAACATTTGACAATAGTTAGTCCAATGCGAATGCAGCTTTAAGATACTACGATAGACAAAAAAAAATATTCTGAAAATGAACAATGGAATAACATGGAATAACAAATGGAACAATTATTTGTATTCAGAGTCGTTGTACAAGTCACACTTAAAGATCTACAACTCAAGATCTCCAACTCAAGATCTCCATCTCTTTTGTGAGGGTGGTTCAAATTAGTGACCCAATTTTAACAAACCAATTATAAATTGCTATAGCTACATGTAATTTTGTTACAGGCTCCAGGACAAAACTTATGCAACGGAAATTAGTAGGAAAGTTAAAAAATTTTACCCATATTATGTCTGCATTCATCAGATGTTGAACTGAGTGACACATTACAATGAAGAGCAGAGTATGCACTTTCCACTGTACAAAAAACTAAGAAATTAAAAAACCTTTTGAATACGGCTTCTATAATGGGGGGCTGTACTTAGTGCAGCCAAGCGTAATGCACAATGGATTGAATAAGTCAGGTATAGACAACCGGCCAAGTGTTTTTTTTATTTCAAATTGCAGCTACAGCTGTCATCCGTCAATGGGTTAAGATTTATTTAGTAGAATCAAGTAACGTTAATTAAAACCCTCCTGTTCTCAGGGCCAAACTGGACCCAGCTATGCTATAGATCAAGTGACAGATTGAAACACACACAAACTGTGAGAGTTGGTGTTTAGAGTTTTTGATAGGCTGTGATAGTTAAAAGTATAGGAGGGTTAAAGGCCTGGAAATTCACAAGGATGGGAAACCTGTTGAAACCAGGGGCGTCACTAGACCATTTCGAATGGTGGGGGGTGTCATCATAATTTTGCAGAAAAAAAGAGAGAAAAAAAACAAAACACTATTTGCTGTCTCAACAGTAACTTGAAAGGACGGTGTTTAAATTTGTACATTTGTGACGTATCAAATTCTCATGTACTATCATACACCATACACTTTGCAGACTGCAACAAGATTTTGCCGACAAAATCAACTATGGGAATGCTACACCTACCCCCACACCCCCGTCTAGCGATGCTCGTGGTCAAAACCAAAATGACCTTAATTCACGATGTGCAAATGATGCCGATTGTGAAACCCCAATGTGCCTTAGCAATAATGTACCTTTTTTCAAGTAAAATAATATCCAGTCCACTGTTTTTTGTTTAAATGTTTAACACATTTTGAACTTTGAATTTTCCAGACTAAAGATGGTGTCGCTAGATCGCACATTTCCGGTCAAGCTCTTGCATAACATGACAGCTATGTAAGATACACTCAGTACTGATACACTGCTCAGAATGGGTGAGAATAGACATTTTCTTCATTTCAAATTTGTCCTTCACAACCTAACTTTAACCCCTTGCCTCCGGCTGTTATTGATGAGGTGCTGGGTATGCCAAGAACTGGACTGTGCAGCCAAGCATAAGCACTGAATAGATTGGTCCTATTCATTGCACTTGACTCCCCCCCCCCCCCCCCCCCCCCCCTCTTGTGAATGAAAGGTTTGTTTGAAAAAGCTCCATTTATTCATTACACTCCCATTCAAGCATATTGTTGAAACACGAATACATTGAGTACACACAGGAATGCACCTATAGACATCAACCGGCCAGGTGGTCTTTTTTCAAACCATGGCTATGGCCGTCGTCCGTATTCAAGACGTTAATTCAACTGGGGAGTTGACCATTGTCAACTCCCTTGTGACCTAGGTCATTTGAGTATCTGTGTCAAACTACTTGGTGCAGTTTCAATACCGAAAAGCCTCATTACACAAAGGCTTCAGACCAATCCAGACCTGGAGCTTACGGTGCACTGGATTACCCTGAATTATCGGATTATAGCAATGGCATATATAGTCTAGGTTATTCGGATTTGAATGCTTTAGTGCAATAAAAAAAACTCAGCACACCAGATGTTTTAGGTGTGTATTTTGTAAGCACAGATTACATTTACAAACTAAAATTCCAGAATTACACTGGTGACAGAAGCTAGCTGATCAAATTCGTGCTAATGTTTGGCTTCCAACTGACAATGACGTATCAAGTCTGTCACGTATCCTGTGCAGCAAGCTTAGACACATCCTCGTATGGGATACCACTCACTGCCTTTCCTGCCATTGGACCCTGTACATAAAAAAAGAAAGAAAACAGTCTACTTTGAAATGCTCCTTAAATTAACAGCATGAAGATTGGTTCACACTTCACGTGATTGCGAATTGCAAAATAAATTTGGCGTCATGAAACATTTATGGCGAAGATTCACACAAGTTGAAATTGTCGAAGTGAACAAAGAAAACTGGCAGGAGCGGGATTCAGCGACTCAAGTCAACAACACTGGGGGTGGGCGACAGATGCCGGGTGCCATCCACTGCCCCCCCCCCCCCCCCCACCTGACTATATTCTCCACATCTGTCCCAGTTTGAGTAACACGATCACCAGCATGAGACATAACAATTTTCTTTCGCCTATGTACACAAAGTGTGACATCACTGCACTACTGTAGGAGCTCTGAGTAAATTTTAGTTTAGAGTTGCAGACTTACAGTTGCAAAAACCTAAAAATGGAGTACGCATTAATTACTACCATGGGCAAGAGGCAGCTGATTTGGCTGTAACTTCAGACTTTTTAACCTAACCCCAAGAACCTTCCTGACTCCTCCAAAATCCACTACTATGCAGAAGCACAACAGCAAATTCTTTGTACTTTAACATCTTAAATACGGATGACGGCCATGGTCCCAGTCTGAAAAAGACCACCTAGCTGGTTGTCGTCTATACGCACATTTCTGCACGTACTCAATTCATTGTTTGCCTATTGTTTGCATTATGCTTGGCTTCACAAGTCCGTATTAGCATCAGTGTTCTAGCCAGGCATTAAATAGCGCTAGCACCCACTACGCTTTCGGTAATTAGCACTACGTTTGAATCCTGCCCCTACGTTACCACTACGCTATAAATTTAAGAGCAAGAGTATATTCTAAACAATTTCAAATTTTGCCTGTATAATCTTGAAAACATTTGCTCAAAACAGTAAAAAGGGAAAGTTGCCAGGAATTGCCTCAGATTGCACCACAGAGCATTTAGAATGCAAATTTTTTCGAGCCCTTTACATGGACACCGGATCCCACGCCACAAGGGCTTCACACTCTGCGTTCACTTTGTCCATCCCTGAGCAAAATGCCCCCCTACGCTTCTATTTCACCCTGGATAGAACACTGATTGGCATACCAGCACCCAATTAACCCCTTGAGTATGGTTATTTACAGGGGGTGTCGCGCCGGCTCTGGCAGCTAAGCGAAACAGACACAATGTGCTTGTGCAGTTAAGCGTAACATACACAATAATCCAACAATAGATTGAAACTTCACAAATAGCGTTATCCGTATGCAAGGGGTTAATAACAGCCGGCCTGAAGAGGTTAAGGTACATCCAGCACTACAAAAAATCATCTAGGCTCTACTATACTGTATTTAATCTTGCAAAAATCTTCATAACTCTGTTAGATTATGGAGGATCTAGGAGGGTTAAGGTTCATTAATGCAATTTTGTTTGCCTGCATATTCAATTTGAATCTTACCTTGTGCAGTTTAATTGAGACAGAAAACGTTTGGTCTTGGAGGGCAACTAGGGAAGCCTTCTGACCCCTGTGTGGGCCATTCACCACTGCCACCATCTTACCTGTGGGTCAAAGGTCATAGGTTAGTGAGGACCGCAATAGCAAATAACAGTTTTAGCATTCATATGGGCACATTGGTTCCCTCTCCGTATTCCATCTGTGGTAACCCTGGGTATAATTGATTCCCTACCTTGGGCATTAGCTGTACATACCGAATTGAGCTATCATGATAGAATTGTTGAATGCAGTTCATGGAACAATGTCCGATCATATCACCTATAGTTTAACATTTAACTAGAAAGCATTCATGTGTGAGAAGTTGGACTTTTCGTCGGGGAGGATGTAAATTAGAAGAGAGATTTGTGTCCTTTTCCGACATAGTGTGTGAAGCACTGTATGCTAAGTGCTTTTCGAGAGCATGTGGGAAAGAAATTCACAGGCTTACTTAGGTGGGAATCGAACCTGCGAACAAAAAGCTGCAGCCGTTTGGGAATTACGAACAGCCCAAATGCCCGGTACATTTTTTTAATCCGTTGCCATATTTTTTCCAACAACAATGTTCGGTAAGTTTCGTACACAAAATTTGGGAGCCAAAGATGGTGTTTGGTATAGCCGAATGTTCGGTATAGCGGCGTTCCACTGTACCAGACATTACAAAGGCATTGTGCACTAACAAGAAAAGAAATTTTGTATTTTACCTGGGGCGGGAATGACGGTCTCCACATGAAGCTGGTCAACTTTGAGTTTTGCTCCGCTGTCAAT
This sequence comes from Hippasteria phrygiana, assembly GCA_037893225.1. NCBI lineage: Eukaryota > Metazoa > Echinodermata > Asteroidea > Valvatida > Goniasteridae > Hippasteria > Hippasteria phrygiana. Next base: position 745,651 of record JAZGUH010000140.1, read on the forward strand.
CATCTTGACGATTCCAGTGAAAAGATCTTGAACTTTCTGAAGGGGGAAGATAATGGATTCACAAGGAAATTTATGTTGGTATAATGCCGTGCAGTACATGAATGCAGTGCTGTCCTTTTGTAGAGGTAGATATAAGAAATAAACAGCCAATCCAACAAGAAACGTGTATGATGCCCTAAAATGCTACAAATGTTCATAAGCAGCACAAAGTTGTTAAAAAAAAACTTAGAATGGGAGCGCAGGTTCTGCTCTTTTTCAACTGAATCTAAAAACGGACTCAAAACCACTGATTAACATTCAAATAAACTCTTTGGGCAATTCCGTATGGGAAATGAGTCAAACTTACTTATTTTAAAGTTGATCAAATCACCATTAAATTAGATGTCCAGAGTGGCTAAATGTGTGCTTACATGTCATGCATGTAGCAAGGAACCAAAAACCATTTGGGAATATCTTTATTGGTTATGGAGATTTCATAGAATTTGTTTTGGAAATTAAGGTAAACAAGTCCATACATTTCTGACGTATTTCCGTTACTGACACATTTTTGGCATTGGATCTTTCCACATGTAGGAAGTTTGAATTTTTTTTATTTTGATATGATAGCAGGGGTATAACCAGACCATGTAAAAGTGTTTGTAATCAGGTAGGCCATAAGACTAATCTACACCATGTAAAAATACAGCCCAAATTCTTCTGAAATGTAATTCCATTACCGCGGAATTTCCCCTTTGACTATGGGAATATGTTTGTTTACAAATATATTTTTAAAAATATATCCATGATTTTGTATCAGCTTATTACTGTGTGCAAAAACCTCTTCAAGAATATAGAGTTCAGGGGTCAATTTCATGGTTTAACAATTAGCAGAAAAGATGTGGTAACTATATCACAGCCTCTAAACTGGTGCCCCATTACTTGGCCCCTGTGAAACCCTGCTGGGAGTTCTTACCGTGACTATACCCTTCTTCTTATAGAACCGTTCACCCAGTCTCTTTGTCGTGACCTTGACAACAATGCCCTCCGTCAGCCAATTCTCTGTATGCGTTACTTTGGCTTTCTTCTTCCTTTCTTCTTCCTGCCCAGAAGTAAACGACAGATGAACGGATTACAACCAACAGAAATCAAGAACAAATAATATTGTTGGTATTTTCTGTAGGATTATGATGGGTTTCAGAATGTTATGCAATGTACCAATTTCTTCTGAAGCCAGATGATGGCTTTAGCCGCAAAAAAAAAATCAGTGTCACCAGGCCGGATGACATCTATACACACCATATTCTGCAGTTTCAATCCATTGTTGGATTATTGTGTATGTTACGCTTGGCTGCGCAAACCTCTTGTGTCTGTTTCGCTTGGCTGCACAGGCCGCACCGGCACCTCACTATAAATAACCGACTTCTAGGGGTTAATAATTGTTGTCAAACTATTTTTCTTTTGCCTTTTGTAATAATTTGTAAAATGGCCTCAAGGTGGAACTTGGCAGTAATAGACTAATTCCAAATTGACGAAAATAGCACCGATCTACGCACTTCCGGGTTTGTAAAAGAGGCTCTCAGTGCTAAGTAAACAGCAGACTATGCTAAGCATGCGCTGTGCTGCCATTTATCAAGGGATTTGTTGAATAGCACTGTTTTTGTTTAGCACTGACATCCTCGCTTTGAACCCGGAAATGCGCAGACGGGGATAATGTATAATTCCTTTATACTAGGGCTGGGGCCAACCACCTTGCTCAAGACCAAGTAGTAAATAGTCATTGTAACCTCTTCCCTGAATACTAGCAGCTTTATCAATGCGACTCTTAACACAAACCTAGTTAGCATTCAGCAAGTTCAATCAAGGAACATTGGTTAACTGGTTAACTGGTGGTCCATTTGTGCAATAACATCTAAGTGCTAGCTAGTCGAACTTTAGTGTCACTGTTCCCCACTTTACTTGTCACAGTTTAGCACGAGCAATGTTGCTTTTGATAACCAGCGTGACCATGCCCTATAGGTTGGTTCCTAATAGTCGACTAGTAGGGCCAATGATTTTCCGCAATCGCGAAAAACGGATGGAATTTGCGGAATCTGCTCCTCGAAACGGAAAATGGGATTTGAATCTGAAGAAAATAACTTTTATTGATAAAAAACATAATTTCGTAAAATTTAGTGGTCCAAAACGAATTGTTGATGATTGATTGAACAGACGAGCCACATAAAAAATGAGCGTTGTTTACATCACAATTGTTGGGGGACAAAAACGTTCAGAGCAATAAATGTTACGAGATCATTACCATTAGCAAGCGAGTGACAGACCCGATACGTACGCCGTAGCTTGCGGTCAGCGCACAGGTGAAAATTATCACACTCACGGCACACTCTCGCAGGTCTCTTTTGCTCCATCGGCAGGTTTATTTGTCTCCGTTCAATTATCAACCATTCGTTTACATCTAACTTTGGCTCTATTGAAATGCATGTTGTGCTTATTCACTTATCCAGGTCCAAAAATCTACCGTAAACTATCCCATTTTGTCGCCTAATATTAGTGGGGAAAAAAAGTGGTGGACATAAATTTCGCTTCGGCCTGAAGAAATACAAATCATGTGATGTGTGTGACGTCGTGGCATATACGGCTATTGCATGTTTCTTACGTGTGTGGTGGTGGCGGTGCAGTATTAATGAATTGACTGCGGTGAAGTTAAATACTATGTCTGTAAATAGATCGGCCGTTGCTAATAGCCATCTTTTTCGGGCAATTTTCCCGCGTTCCAACCGAACGACTGTACATGGTGTATGTTTAAAATGCACTTTTATGTATTGAAAATATGTGAAACAGAATTTTTCAGCCTGAAACGGAATTTAGGATTTTTGAAAACAGAAAAATCATTGGCCATAGACATGGTCAACTAGACATGGTCGACTAGCCTGCGTTCGGGTAAAGTTAGTCCAATAATCGTTGACTATAGTTCACCATAGTCCTTGAACCTGCAGCCCACCCTCAATAGGACAGCAGCAATGCTTTCAGGAGGGTAACCAATCTTAGATCCAAATCCAATATGTATTTACGCTTACTTTGTAATAGGTTTATTCCAAATAAATTGACAATCAGCAGTAGGTTCATTCATTGATCATGTTTCTCACCTCCATAATTTCATCCAGTGCAGATTTCCTCTTCTCTCCCTTGCCCCGGCTGTTGCCATCTTTCCGTTTGACGGATTGTGAGTCTTCCAGGGGATTTGACCAAGTTGACTGCCTTTAAAAACAAAATAATTGAAAAGACTTAATTAGAATCAAGTCATCACGAGTCAATCAAAAGTCCCATCCCAAGTGTGGTCTCGAGGTATGTCACAAGCTATTCCAATGTCCTGTGACAAATGCATTCCTTTGTCATTGTTCATCCCCTGTAGCTTGTGACTGACTTGTGATCGCCTTGTGATTTGACTTGTGATTGACTCCATTACAACTCTGTTAAAAGATGACCGATGCTTATTAACTGGATCCCAAGGTGGGAGAAGCTGTTGACTGTACAATGCACTCTTACAATTAAATACACAATTACTTATTGGAAATTGTCTGCAGCCACCATCTTGTAATCTGAAGTTGTTTCAACACTGACCTTGAAAGTTCACTTGCTCACATTAGGCCTTTATCATGGACTGACATATTGTTCAACATCTTAATGGTCTTCAACTTGTATCAGGACTTAGCTGAGAATGGACTCCCTGATGAGTCCAGGCATGAGTCTAAGACCACTGTGACATTTAATCCATTGAATAAGAACGACAGCCTGTTGTTGTCTGTGTGCGCATTCCTGTGCATATTCAATCCATTGTTTGCCTACTGTGCGTTACACTTGGCTGCACAAGCCCGTATGGCATACCAGCACCCCATTAATAAAGGCTTGACAAAAGGGGTTAAAAAGTACTTGGGGATCCACAATCAAGTCTGCATTTGAGGCAGAGATTTAAGCACGTTTTTTTAGGGTGGGATTCAAGTGCCAAGAGTGGATTTCAAGCCCGTTTTCTTTTTTACTGGTTTAAGCTTCTGACTAGGATATGGACTTGACATTGTGAGTAGGGGGGGATCCATGACAAGAACAAGTACACTTTCAAATGCACAGAAACAGCAACATTTTATAATTTGGTTCATCATCTACAAAATAGAGCTGGCATTTGGGATGTGGTTTAGCATGTGGTATACTGTAATTCCACCTCAAGGCTTGTCAAGAAACTGCAGAGACTCACATTTTGCCATCTGCAGAGACAGATTTCCCTTGATCAGACGTTTCTGAGGCAGACTTCTGCTTGCTGCTTGTTGGTTCATTTTTTGAGGTGGCGGCAGCGGCTGCCATCTTGCCCAGGTTAAAACTAACCAGGTTCTCCCCTTCATCTCGCTGTAGCTCGGTGTACTCCTGACTGGCATCCTGCAGATAAAATGAAACAAGGTCTAGCAAAGCCTCTGCCTTTTTTTCTGCATTGTTCTTCGGGAAAATGTCTAAATATGGTACATTCCTGACGCATGGAAATATACTGTACACTACTGGAAACTCATGGTTCATGATATATGTTACTCATGGCCAGTTTAGAAATGAGTTGGAGGTCGATTGGGCTATAGTTATTCAAACATTACTCATAAGACCCAAACAAAAATAGTTGTGTTGCCCTCCGCGACTGACCCTAAAAGTCACAAAAAGAATTTTTTGAAGGAATTTTCAAAATCTCACCTTTTCCCGCACAAAATGAACAAGTTTTATTTAAATCATTGTCTTTAAAGGTACAAACCGGCCTCTTGGGCGATTTTTGGGCGATTTTAGGTGCTAAATTAGATTTCACCATGACTGGAAGGGTTTTCTTAATTAGAATAAAAAGGTCCAAGCGCAACAACTTAAAATTTTCCCGTTTTCGTGTAATAAAAAAAAAACGTTAGTCACGGGACTTTCTTGCACCAAATTTGGGTTCACGAAACTCACGTGATCATTAGGGCTAGTTTTACTTCCAGCCGTAAAACCTTTCAATAACTGAACCAAATTCCAGATTAATTTAAACATAATAATCATGAATATTTTTCCAAACTGTACCTAGTGTTTTTATAGTTGATTATACTTCACAATTTGGCGAAATTTTTGCGAAAGTCGTAACACTTTTCCCAAAGACCGGGCGACGGACCCATGTTTCACGAGACACGGCGTGGGGCCAGCGCGGCATAGCCCCCGCGGCCGGCGGGGCGAAGACCCAGCACAGCTGCTGCATAAATCTACCAACGCTGCCTGCACTCTACTGCACTGTACATATCGGTACGGCGATTAGTACAGTACTGGCGCCGGCTGTGTGTACTACTGGTCGGCAGCTTGCGTCGACGCGTCGCAGAGCTGGTCAGCACTGCAGGCATGGGACCCCGTTGAAGGCATGATCCCCGTCGTTGAATATGCAAATTGCAGTTTTACTCCTAAATCTGTGAAACAGCGAAATGTCTACTACTCCAGTGGACGGTTGTTGCGGCTGGAAAAGTGTATACGTTAACCTTTGACCTATTTCGGTTTTTTGACCATTTCTCGTTAATGAAAAGACATTTTGGTAAACAATTTCACAACAACCTTTTAAATAGTATAATCCATGATTCTGAATTGATTATTTGAGGCCGGTTGAGGCCAGTGTGTGCCTTTAAATACAGCTACGACGGCACAAACGTGCATTTCTGCATCTCAATTTTAAATAAGCTTACTTTTTGCCTCCCGACTTCCACGACATGTCGTATTGTTTTGATGTTTTCATGGATGGTTTAACAAAAAACAAAAATAAATAAATAAATTTACCGACCGACCGACCGACCCGATTTTATCTATTTAAGGGCAACACAAGTTTTTTTTTTTTAAGTGAGGCTGCCTACACAACCAGTGACTGTCTCGAAAAAGAACCTGTTGAGCATGTTGAGTGGAAAAGTGAAGATTTAGTAGTCCAAATCACAGATAAGGTGTTTTTATAGATATTGTTTTGTAATATCTCCGTCTTGGATACTGTATTTTGATTGGCCTAGAACGATCACTGGCACACTCCAAGCATGATATCACATACATCAGCCAGCAATTGAGCTGTATCATTGATACCCATGCAATTTTCACCTACACTGTTGACGGTAGTAAACTATAGTGGGAGCAGCGGACTTACCGGACTAGCAGACGATCAGCTGTTTTGATCGCGTGATTTGTTTCAGTTAATTTCCACCGAGCAAGGCAAGTTGAACTGGAAAAACTGGGTTTGGCGATATTCGCCTCGAGTGCTATGCGTCCCTCGGGTGTTAAAAACGTCCTATCCCACATCACAGCAGTCAACAATTGTTAAATATCAGATACATATTAGTTATATTCCTGTGCCAAAAAATCCAAAACAAATCTAAAAATATATTAAAATAAAGCAGGTCCTTCAACATCATCTACAACTCTTGTTCATGCACTAATATAAGCGCTACACATACATGTACAACTTAAATGCACATGTACGTGCCATTTTTCATGCATGCATTGGCACATATACTGACTGCATGGATTCAACATATGCGACAAAATATTTTGTGATCAAGGCCAGTTACGTCATATGGTGCATCTGCAACAATTGTGTGCAGTTGCTAAAGCTCAACAATTTGCTTGGCATTGAATTTTTTTCCTTGATAAAAAAGGATTACCACCCAAATTTTCATGTAAAGTATACTGCTTTTTAACTGGTATTCAAGTTTTTTTGCTTAAGCCCCGTTCTCACTTGAACGATTTTTTGTACAACTGCGGTGCGACAAAAAAATCGTACAGCCCTGTGATTTCCGTACGAATTTCCGTTTCTTTCCAGCGCAGTCTCACTTGTACAACTGCCGTGCGACTGCCCTTCAACTCTCGTGCAACTTTTCCTCCCGAAACATCCGATAACGGTTCAAGTTCCGTGCGACTGCCGTACAACCTGTACGAGTCCTGTGCAAGCGGCGTGCGATTTTTGTTTAACTCGCGTGCGACCTGTGCGCATGCGGTACAACCGCCGTACAACTAATCAGAGCGCCGTGCGACCGCCGTTTGATCCGCGCGAATCGCATAAAAGCAGGGCCTTTTGGCGTCGATCTTTATAACCGCACTTGATGTTCGACAGTCAACAAGTATTCAACACAACAACGATAACACTGAAGAATAGTGATGGCAAGCAGGCAGGCAGCAAGAACGGCACGGCCGAGCCGTGCGACTCTCTTCAGACTCCCGTGCGACCTATCAGACTGCCGTGCGACTGCCGTGCGACCCCCATGCGACCAATGCGAACTATGCGACAGCCGTATGGAAATTTTCAACATTTGAAAAAACTCGCACGGGCATGCGACCCGTCCGAATTACACACGACACCCCTACAACCTGTGCGAATTATCAACAGACTACCGTGCGACTCCCGTACGCCCTGTGCGATTTGGTAGTCGCACGGCATTCGCGTAGAAAATCGTTCAAGTGAGAACGGGGTATTAGCATAAATATGAGGCCGTGTCCGAATGTGGCTTGCAATTACCAGAGTTGGAGTTGAGTCCCTGCAAGTCCTTTCACAAGTACTTTCGCAAGCCCAGTCAGAAGTCCTTTCATAAAGCCGGTTACAAGTAACTGGATGAACAATGACAAAGGAATGCCTTTGTCAAAGCTCATTTGAATAGCTTGTGATTGGGATTAGGACTCGACTACATCTCTGGCAATTACACACATGTCTATGGTAGTGGCTGCAGCCACATCACATAGACTTATGTGTGATTTCAAGCCGTAGCCAAGTAATTCGGACACAGCCTCATATGCAGTTTTGGCTGGTAACCTTTTTTTTTTTTTAATAAGTAAGACTTTTTGTGCTGAGCAGCAGGGATGTATTCGAGTCCATCACAAGTCCCTGGAAGTCCCTGCAAGTCCATCACAAGTCCATCACAAGTCCATCACAAGCCCTCCAGTCCTAATCCCAATCAGAAGCTATTGAAATGAGCTTTGACAAAAGCATTTCTTTGTCATTGTTCATCCAGTTACTTGTGACCAGCTTTATGAAAGGACTTCTGACTGGGCTTGCGAAAGGACTTGTGAAAGGACTTGCTGGGACTCGAATACAACTCTGCTGAGCAGCTCCTCAAAACTGGTCCCTGTCGACCACCCGATTAATCACCTGGAGCGTCTTATTCTCTGCTGCCTTCTCCACCTGCCGCTGGATGAACCTTTGCGTTCGCTCCTCGTCGTCCAGTTCCAGCTTCTCCTTCTTGGCCAAGGACTCCTGTCGGGCGATTGTCTCCGGGTCCCGGTCGATGTACGCAATGAACCAACCTTTCTCCGTTTGGTCGACTTTACAGAAACCTGGGCAGTGGCAGAAGCAGGCAAGCAGAAGCAAACGTCTAATCTCCTTGTGAGCTGACTGTTCAAGTTTAACCCTAACCCTGCCAGACGCAGCACAGTGCATCTGTGGTGACAGCTTGACCTTGCTGCACTCTGCACACAAGTCAATGTGACAAAGTATGCAATCTGATGCGTCTGGCAGGGTTTCTAGCCAAAATACCCTGGAGGGTTAGGGTTAATGGGTTTCCCAGCTTCTCTGATTGGGCTGATTGTATGGTACATGTAGGTCAAATCTTACCTTATTCAGTGGATCGTCTTTAGACGTACACCTGTCTAGGCCTCTCTTTTGTGGCCTGTATGATTTTGACTGCAAAGTCAGTCTGTTCCATTCACTTTACAAAACTTCATTAAATTATGAAGGAATATTGGAATAATACACGTCTTTCATTTTGCAATTTTTTTTAACGATGTATGTTGGCAAAGGGGGACTGCTGTTACAAATATTATTCCTGTGGATGTCAGGTCCTTGTTCATTTTGAAATGCTAAATGATTTCCACAAACAATGTGTCCTTACTGTCATGCAGTTTTTGAATATCAAAAATAGGTTTTTTTATTATCATTTAACCCTCCCTCTCTCGGTGCCAAAGTGGAGCTATACCCTACCTATCAAAACCTATCAAGTTTCAGGTTGAAACACACAAGCTGTTTTTTGAGGGTTAATGTTTTCTTGCCGTTGTAGTTTTATTGTTAAGTAAGACGCTGAAATAATCAGATTTGCTTGATGGGCCACCATACATTTGAAACAAAACAGCTTTACAATTAACCTTCTACATGCCCTAGGCATTTTTACTAGGAGGCTTCCTCAACCTGTCAAAATCCAACACTGTGCAGTATATACCTATGGCACATTCTTTGGACTTGGACAAATTGGGGCATCATAGCTCCATGTAAAGTAACGGTGCCAAGGCCCTACAGTACTGAACCCATCAAAATTAGACAAAACCTGCTGTTGGAGTTTGTAAGGCTTGGGGTAGTTAGGGTTAACAAGAAGCGATACATAAAGAAACTTATTCAAGTTCATGACTGATGTTGAAAGCCGTGGGATCGTTTTATTCATACCTTCACGCCCCAGCCACTTGACGAATTCCGTCAGCGTTTCCCACTTGGTGGCGTTCATGTGGCAGTGGTCTTTATCCTGAATGTACTCATTGTAAATGACATTGCAGTGGATGCGCCGCGTGTTGAACCGCCGTCGGAGCAGCTCCATAAACGAATCAAAGAACTCTCTATAGCGGTGGGAGAAATCAGAGATTTCAAAATCTGGTTATCCTAATTTTATTCAAACTGAATAACGATTATCTGAATAATGGTTCCCTTCTACCTCATAGTCATGCCAACAAAAAGTGAGAAGTGAGAAGTGAGGTGCTGCATGAAAACCCTCCCAACAACTGTATACATTTGTAGTTTGCAGGATTCAGTGACTACTAACCCTTTACAAAAACATTCCGGAGCTGTAATGTTGGGAACAAAAATGCATGGGCAAGCTACATGTACATGTAAGACCACTAGCGAATGCAGTTACAATGGAGCAAATTGGAGGATGTTCCAACTGTTTTCTTTAGCCTGTGTCACAAAAAATGGAAGGCTTAATTTTTTTACGGTTGCTTTCGAATATCCGGTTTCCAAAATCGAAACCTAACAGTGAAATTTAAACCAAATGTTAAAAAAGTCCGGATTTACGTGCATATCCCACAACTACTAATCAATGATTGGGGGCGGGATTGGGATGAAAACACACATGAATAGATAATACTGGCAGATTCTGGAGTTCAAGTAAATGTTTTATCAGAGAGTACTATATAAGTACATGTACACTGTACCAATATTGCCTGACATTTGCAATGTACTGTGTGCTGCATTTTACAATAAATAATCAAATTTTCTCTTCAAACAAATCGTCCATAAGACCACTTTTTTTCATTGTAAAGCACTTCACACCAATACAAATTTGCTTTAATCCAACAACATTCAACAGTGGGTACTTAAAGTTAAAGTGGACAGTGAACAAAAAGATCTTTTGTTGTACACATAGGGCTCTGTTGGATTTTGGAAGATTTAGCAGGCTTCACAGTTTTCTGTCATTGGATTCAGTTGGATTCAGCATGGTGAAGAGAAAACATGATGAGGGTTGGGAGAACTTTTGAAAACAAAGAGTAGTCCAGCCCTCAAAGTTATGGCAAATCGAGGGCTGTCGGTCCCGAATATACTGAATATTTGAACATTCAATCATGTGAGCAACCAAATATTCACAACTTTGTGTCGGTTTGAATATTCGAAAAAGTAAATTCCTCAAGACCAAGGCCAAGGCCAAGGCTTCGACCCTCAAATCCAAGGCTTTAACCCTCAAGGCCCAGGCAAAGTCCCTACATGTATACATGTACAAAAATGACTACATGTACTCAAAAAATGTAGCCACACAATCATGAATCGCTTTTATTAATAAAGAAGAGAAGAAAATATTTGCAATCACAACATTCATGAGTGTTAGGCCTACTGTGAGTTTCTGCAAGCAAAGTCTTATGCCAAAGTGCATTTTTTAAATTAATTTCAAATATGTTTTAACTTTCACCCCCAAACAAATTCCAACTTATGAATACGCAATGTAATGCACAAATAGTAGAGCCTTGTTTGGGGGAAAACTGAAATAAAATGAGATCATGTTAATAACGTTAGTATGCAATATGCAAAATGTGAAACTGAAATTGTGTCAACACAGATACCTAATTGAGGTGTGTGTGCGTGTAGCTGTAGAATGATTAACCCTCCTACTATTACTACATGTATCACAACCTATCCTCTCCTCTCCCACAGCTTGTGTGTCTCAACCTGTCACTCGATAGGTTTTGATACATGTGCATGTAGATAGGGTAGTTGCCTCCAATTTGGCACTGAGAGAGAGGGAGGGTTAAATTAGATTGCAGACTTTGCAGACAGCTGACCCAGATATGAGTTGTATGATTGCAGAACAGCAAGAATTTAAACAAAATTAATGTAACATTTATCTAAAAACAACAATAATGTACACAAATTTAAAGGCCTTGAATGGCAAAACTATCCTCAAGGCCAAGGCTTTTGCCCTCATGGCCAAGGCCCTTAAATCCAGCCTTAAGGCCAAGGCTCTGCATCAAGGCACTACTTCACTGAAAACTACGCACTTGCACAGCAGACTGTTATTTTAGTCATAAAGTTGCATTTTGTTATTGTCAGATGCCTCTTTTTTGTCCACGGTAAACTTTTCACTTCAGGTTCCTTTCTTTTTTACCTGGGTCAAGTCCCTTGATACATGTGTACATGTATTTATACTTAATACTGCAAAACACTCCAGCAGCCATTGCCAGCCAATAATATCCATGGCAGCATGCAAATTTTAACTGCCGCACTTTGTATGCAACTTTTGGCCAGCGAGGATAGCAGCTGCGGCTTGCGGGTGTAAAACTTGATCGGCCAGTTTTGAATATTTAAATATTCGGCCGAGTGCAGTTTCAAATATTCAAATACTAAATTATTCAAAAAATGGACAGCCCTAGCCCAATCCCTCATTACTGTCATTGAAAGAAAGGTTTATCTCCGTATAGTTAAATTTAACTTGATCATGAACTCAACATGCACCATACATGTATTACACAATGTAAATGTACATTTGTACCACATGCACTAGAGGCTGAAGTAGCATTTTTCAACCCTCCCTCTCTTGGTGCCAAAATGGAGCTACCCTACCTATCAAAACCTATCGAGTTTCAGGTTGAAACACACAAGCTGTTGGAGAGGAAGGGCTTTTTTGATAGGATAGTTATACATGTAACAGTAGGAGGGTTAGGACACCGAGTGACACTAACAACAATGATCCTGTTGGATTTGAATTTATAAACAGATAAAAATGCTTACTCTGAAAAGCTGTCCAAGAACTTTTCCTCATTTTCAGCAAACAGAAGAAGCTGTCTCTGGTGAGACTCAGACATGGTGTGGCACTTGAAGCCATTCTAAGAAAGAAACCATCCAAAACAAAGAACATATTGCAGTTGCCAGTCAAGTTTACAAATGGTTTTCAATATTCCAACTACTGTAATTTTCGGAATATAAGCCACACCGGCGTATAAGCCGCACAGCGGCGCTGACGACCGACCACGAAAGTCATCGTGCTGCATGCTGAAGCACTAGTATGTAAATGGTTCCACTACACATGCAATCCTAAAGTGTAAGAAGCGGGCAAACGAGTGTCACATATGGGCTCCGTGCACAACTACCCCCTCGGCGGAAAGAAAAGGCGAGTTGGGGGTCAATATCGACGCCATTTTTAAGTGTCTGGTTCCCGCTATGATATTCTTATTGAAAACGCAATTATCGAGAGTCGGCAAACAAACAAAGCAATCCCACCAGTATACGAGTATCAAATGAACGAGGAGCACAGTGCGTAATACCAGCGACGTACTGCCCATGGAAGTGCAGTTGCTATGTGGACAGCGCCCTCATTCGACGCGCACGGAGCCCATTACAAATAAATTTTCATAAGTCCTCAAAATTACAAATTTTGGCGGGCTGGATGAGTGTCCTGGTTTTAATTTTTTTTATTTTTTACATTTCCCGGAAGTCCAACTTCAAACCATACACAAAGTAAAACAAACACACAAATGTTGTTAGGCCGATAAACAGTTTAATATATGTAATACGGCTGCCTCTTCAGCGATGGCCGCCGGGTCCTTCACTCCATCCGAACAACACATACCGTAGCCCCAAGGCTGCCAGTGCTGGTCTCCTGGGGCTCAATGTCACTCTATGGACCACTTTTTGGTGGACGCGACCTTTGTGTGTTTCAGCTGTATTTGTGCTGGCTCAACATTCGATCAAAAAACCTCGCGAAGTTTCGATGTGGTAGCCACACTGCACATACAATCAAACATGTCAAACAAGATTTTACACCCAGTTTGCAATGAATGCTGAGCGTGTATTAAAGACGCCATCTTGGCTTCCCTTGTGCATATATACACGTTCAGTTGATGCATTTTTTTGTTTTAATATTTAATAGGCCGTTTTTTTTTAATAGCTTGGATTACGGATTTTGTATGTCTCCGGGTCGGGCGGGGGATTTGAGCTTCTGACCATATAAAGATACATATTTTATCATAATTTTTAAGCAAGAAAAACTTCTGCAAAATTATGTTTGTTGATGGACCCCCCCCAATTCTGAAAAAAAGGTTGAACGGCACACAAAACGAGGATTTTGTGAGTCCATAAGTTGAGAATTTGAAGAGATAATTAATTTCTGATCACAGAATCTGAAGCATTTCATCTTCATTAGTATGGAATATATATATAGGCCTTCAAAGATGCTATCAAAATGAACAAGAAATTTGGGGGGTGCAAAAAGGAGTCGTGACACCCACACTTTGAGAGGCTGTAACAGCTAAACCGTTGGAAGTATCAAGCTGAAAATAGATTTTCCTTGGTTTGGTATACCAAGGTATTTTTAGAAATGTTTCCAGCCAAATCTGAGTCGGGGAGTATGGGAGGGTGTCTGAATCGACACGGAATGACCGGTCTACGTGCTGCCCATCTAGTCTTTTTAATTCTATGGTAACTAGGACCTTACTTATCGCTCTTTTAACATGATCTGGACATGATCGCCAGATCATGTCCAGATGTTAAAAAAGCGATAAGTAAGGTCCCAGTAACTAGGACCTTACTATTCCTAGTTACTGCATTTGTACTGGGACTAGTAGTACTATGGTAAGGACATTAATAAATGTGTGATTTGGTGACTCATTTTCTGAATAGGAAATTGTGATTACAAATTTGATTCTTTTTTTGCACATTCTTACAGCTATATTTTAATTCATTTCAAATATCAGAATTTGTGAAATCGTGATTGCCATAGACTGCCTTTTAATGTTATTCATTGAAATAAGGCATGAATGAAGACGAAGATTTTGAGAAAATGTGAGTTTTAAGCATTTCTGTCATAATCTGCACTCCAATTTGTGTACAAAATAATCACACTTTACTCTGCATTATTACCGTACACATTTCAGGGACCAAAACGGGTTATCCCTGCCTGAAATCAATTTTTCTTTACCTTACAAAATCCGATGGAATCCGAACTTGAACAAATCGTTTATTATGACTCTCTTCAAAATTACATTAAAACCAAATGTACAAAATTTATTTGAAAAAATTATTAGTCTCCCCATTCATGGTCTCCCTGCCTAAACACGTTATACTCCTAGAACTATGAGGTTCCTGACATGAACCTCATAGGAAGACGCCGATTTTTCCCATAGGCTAGTACAGCAAGAATAAGAACGTCATTCCCATGCAACACGTTTCTACATTTTTCGCCGTGAATTACTTCATGGCTGCCCCCCCCAAAAATAATATGCCGCATTTACATCCTCACCTTGTTGCGCCAAGTCAATTTTCGCCTGAAACGGGTCCAATTTGCAGGAAAAAAAGAAAAAAAAATGCAGTCGTTCCGAAGCGATCACACACGCACACCATCGATTAAGCCGCACACACGAAGCTCCTGTAAGATATCCCAGCATGCATCCAGCCGGGTAATGTGCGGGGGGGCCGTGGGTCGGTCAAGTCATGATTATTCATCGGAAATTCGAAGCGCGGTACGCGACGGCAGGCAACTGCCGTACCGCGCTTCGAATTTCCGATGAATAATCATGACTTGACCGACCCACGGCCCCTCCGCACATTACCCGGCTGGATGCATGCTGGGATATCTTACAGGAGCTTCGTGTGTGCGGCTTAATCGAAGGTGTGCGTGTGTGATCGCTTCGGAACGACTGCATTTTATTTTTTTTTTCCCGCAAATTGGACCCGTTTCAGGCGAAAATTGACTTGGCGCAACCAATTTTGAGGATGTAAATGCGGCATATTATTTTTTTGGGGGGCAGCCATGAAGTAATTCACGGCGAAAAATGTAGAAACGTGTTGCATGGAAATGACGTTCTTATTCTTGCTGTACTAGCCTACATGTATGGGAAAAATCGGCGTCTTCCTATGAGGTTCATGTCAGGAACCTCATAGTTCTAGGACTAGGAGTAAACACGTTTACTTAAAGAGGAACTAAAACCAATTTGCATTTTTCCACTTTATTGGCTTTTCTGATAGCTTGTATATTCTTCTAACCGAATACAAATTGGTAAAAAACGAATAAAATTTATTTCATTGAAAAAAAATGGACTAAAATTGCCCCTTGGAGTGAGCGTTTGGTCTCAATTCCTGAAAAGGTCATTATGGATGCAAATGTATGCATGTGACCTTATGACGTGTGTGCGCTTACCCGGCCGTGCAGCCACGTCTGCAGCGTGACTGTTGGTACTATCATCCACGTGTGTTTTATGACATTTTCGTCGTCAGCTGGTCGTACTTTCTTGGCATTTTTTGCCGAATTCACGGCCTTCCTAGCTTACTTTTGGAGTTATTCGGATCTCGAATGTATTGAACACGTTCATATTTAACTGTCGTTTTTCATAAATACTTTTCTATTGTTAGGTTACTTATTTGGGGCCAAATTTGAGGCTACATTGCCTGATATCGATTTCTTTAGCCAAGACTTTTTATTTTTACAGAAAAGTAGCCACATTTTGATCTTATATCTTTAAAAAGGCAAATATGAAAATCAACAGTTAAATATGAACTTAAGTATTATGCCAAGAACGTGTGTGGTAGGTGGCTGCACAAGAAATACGGACAAAAATCCGAACCTATATTTTTTAAGATTTCCCAAAGTTGATGGGAAACAACGACGGCAGTGGGTCCGGTTTGTGGAAACAACGCGATCTGACTTTAAGCTGACGAAATGGTCTTATGTAAGGAACATTTTACGAAAGACTGTGAAGATGAAATTGTATCACTGAAGGCCAGACTGAGGATAAATGTACCATTCCGGCTGAAACCTTTGGCAGTACCAACGCTGAAGGCACCATGCCCAGCTTTCCGCCGGACCGTAGTCTCGGCGGCTGCAGGCTCAATCCGTTCTACCGCCGGCCCATCAGTCCATGTAAGTGTCAGCCCAGTCCGCCCGCGCCCGATGCCTATCCCGCGGCCCACTCTCAGCCACGACCAAGCCGAAATGTTGAAGATAGGAGCAGGAGTCGATCACGCAGCGCGACACCATCGCCTTTTAAGCGACGACGTATGCGATCTGGAGGTGCTTTCCGGAAAAGGGAGAGGGCACGAGTAAGTATTAAAATGGTCAATGATGATGTTTAGAGTACAGATTGCTACCGATTGTTGGGGTGTCCGGCCGGCAGCGTCTAAACAGCCAAATTTTCATGAGTGGGCATTGCAACCAATTCGTGATAAAAAAATACTTGTGTCGGGACGCCATAGGCGCGGGCAGCGAAGGGTCTTCTGGGGAGGGGGATAATATGATAATATATACAAACTCATCAGTGCAACGTTCATGCAATAATGCACCACCAGGAACAAGAAAATTAGGACAAAACCCAACACATAGTACTTAGTAGTAGACATGCACGCACGCAAACACAATGGGCACTCGCATAGTGACGTCATCTATCTCCACGCAGCTACGTCAC
Organism: Hippasteria phrygiana; assembly: GCA_037893225.1. NCBI lineage: Eukaryota > Metazoa > Echinodermata > Asteroidea > Valvatida > Goniasteridae > Hippasteria > Hippasteria phrygiana. The sequence continues at coordinate 762,562 of JAZGUH010000140.1, forward strand.
ACGATTGGATTGTAAACACGCGGTTGACCCCGAGCTTTTCTGATTCTGAGCGAAAGCGACTCCAAAGTAAAACTTCTCTAAAATTGCCAAATCCATGCATAAACTCTTCAAACCTACTTTGTTAGGTTTGGGGAGGCATAAGCTCTCAGAAAAGCCACTAAAGTAAAAAAATGCAAATTGGTTTTAGTTCCTCTTTAAGTTATAGGCTACACACACGGACACGGTGTAGGACTAACGACGAAATTTACATTGTTTTACCTCGTCTCTGCATTGTTTCTGGCACATCTGACAAAACCATCGCAGCTTTTGTAGACCCTTCGATTTTATCCTATTAGCGATAGATTTCGGGGTGAGAAAGCCGTGTTTGGGCATCGTTTAAATGATTAACGTTAGGCAACTTCAGAAAAGTATTTTCTTTTGAGCTCACGGACGAATGCACCTGGCAGAAGCTAGCCTGCGATTTAGCCCTTGATTCAGACCCGGCGTTTCGGTCGATCAGAGCAGCCGCATATTGAAAACTAGAATCCATGCGACAAAAGGAGGTGATTTTTCAAACGAAATCTTTTGATTCGTGCAACGAATTTTCGAGAAAGGTCAAGAAATTATTAACCAATTTTACATAACATTTCAGATTAGGTATCAGCAAAGCTATACATATTATGTTTAGCATTATTTTATGGGTCATTTTTATGAAATGCGCGGTCATTTCCAGAGGGGCCATTTCAAAGAGTTAGATACCAATTATCTTCGGTTCAGAAGAATTATAGCCTCTCTTTGAGAAAAAGTGTCCCTCACACATGTTTTGAGAAATTCATATTTTCCTTCATATTCCTAATTATTACTAGACTGAGTATCATACGTTCCACGAGCGGCTATTCCATAGGCTAAATTATCACCTTCCTGGCTGCACTTAATTTCAGTACAGGTTTATTACAACAAGCCTTTCTTTTCTAATTAGTCGCTTAAAGAGGCACAATTTTTACAGAATATCGAGAAATGCGTTATTTTTATGTTTTATTTAATTCTTTCTGGTATTGAAACCAAGGATTCCTCAAAATATATATTCTGCTGTTTTTCCGTCAAAAAAATTGACTCGTTGCACGTTGTATCTAGTGTACACAAACCATCTCAAACGCCACAGGTCGATGTATGGTGTTTGACCTTCACACCTATTATAACGTTGTAACTTTGAGAATTCGATACTGTAGTCACTGTAACAATCATTGATTACTACTGAGGTGTCCATCGGACGGCAACGATTTATATTCTGCTGCTTTTCCGTCAAAAATGTGACTTGTTGCACTATGTATCTAGTGTACACAAACCATCTCAAACGCCACAGGTCGATTGCTGTTTTCTACCGCTCCACACACGATATCGTTGTAAATTTTGCCAATTTTAAACTGCACTCACTTCAACAATCATTGTTTCGTACTGAGGTTCGTCCATCAGAAGGCAGAAATTATTCGGCTATTTTTTTTCGCTCGAAAACAAGACTCTCTGCGCGCGCTATGTGCCATAGGCCTACAGAAACCATCTCAAACGCCACAGGTCGACTTATAATGGCCACTAATCGAGACCTCGCTTTTTTCAGTTGCCAATAAAGCCATGACAATCCGGAACTTTGTGCTCTATTACAATGTAGTTTTTGGTCAGCTTAGATAGTTTCCCGAAATGCGACGATATTGGACACTGGAAACACTACAAAGTACCATCTCAAACGCTACAGATCGAGTCGCAAAATTCGGAGGTTTCCGCGCCATGTTTAAATGAAAAAAGTATAAAATAGCTGGTTTTCTTTAAAAGGCATGCACAGTTATTATCACTCTGACAGGAAATGTGGAAATAAGTTGCAGATTTAGTGGCTATTTCAATTTATCCAAACCTGCTGCACAAGGCACTTTTAATAAAATAATGTGCCATTTATTACACAGTGCCCTCAACGGCCAAACGTATCGACGTATAATGTCCATCTCCACATGTCAATGTATGGTTTTCGACCGTCACACCTATTATGTATATTGTAACTTTGAGAATTCGATACTGTAGTCACTGTAACAATCATTGATTACTACTGAGGTGTGTCCATCGGACTGCAGATATTTATATTCTGCTTTTGTTTCCGTCAAAAAGTTGACTCGTTGCACGTTGTATCTAGTGTAAAAGCAAACCATATCAAACGCCACAGGTCAATTTGTTTTCCAAAGCCCCACACATAATATCGTTGTAAATTTCGGCAATTTCAAACCGCACTTACTGCAACAATCATTGTTTAATACTGAGAAATGTCCATCAGACGGCAGAAATATATGTTCTGCTGTTTTCCCGTCAAAAACACGTGACTCGTTGCGCTAGATTGCTTAGGATTACTTGTACGTGTTTATGACACTACAAGACGAAGACGTAAGAAGGCCAATGCATGGTTGTAGATTGATTAGAATTACTTGTACTGTGTAAATGGTTGTGACACTACAAGACGTATCAAGCCCAGTGCATGGTTGTAAGTAACATGATTGTAAGTTACATGGTACTGAATGAACTGCAGTGTAGTCTTAAAACAATTTCAGGGGGGAAATATTTTGACCTAACAAACATTATATTTTAAGGGAACGAAATAAACATTTTGGGGAACGAAATAATAATTGTCTGTGAAATTGATTTTTTTTCCCAAAGACGGCATTTCACTCGAAACTTCGAATACATGCCGCATTTCTCGATATTCTGTGAAATTGGTGCCTCTTTAAGCGGCTAATTAGAAAAGAAAGGCTTGTTAGAATAAGCCCTTACTGAAATTAAGTGTGGCTAGCAAGGTAATAATTAGGAATATGAAGGAAAAATATAAATTTCTCAAACATGTGCGGTACACTTTTTCTCAAAGACGGCATTTCATTCAAAACTCGGAATACCGCATTTCTCGATATTCTGTAAAACAATGGTACCTCTTTAAGCGGCTAATTAGAAAAGGAAGGCTTGATGGAATAATCCCTTACTGAAATTAAGTGTGGCCAGCAAGGTGATAATTAGGAATATGAAGGAAAAATATGAATTTTTCAAAACATATGCGGTACATTTTTTCTCAAAAACGGCATTTCATTTGAAACTCGGAATACCGCATTTCTCGATGTTCATGAAAATGGTGCCTCTTTAAGCAGCTAATTCGAACAGAACGACTGGTTGGAATAAGCCCTTACTGAAATTAAGTATGACCAGGAATGTCATAATTGGGAATATAAAGGAGAAAAATACGAATTTTTCAAAACATGTGGGGTACACTTTTTCTCAAAGACGGCATTGCACTCGAAACACCAAAATACCGCTATTCTCGATATTTTTGAAAACGTGCCTCTTTAAACAGCTGATTGCAACAGAACGCCAAGTTGGAATTAAGCCCTTCCTGAAATTAAGTATGGCCAGGAAGGCGATAATTAGGAATATTAAGGGAAAATATGAATTTCTCAAAACATGTGAGGCACACTTTTTCTCAAACAGAGGCTATTCTTCTGAAACAATATAATTGGTGTCGAGAACTCTTTGAAATAGCCCCTCTAGAATGACCGCACATTTCATAAAAATGACCCATAAAACAATGCTAAACATAATATGTATAGATACGATTTGAAGCTTTGCATGGTGGGTGCGATATGAGAGAGACTGAGATTGCGGGTAATAAGCCCGTCAGACCGGGGTGGCGTCCTTACTGCGCTGCTACGGCGACGGAAAATGGGCCCAGAGCGCGTCAAGGTCGCCATAAGCGTGGTATAAGCGTGGTGGAAACGCCAGACATCGTGCTGTGGTCGCCATGGTCGCCAATGATCGCCGAGTCACGGCGTTTGTTTTGAGCATGTTCAAAACAAACGCCAAGGTTCTGCGATCTGACCTGGAACGCGGTGAGAACGCGGTGGGGTCGCGAAGGTCGTGAGACAATACGTTCATGGAGATGTTACGACGCTTAAGCGTCGTAACATCTCCATGAACAAAGTACACGCGCAGTACACGCGCGCGTAGCAAAGACGCTGCGAAAATGGTAACATTTGCAACGGCGACTTCATGGTGTCCTCACCACGACCCTCGCGTGTCTGCCACGACCCCACGTACGCGTTCGGAGTCCTTATGGCGTTGTCAGGGCGATGTTACGATGATTTCACCACTGTTGCGCGATTGCACCACGTCCTCATGGGGCTCCCAGTGCGCCTATGGCGTTCTTATGGGGTTCCCACTGCGTTTATGGAGTTCTTAATACGACCATGGCGTGGTTTATTACCAAGCTTGCCTACGCTCCTATGGCGACCATGCTTTTCATGTGCGACCTGCTATACAGTATGACTACACAATGATCATCTTGATATTTCCAAAAATCTTACCAGCTTATATAGTCGACGTGAGAACGTGGTAGAAACGCCCTAAGGTCGCCGTGCAGTCGCGATACACGTAGAAGACGCGTGGTAAGAACCCCATGAGCGTGGTGAGGAGAGCGCCGCGGGATCGCCGGTGATCGCCGTTGCCAAGCCCATAGATCTCACTAGAAACGCCATAAGCGCGGAGAGGTCGTGGCAAGCGCGGAGAGGTCGTGGCAAGCGCGGAGAGGTCGTGGCAAGCGCGGAGAGGTCGTGGCAAGCGCGGAGAGGTCGTGGCGAGCGCGTCGTGAGAACGCGGTATGATCGCACAGGTCGCGGTAAGAGCGCAGCTTTTTTCAAGTTTACAATTTTTTGTAACTTTTTCTCGCATTGTGTTCACGTTGGCCGGCGACCTTTAACACCATGTGAAATAAATCTCTTCTAGGAAGAAGTGTGGTTCTGAAAAGAACCGGGGTGAGTGTGTAACTCGACGTTCCGGACTGTGTGCTCTGTCATACTCCTGAGGACGGACAGAGCACACTGTCCGAAACGTCGAGTTACACACTCACCCCGATTCTTTTCAGAACCACACTTCTTCCTAGAAGAGATGTATTTCCCATGGTGTTACCCGCAATCTCAGTCTCTCTCATAATATGTATAGCTTTGCTGGTACCTAATCTGAAATTTCTCGAAAATTCGTTGCACGAATCAAAAGATTTCGTTTGAAAAATCACCTCCATTTGTCGCATGGATTCTGGTTTTCAATATGCGGCTGCTCTGATCGGCCGAAAGGAGGGCCCGCCTGGCCCCATTGCGAATCGCGGGCTAGCTTCTGCCAGGTAGCGTCTGCATTACAATTGCGGGATTTGGTGTGGTAACCCTTCTCGTTTACGAAGAACTCGGGTACTGGCAATGAGCACCAGACCTAAATAGCGCCACCATCTGACGAAACATATGTATTTCCCCAGTGACTGTTTTATGTATTAATTATAAAAAAACACAAGGAAAATTGCTGCTATCACCAAAGATCGTAGAAGGGACGATCTTTGCTGCCACCTGTACTCTGGTGCAGAGTAACATAGGAAGCTAAAGTGAAGAATGTGCGGTGTAATTGCAGAATACCCCGCCACCCGCGAAAATACCCCACTAAAACAAAACGCCGATAGGAGGATACGGGGTGAGAGAAAGTCGAGTCGTAAATGGAATGGGAGGCTCGGAAAAAGTCAAAGTCCAAAGTAGTCTGGTTCCCAGACCAAAATATTCTGACTAATTCTGTTGAATATTAGGTCCGGTAGCCGCCAATGTCACGTGACGAAAACTGGCAGAATTCTGCCTGTTTCCGAAAATTTCCGAAGTTTTCCGAACTTGTTTTCGGTAACATTCGGCTGTAGTGTTAACGTTGATGTCCGAATTCCGCAATAACAAAATGTCTGTCAGGCCCGTTACAGATCCTGGAATTTGAATTCTAAACTGAACAAGCACGAATTAGTACGAAAGCCCGTTAGTGCCATCGCTATTTTATTTTCGAGAGCAGTTATTTTTATTTTCGAGAGCAGCTATTTCTATTTTCAAGAAGCACATGTTTCGCGCAGACGCCTTGCCTATGCATGCAGTGTTAGTGCTTGCAGTGGCGCTTGCTACATTCATCAAAAGCGCAGTTGTATGCCTAATATTCTACGGATCAACCTACTTTGTCTCTCACATTTTCCATTAAATACCCCGCAATAACGCCAGGGTCACTACTTGTCGCAGAGGCTTCAAGCCAGAGGATCTGTCTTGATTATCCGTCGATACGTTAATACAAACCCCATAAGGCTTTAGTTTGTCATAAGGGTCGAGGTGCCACACAAAGTTTGGGCCTCTGCCGTTGTATGTCCTTGTAGCCGCCGCCGCCGCCTTCTTTGCTCGACTCCCTCTGGGTCTAGTCATCCCAGAAGATGGCGCACTGTTTCTCGGCTTACCAGCAGTCCATTCTGAAGGCATCTCAGGTTCATCAACCGGTAACCACAAAGTTGCCTTGAGGTACTCAACTGCCCTTCTATAAAACATGCAACATCAATAATGTCTGTCTTGTGTTTTCGGCGATAAAGGCCAAGTTCTCGCAATTTACGGTTTAGGTTATACGCTTGCTGATCAAGATATTATGATTACAGGCAAGTGAAGCAATTATTTCGTTATAATGAAGTCCTAAACTAAAGTAACGCCTAATCAAATGCAGACTCCGTGCGTCCGAAAAAGGGGGTTCCCTCTGCCCCATATCGTGCATCATATGCGGACTTGATAACCGTACTCGGGAATACAATCGATTATTTTCTCTTTTGATACTGATGACCCTCGGGCTCGAAAGTACGCATACATAAACTGTTCTTGGGCTGTTGGGGCCCAAAAGGAGACATTTTTGGCTCAATCACATGTGATGTACAACTTTTTGAGGAGGTTCATCATGTTGTGTAAAAGGTAAATAAAAATATGGAAATAAAATGAAATACTCTTCTGAATTGTTGGTGTTTAGACTCTTGATGATGCAGGTACATAATAATAATAATGTTCAGAACATAACGTGGCATTTTTGTTTCTTGGTGTACTCGTACTCGGCCCATACTCGACTATTTATGTACTCATACTCGGCATGTACTAGGACCCTGAAAAACTCGGACTCGAACTTTTGGCCCATGACTCGATCATCAATGTACTCGGACCCGGCCCGTACTCGGAGAACTTGGTATTTGGATTGTAGAGCTCGACTCCAACACTGGGGCACGCAAATCGTGATCTGGCCGGCGTAGGCAATGTTCGACCCATTTATACTGGTCTGCAACCTTCAGACAACTGTATAACGTTCATGCGCGGATCCGGGGAGCTGGTGGGGAAGGGGGGGGGGGGGGGGGGGGGTCGAACCCCCCCCCCCCCTGCTCGTTGCAAATTGTTTGTTTGTTTGTTTGTTTGTTTGTTTGCTTGCTTTTGCTTGTTGGGGCCTACGCCTTGCAAATACAGGTCTTATTTTGCCTATTGGTTAGAACAAAACAAAGAGGTTAAATGGCGCCACTAACGGTGAGAAAGTGTATACCCCCCCCCCCCCCCGATCCGCGCATGAACGTTAAATTTCTTAGGCGGAACATTTTCGGAGTCACTTTTCTGGGCAAATTTCAGACCCCCCCCCCCCCCCCCGTGCAAACATTCCTGGATCCGCCCCTGACGTTGCAGTAGGCCCTAAACCGATTGGCCGACCGGCTGTTGTGGCTATGACACGAGGCCTGGGTTTGAATCCTCTGCCCTGCTTATATTTCTTTTTCTTGTACTAATAATTGTGGTGTGGAGGATCAAGCATTTTATTTCAAGGGAAAACAAGTCCGAGAACCCGTCTTGCAGCTCCCATGAGCCAAGTACACAGAAACATTCGAGCAATTCTGTACTGAGAAAAGAAAATCGCGCATACGGTATATCCCTACGCTACCACTAGTCGCTCTCTCGCCCTGGTATTGTACAAATGCACATCCAAAATTCTTGGCTATTATTGTGGTGGACGCAAGTGCGCCCTCACTCAACGGATATGTTTCCCGCGCTAGCAAGTGCGCCCTCACTTGACGGGTATGCTTTCCCGCGCTTTGGTAACTTAACGCCATTAAAGGGACACATTGCTTTGGATGTTGCGATTTGGGCTATAGAACTGAAATGGATATGGTTTGAAAGCTTTTTTAAAAGTAGAATATACAGATTCACATAACTATCCCTTCAAATTGCGTGGTTTTTGTTCAATTTCGTGACAAATAACGGTCCGCCATTTTGTAGAACCAAATTTTTGACTCCACAAAATGGCGGACCATGTTCACCAGTCGTATTTCCAGTCGCATCTGGTTGAAGTACGTTCTGTTGATCCATTTTCATGTACTGTGGCACGGCGCACAGCACTGGCGATGTGTCGCGAGGTAGAGAATTGTACCTGGCGATCATCTGATAGGTTCACAAGGCCACTGGCTGCGGTGCCAGCCTAAAGACTCTTACAGCGTATTTTGCGCATCATTTAGACGGTGGTATTTAGTACTGGAAATAAGTCTATGTTTCGCGGGTCAGATGTCAGGGGTAAGCGGCCAATTTTTTGTTTTGTAATCACTACTCACTAATTACAACACATTATACGTGTTTTTTTGCATGAACAACTCTTATCAAAGATAAGGAACATTTCTAAACAGCAAAATTTCATGACATTTGAAGGCAATGTGTCCCTTTAACAACTTTAACTTTCTCCAGTATAAATTCAGCACATCTGTCTGTTAAAATTGGACAGTTTGTGGGACAGCCTACTGAGTGTCCTACTTGATTATCCAGGACTGGGTGAGTTGAAATACAAGTTATAGATTGTTGATTTTGTGTGAATCTTGGCTATGTCTTGTCGGAATCTAGGCTCACATGACAATTCCCATTAATATAGTATGTGTGTTGCTGTACATGCATTGGAGTGTGGTGTACTAATGTTATGTACATGTATGCGTACAATAGGTGTATTTTGAAATTCTGTATTCATTACAGGGTGTTTCTTCGAGTTGGTTATTGTACTTGCAATAAATAACCATTCATGTCAGGTGCTGCTAACTACTTTGTCCTGAGTGGTTTGATTTAACTACTGTTGTACCAGCCCCGTCTCTACTCCTAGAACTATGACTGAGTAGGCATGTCAGGCCAAAATTGTAAACAGATAACACATCTATTTTTATGACATTTTTTAACAGTTCTCATCAAAAGAAGAAAAAAACTTTTTGAATCATGGAAATCGGACAAGCGGTTCTTGAGATAGATTAATTTTAACGTTGAAAAATTGACGCATATTTCAGATTCAAATTCGATAATTTCAGATTTGTAATAAAAAGCCATTTTTGAGCCTTTCTAAAGAAAAAATAAGGCATAAGATAGGCATAATGCATTTTTATTTAAGAAATATAGTGTCATTTCTTCACATAAATTGGTTTACAAATGTTGTTACACTTTTTAATTAAAAAATATTTAATGATGAAAATGGTCCATTGTCCATTATGTTCTTTGGTGTATGCATGGTCCCCTTAATTAAATATTCATTCTGCTGTATTTTCCATGTGAAAGGCCCTTAGTCAATGAAACCTTGGCAGTAATTAAAATGTACACTGGAAAAGAAAGTAATTGTAAATTTGGTAAACAAAATAAATTAAATGACTAATTAAACAATAAAACATAATTTCAGCTCATTAATATTCATGAGGCTCATTAATTATGCATGAGGCGAGACAAAAAGTCCACGTTTCTCATTCATCCGAGCAGTAAACAAACTTTATTGGGGTATTTTTAGGTGCTGAATCCAATTCTGAGGTTATATTTGCAATTAAATGCACCAAAAGTGAACTTTTTAGCTAAAGACAATACAAATTTGGTTGAAAATTCTGAAAAAATGACGTAGTATCTTGCTAAAATTTGCAAAGCTTTCAAATTATAGCATCAATTAAAACAGTAGCAATAAACAGCCAAAACAAAATCTTGTTACAAAAGGACCCCACAAAAGTGAAATTAAAATGCTGTTAATATAATGGCGATTCAGCAAACAATCCTGTAAATCTTTTAAAACGATCAGTTACTTTTGTCAGTAAAAAAAAAAAATCCGAAAAAAAAATCCGAAAAAAATTCAATCAACAGAAGTAACAGTGATAATTGGAAGAGCCAAAATGAGTGACAGCACTCCTACACTACACATATATCGGCTCTTACAATGACTACCATTACGCCCTCTATTTTAATCTGTATTGTCGGCCATTGTGTCTGGTGAGCTTGCGTGCGTGTACGTACACGATCCATCACCGCGCGCGCGCAACCCGCGAAGTGTTCTTTTTTAGCTTTCATTCATTGGGGGATTGGCTCATTTAGCGATGATGGTATCAAAAATAGCAAGTAATTTTGGCAGTTATATGAGTAAGAAACATTGGAAAAACCAATTTTAGGCTCGTTTATTGAAAAAACAGAATTAATTAACGTCAAAACTGTGTCTGAAGAATGAAACTTACAATTAGCAGACGATAACCCCCCAAGACCTCCAAAACGACATCGGATTTAATGCGCATGCGTCCTAAGCTTTCCATTGATACCAAATTTGTTGCCAATTGGTGGCGCCATCACAACTTTTTATTGAGTTTTGTGAGAAGGAGTGCACTCCGCCATTTTGCGACAATCGGAAGTTGCGCATCGCTTCGCGAAGTATTACAACTTAATTAAAGTACTTCCAATGAAGGTACATTCCTAAAACCTCGGGAAATTGTTGAATAAGTAGTTTTCTAACAAGTTTGGTAATATCAGCCCTAGCCCTAGAAGGACGCTATGATATAGCGTCCTAGCGCCCAAGTATGCAAAACAGGCCTATGCTAGAAACCGAAGATCAAAAATCACACTTTACCTGCATAAATATTCTTGGCATCATTTTATTCAAATAGTTCAACAGCCCATCTCCCTGTTGGGATAGCAATATTCCTCCAAGAATGTCAAGAACAGGAGATATTTGCGGCGCAAAATCGTCTCCACGCGACGCTGACTTCACAAACACGAGGAGTAATACCCACATTTAGAACGTTCATCAACAGAGGGCGCAATTTACAGTCGCCGCGTGCACCACGCGACAGACATATGGGTTATTTATGTCTGTGGGCGTGCACGGCCGAAATTGCGCCCTCTGTTGATAAACGTTCTAAATGTGGGTATTACTCCTCGTGTTTGTGAAGTCAGCGTCGCGTGGAGACGATTTTGCGCCGCAAATATCTCCTGTTCTTGACATTCTTGGAGGAATATTTCTATCCCAACAGGGAGATGGGCTGTTGAACTGTTTGAATAAAATGATGCCAAGAATATTTATGCAGGTAAAGTGTGATTTTTGATCTTCGGTTTCTAGCATAGGACTGTTTTGCATACTTGGGCGCTATGACGCTATATCATAGCGTCATTCTAGGGCTATATCAGCCCCAAAAATTAATATTTTGCGTTAGAAAAGTGAGCTTTTACTAGCCGTTTTGTTTCGCATACCGGACATTATCGGAAATGAATCACGATGCGCTTGACATGCCTACTATGAGGTTCCGACATGAACCTCATAGGAAGACGCCGATTTTTCCCATAGGCTAGTACAGCAAGAATAAGAACGTCATTCCCATGCAACACGTTTCTACATTTTTCGCCGTGAATTACTTCATGGCTGCCCCCCAAAAAAATAATATGCCGCATTTACATCCTCACCTTGGTTGCGCCAAGTCAATTTTCGCCTGAAACGGGTCCAATTTGCGGGAAAAATAAAAAATAAATGCAGTCGTTCCGAAGCGATCACACACGCACACCATCGATTAAGCCGCACACACGAAGCTCCTGTTTTGCGGGGGGCCGTGGGTCGGTCAAGTCATGATTATTCATCGAAAATTCGAAGCGCGGTACGGCAGGCAACTGTCGCGTGTCCGTTATATACCGTCTGCATGCATTGCCTGTCTGTTCGCTTCGGAACGACTGCATTTATTTTTTATTTTTCCCGCAAATTGGACCCGTTTCAGGCGAAAATTGACTTGGCGCAACCAAGGTGAGGATGTAAATGCGGCATATTATTTTTTTGGGGGGCAGCCATGAAGTAATTCACGGCGAAAAATGTAGAAACGTGTTGCATGGGAATGACGTTCTTATTCTTGCTGTACTAGCCTATGGGAAAAATCGGCGTCTTCCTATGAGGTTCATGTCGGAACCTCATAGTTCTAGGAGTACCCCGTCTCCTAGTCGTGGTCCAACCAGGGATTCAACTCCCATCCCCTGTTGATGTTCACATTTCAACAAACCCTGGGGCTGCGCAAGTAGCTACCATCACAAGTGGCGTCGTAGACAGGATAGCGACTTGGAGACGGACAGCGACTTGGAGACGGACCAGTGATGACAACATGTAACAGCGCAAGACACCCCATTCCTGGAGCCCATTGAGGACAAGCCAGTGATGCAAGTGTTTATATAATAATTACTATTTTCATGTTGGACAGCGAGGTTGAACTGATTTTATAAAAACGTGGTGAAATTTATGCTGTTTCCATTCTTAATTGCTTCGTTGGTAGTGGCTTTGTTTTTGCCATGAAAATTGCCATGCAGAACAGCGAGTTGTTTGATTGAAACTCCTTTGTATTTAATTAGCCCTTCCTCGTCCACCATAAAGTGATGATCGTATAATCGTGATCATTGCACTTTTTTATTGTAGTTGGATGACTCCATGATGCTTGTTTTATTAATTTTTTCTTGGAGTATGAATTCTACCTATGGTTCATAAATATTGTTGCCTTGGTAGAACTGGGCAGTACAGTAAAGCATATATTTGTATATGCTTGCCATTGTGGAACATGTTGATTGTTTTCAATGTAATGCTCTAAAATTGTGACTACAATTTACAGTCGGAGCTGTGATTTCCAAGTTTATTCCTGTACTGGGTATATAGTTGTGTAACTATGGCAACGCCTGGGGATTTAGCGGAGGCCCTTACACAGTCACTCTCACAGTCTCAGAAAGCCTTTGCTGATATTGCTGGGGCCTTTAAGAATCTAAGGTTTCAGAGAGCAACTCCTGTGAAGTTTGCTAAGTTTAGTGGTCGTCCAAAAAATTCTGAGGACCAAACCCTAAAAGAATGGTTGGATGACTTGGATACGTATTCTCGGCAGTTGGATTTGTCTGAAGACGAGAAACTAAATGTTGCAATTGATCATCTTGGGGGTGAAGCAAAAGAGGAGATCAGATGCTGCCCCCAAGAGGATAAAGACAACATAGACAAGTTAATATCAATTCTAAGGCTTAGGTTTGGTGCAAAAGAGACCGTCCAAACGCTCAATTGCACATTTTACTCTAGGAGCCAGTTAGAGGGGGAAACTTTTGAGGAATTTAGCCGTGCACTCATGCGATTGTATGATCGCATGGAGCTAGCCTCGACGGATAGCGAAGAAAAGCAAGCCCTTCGTCAGCTCAAACAGCGTGCCCTTAAGGAACAGATGATTAGGGGTACACGGGACCTTTTGACTAAACGTGAACTGCGCAGGCTCACGCACGAGGAGCCCAATTTGCCATTTTACCAGTTTAGGGAGCAAGCGCTTCACATCCTTAGAGATGTAGATGAGGGTACTGTAGCATCATGCATGGGTGTTTGTCCACCCACCCCTGGTGATATTGGATCAGTTGACATTGTAACTTCTGGCCGGGCACCAAGTAAACCTGTACATCGTACAAGTGATAGTGACCTTCTTCGTGGGCTGGTTGATGGCCAAAAACAATTATGTTCGACAATGGAGCGTATTGTACAGCAACAAGCTGAAACCAACGCTCATATTCAGAAGTTATCTGAAGTAATGGTAAACCAAAATGCAAGTGGGTCATCCCAAAGCAATTTCCAGAAAAGAAAGAACCAGGTACAGTGTAGCTACTGTAACAAAAGGGGACATGCTATCGAAAGTTGCTATAAACGGGAGTATGATCTTAAGAAGGCTAGTGACAGTGCAAAAACTGATGCCGAACCTGGTGTCCATAACTTAGTTGCCGAAGTACACACTTCGGAAAACTTGACACCTCCGTCATAGAGGGCGGTATGTCGGAGGGGGGCAAAGAGCCCATCATCATCCATCCATTGGTGGCTGATAGAGTGTTTACTGAAGCTGATAGGCGTAAACTATTTGAACGTAGTCCTACTGCTGAGATTATTATTGGTGGAGTCCCTGCAAAATGTGTCATTGACACAGGTGCGGAGACTTCTCTAATTTCCTTAGAATTTTACAATAAGCACTTGGCCAAGAATGTTGGGAAATTGGATGATGTGGGTGGATTTTTCAGGTTAGTAGGTGCAAATAATCTTGAAATACCCGTAGATGGCTATCTAGAAACTCAAGTGGAGATTCTTGGTCATAAGCTTTTAGCTAGTTTTGTTGTGTCACGTGCAGGGGATTGTAACTCCGGACACCGGAGAGACAAATATCCAATCCTTTTGGGATGTAATGTTTTGAAACAAGTAGCACGTGATCCAGATTGTATAAAAGCAAGCCATGCAGATCCCGATTGGGACCTTGCACTTCAGTGGGTCAAGTCTCTAGAAATTCCAGATGATGAGCGAAAAATTGCTTGTGATGTTCCTACTGGTGTATGTAATGTGTTGACACAAAACATGCAAAGTATTGCCCCAAATACAGTCAAGAAAATCTTCTGTGCCCTTAGTGGTACATTAGCTAGTGACATGTGTGATAACCTTATATTAGTACAACCATGTCCATTTTACGAGGCCAAAGTCAGTGCGGGTAATTCTAGTAAAACAGTTTTACTCCAGGTTGTGGAAGGTTTAGTTCATGTAGGAGTAAACGATTCACTTATATCAGTGTTAGTTGAGAACGTGGGCTCTGAAGAAATTACAATTCCACCACTTACCAAGGTGGCGTTAGCTCATAGAGTTCAGCTGTCAGAGCAAGTAGTGGTAGATTCTTGTGACGGTGGATTTGAGGTGTCGGTTCACCACATGGTGTCCGATATGTCAGAAGTGTCGGATAATGAGGCTGATGTTCCTAGTCCTGGTGGTCAGGACTCTAATGGGGGTGGCTCCCAGGGTACATGTCATCAGCATAGGGAATTATTTGTTTTTCAAAATGGAACAGAGTTTTTGCTCCCTCCCGGCATTAGTCTTATGAACCTAAGTACTGATGAAGCAGCATTGGCAGCTGAATTGATAAGAAGACATGAGACTGCTTTCTCAAAAGACCCCTATGATTTGGGATATACTGCATTGATTCCACATGAGATAAACTTACATGACAATAAGCCAGTAAACTTGCCTTATCGGCGCATTGTGCCAACCCAGATGGCTGAAGTGAAAAAGCTTTTACAAGATTTGCTTGATCGTAGGGTCATCAGAAAATCTTCAAGCTCGTATGCCAGCCCTGTAGTGTTGGTTAGGAAAAAAGACGGCTAGCTCCGTCTTTGCATTGATTATCGATCCCTAAACTCTAAGATGGAAAGAGATGCTTTTCCCCTCCCTCGAATAGATGAGACCTTAGAGTCGATGGGGGGTGCAAAATTATTCTCATCACTTGACCTTGCGCATGGCTACTTTCAAGTAGCCATGCACCCCGATTCTGTGTCTAAGACTGCCTTTAGGGTCCCTTGGGGGTTGTATGAGTTCTTGAGGCTCCCTCAAGGGCTGTGCAACAGCCCAAGTACATTCCAAAGGATCATGGAATTCATATTCGGAGATATGAATCTCTCTGAGTTAGTTTTGTATTTGGATGATGTGCTCGTTTTTTCTAAATCATTTACTGAACATCTTGAAAGGCTAGATAAAGTATTTGATAGGCTTGAACGCCATGGGTTAAAACTCAAGGGTACCAAATGCAAATTATTTCAGAAGTCAGTGTCCCACCTGGGGCACATTGTAAGTGACAAAGGTATTTCTGTAGACCAAGGGAAAATCGAACGAGTCAGAGATTGGCAAATTCCCAAAAGTATTGAGCAGCTGAGGTCATTTCTTGGGCTCGCCTCATACTATAGGCAATATGTTAGGGATTTTGCAAAGTTCGCTGCACCTCTCCATGCGCTGACCGGCAATCCACTGGAAAAAGTAGGGAATAAGGGGACCCTTGTGTGGAATTCAGAGGCCGACACAGCTTTTCAGGCCTTGAAAAAGGCATTGTGTGCGACCCCTGTCCTTGCTTACCCCCAGTTTGATCGAGATTTTGTTCTTGAAACTGACGCATCGTTGCAAGGGCTTGGCGCATGCCTTTCCCAATATGATGAATCAGGAGATCTCCATCCAGTCGCATATGCCAGCAGGGGATTGAGAGGGGCAGAAAAAAATTACTCAGATCTGTCCAGTTTTAAATTGGAACTGCTCGCCCTTAAATGGGCAGTCTCTGAAAAGTTCAAAGAGTACCTGTTTGTCCATACAACTGTGTGTCTGCCTGACAGTAACCCGGTTGCTCATCTGCAGACCGCAAAGCTAGGCGCCACTGAGCAGCGATGGGCAGCGCAGTTAGCCGTTTTTGATATAGACATACGATACCGTGCTGGCCGCACAAATAAATGCGCGGATGCATTAAGCCGCAACCCCCCAATCCTGGAAAATGTTGAAATGACCGCTGAACTACAGGCTTCCTCTGGAGGTATTTGTGTGCCTGTTGAATTACAATCTGTGCATTCAGTTCAGACCCTCGCAGATTGCAAAGTTAGGTCAGACGAGGACACATATGCTGTGTCACCATCTGTATTACCATCCTACTCCCATGCTCAATTGGAAAAGTTACAGCGCAGTGATGATGTACTTAAAGAAGTGTGGAATATGTGGGACTGTAAATGGAATCCTGGGGAAAGATTAGAGTGCCCTAATGGTGAGCTCAAATCTTGGCTGCGGGAATGGTCGCGCTTTGTGGACAAAAATGGTGTGCTATATAGGTCAGTGGAAGATCAAGGGTTGGGGCAGGTTTTGCAACTTCTTGTTCCTAAGTGCCTGCGTACTGTGGTCATTGAGGCCTCCCATGACAAATGGGGTCATCAAGGCATTGATAGAACCTTGAGCTTTATAAAGAAGCGTTGCTATTGGCCGGGTATGAGTGGTCATGTGCGAGAGCATATTCACAACTGTTATCACTGTACATTAACTAAAGCCCCAACACCGACCGTTCGAACACCAATGCGGCACTTACTTGCTTTCCGTCCCCTGGAAAGGTTAGCCATTGATTTCCTCAAGTTAGACCGCGGTCGTGGTAACTATGAGGATGTACTAGTAATGACCGACTCGTTTACCAAATTTGCAGTAGCCACTGCCTGTAAAGACCAGACAGCTGCCACTGTGGCCCGGGTACTGCGCGATCAGTGGTTTGTACGGTATGGTGTACCTGCGCAAATTCACTCCGATAGGGGAAGTAATTTTGAGAGTTGTCTGGTGAAAGAACTCTGCATTTTGTATGGCATTGAGAAAACAAGAACGACCCCTTATCATGCCCAAGGAAATGGCCAAACCGAAAGGTTTAATAAGACACTGTGCAATCTCATCAAATCCTTAGATCGCCAAAGCCGTAGCCGGTGGCCTGAACTTCTACCCCATCTGATATTCATATACAATTCAACACCTCACTGTGTTACGGGTTTCACCCCGTACACCCTTATGTTGGTAGAGAGCCATCTGTGCCCTTAGACCACATTCTCAACAATACGAATAATGATTGGGGTGAGGACTTTATCAAGCAGCAAGCAGATTTCCAGAAACGTGTGCATAAGTTGGCAAAGGACCGCCTTGTTAGTGCAGCAGCAGCAGCAAATAAAAGGCACTATGATAAGCGTGCAATGGCTAGCTCTTTGCCTATTGGCAGTAGAGTATTGATTAAGCAGTGTGCGTTTAAAGATAGACATAATTTGCAGGATCATTTTGGCGAAGAACAATACATTGTGGTAAAATGTAATATTGACCAGGATTTGTACGAAGTGAGACCTGCGCTGGGTGGTCCTACCAAGTGGTTCAATCGCAAAATGCTGATACTTGATCCCAGGGGTGACCAAATGAAATCGGGCGAGCCTCTTGGTGATTTGTTTGATGCTAGCAAATTGCATTGAGATGTTGATGCTTCAAGCTCAAGTGACTCAGATGAGGAACTGGTAATGGTTTTTCCCAAAGATTTAGTTAGGGATCCCCATACAACTGGTCCTATCGTTGGCAATTCTGCAAAACCTGATAATGTTGGAGATGAATGTGTCTCTAACCCTTCCAATGCACCGGGGTTACGTCGGTCAGAGCGTCTAAAAGGAAAGCGTAAATTAGGCAAGTGGCCTAATGCCATAACCTAGTCTATTGTGGTATAGTCTGTCCTAAATCGCAGAAACTCGCAAAAGCAGACTTATATCATTTTGTGGTGCATTTTTGTTGTATAACTAATCATTTTTTATTTTCCTACTCACAGTTGCTGTGTACCGGTGGAGTAGGAGGTGCCTCTTGTAGGCGGTGGCTGCAGCCGCCTCTGTTTCCCCGCTGGTACAGTTGAATTGCAAAAGAGGGAAGTGTTGCTCATAAGAGGTTGCCTCTAGTAGGCGGTGGTTCTTTACCGACCTCTGCATCTCTTCACCTAGGTGGTTTTATCACTTTAAAGGTAACTGAAATTTTTATCTTGCATACATACGTGTATACATAGCTGTAGTGTTGTAGTAACATATGTAGTGTATCATCGTAAATAGTTGTAACTCCTAGTAGTTTTGACATGTCTGAGAAGACATCTGTCTTTTTGTTTGGCCACTCATTTCCTGCCAGGTTACTAAGGCGGTCAAGGGAACGACATGTAGAACCGAAAGCACTGGTTGGGCTGAGCAATAGGTTTACACTCTTTGTAGAAGGGCACCCGGGATTGACTTATCCCAGGATTTTTAACAATTTGTCCCATTATTTGTCATTGCTCAGGTCAAAGACATTTAATATTCTAATGGTGAATCTGGGATCAAATGAATTGTGTGATCCCAATTGCCCGCCAGAAGTTGTTCTTCAGAACGTTGATAAATTCCTAGATCATCTAAAGTCACATGGTGTTACTCCACAGAAAATCGTGTTCCTCTCTGTGATTCGCAGGACAGTTATTTCCCGGCCTGGGCAGGTTTCTTGCTCAACATTTAATCACAGGGCAAAGAAGTTCAATCGGTTGCTTACAACTAAATTAAAGGAATATCCTGGAATTGGGATATATGTACAGAGGAGGATTGATTACCCAAAATATCTAGGAGATGGTTGTCACCTCAACCCAAGTGGTATGGCCAAGTACTTCCATGGAATTAAAGAAGCAGTATATAAATGCAAACTTTAGTTTTGGTATATCTTGTGTTAATGCAACATTGCTAGGGTGCATGTGTGTTGGCTGCTGGAAGAGTTAGTACCATCTAAAAGTTAGTTTTGGTATGACTAGCTAATTGCATTACCATTAAACATATAATACAGTCTATTGTTTACTTTTGTGAGTAATTGACTACATCTATGTTCATAGCATGCCTACTAGGTGTATTTTAGGCATTGTTTCCTTTTGATATATTTTGCTTTATTTACTGGCATAACTTAGAAGTGTTAGTTATTGCCGTGTATTTTGGATTTATTTGTAGAAGTGTAAATGAGCATGTTGAAGCTATGGTTTTTGAACTTCTAATGTAGGAAGGCTCACAACTGGAGAAAGTTGATTTTATTTTACACTATTTTCAGTCACCATTATGACTTAGTGGAAAATACATGTACACGGTATTGTGTGCTTGTACTGTACAATTTTTACCATGAATATACTGGTATTAATTGACAGGTACGACTATCCCTTAGATGTTACACATGTACATGTAGCTATTGAATTATTTGTAATTCCTATATTGGAATGGTTATACATGTATTTGGTAGTGCATTCACCTTGGTGTTTCTGCATGTATGTGAGATGGCTTTAATTGAGTTATTTTAACTTTCAATTCACCATGGGATACACAAAGATGTGCAGAGTGATTAATAAACACTATATCTTATTGCCTTTCTATATAAAGATCGGGCAATCATTTAGAACCTCATTTTAAGTCTCAATTGAAACTTGAGGTGCCTATTCCTATCCTTGGTGCAGGTTCAGGACCAGTCTGTATGTTTACTGCTATGTCATGTAGTGGGTTTTGGTACAATTCTAGGTTGTTTATCCTGATAATTGAACAACTTGGTATTTGCATTTTTTTTGAACTTTTTAATGTACACAAAGTGGAAATTGTGTCTGGATAGAACACACTTGGAGAAGTTTATTTGCATCCAGGAAGTATGTGCTTTCATTGTGTAATTTTGGTCATGTTCTATTTTTAAGGACATTCCAGACTTTTATACAAGGAATGTGTGAGTAGTCACGTTGTATTAAATGATGATTGATACATTGTATAAGGTTAGTATTAACCCGTGAACCTATGTTTTCATGGGGATATGTACCAGTATGTAAAGTTTGGGAATGGATTAGGCCCAGTGATCCATATTACCTTGAGTCTCTATGTGATTATTATGTATGTTCTATGTTATATGACAAGCTTTTTATGACCTTGTGCTGTGTTACCTTTTGGCGCCGTTATAAGAGTTTAAACCAAGAAGGGTAAGGGTGCTATGGTACCAGAAACTATTTTTATTTAAGATATTTTGTTAAACACAAAAAAAGGGCCACACTGGTATTATGGTCATTATATTTTGGATCACTTGGAGGCCAAGTGCCTTAAAGTAGGGAATATCACTCAACGGATATGTTTCCCGCGCTAGCAAGTGCGCCCTCACTTGACGGGTATGCTTTCCCGCGCTTTGGTGACTTAACGCCATTAACAACTTTAACTTTCTCCAGTATAAATTCAGCACATCTGTCTGTTAAAATTGGACAGTTTGTGGGACAGCCTACTGAGTGTCCTACTTGATTATCCAGGACTGGGTGAGTTGAAATACAAGTTATAGATTGTTGATTTTGTGTGAATTTTGGCTATGTCTTGTCGGAATCTAGGCTCACATGACAATTCCCATTAATATAGTATGTGTGTTGCTGTACATGCATTGGAGTGTGGTGTACTAATGTTATGTACATGTATGCGTACAATAGGTGTATTTTGAAATTCTGTATTCATTACAGGGTGTTTCTTCGAGTTGGTTATTGTACTTGCAATAAATAACCATTCATGTCAGGTGCTGCTAACTACTTTGTCCTGAGTGGTTTGATTTAACTACTGTTGTACCAACCCCGTCTCCTAGTCGTGGTCCAACCAGGGATTCAACTCCCATCCCCTGTTGATGTTCACATTTCAACAAACCCTGGGGCTGCGCAAGTAGCTACCATCACATTATAATTAAGTGGATTGCAGACGATGTGTTCAAGTTCTAAGTAGCATAGTCTGGTGCTGAAGTGTCAGAGATACGCAAATGTGTTTGCAGGCATAATGTATTCTTTTCAATAGGCGACCCTGTACGTCCAGGTAGGGCCTATACTTACACGTACACGGTCCCCTTCAATATCACATCTGACGGTCGACATGCCCAGATTTTGTCCAGTTTAGCCTTGGGAACTTTACACTATAGATGCTGTAATAACAAAGTTGGGTAGTCCATTCCATAACGTCTGCTGATCGGTGCTCTGTGTTATTATCCCGTCGATAATATCGCGTCTTCGTGGCGCAGACAAGGATCATGACTGTGAGAGATGTGCAAAAAAACTGAAATACCCAAACAAAGTGAAACAAAACAACATTGTGTTCAGCAGAATATATAGTGCATACATTATTTTATTACTTTTATCAAAACATTTTTAATCGAACATAGTGATAGATTTTGAAGCGAAAGTGTATGCCTATATAGCTTTAAAAATGCTTATTGGATTATAAACACTGAAGCAGCAACATCGTTGTTATTGGCAACGTTAAATAGTTTAATGACTCAAACTGCATAAATCGGCCCGTAGTTCGTCATAACATCACCACCTACTGGCCATTCAATGTAAGTGCTGAAAAAAGAACAACCAGGTAATCTGGCTCGAAAAACCGAAGAAAAAGCATAAGAAATAACATTACTAAACTATTCACATTACCGGAGTCTACGGGTCGCAACTTCACGCCCCACAGACCTTGATTTTGAGCGATTTTTGGGAGGTGTATCCAAAGATTTCCAAAAAAGTAACCCAAGAAAACCTGATCAAATTTCAGCTAACTTCATTTTAGTGCATAGGGCTAAACTTCCTTTTCTGTAACCTAACCCAAACTTTACCTATTTCGACCAAACAAAGAAAATCATTCTATTTAGACCCCAAAGAACAATATAGAAACATTTCCGACAGTAAAATTCTCGCTAGAAAAGGTAGCTGTGACGTTTTCGTACGTATCAAAATATGCGCGCGTTTCACAACGAACGAAGCGTGTCACTTGGTACGTCATTGCACTTAGTGCGCACGCTATGTCACTGAACTTAGTACGCACCTGTCCCGGTGTCTACACTTAGAGATGATTTCGCTTCTTATTTATACCTAGGTTAGGTTTGCATATGATTATGTATTTCTCCGCTATACACAAATTGCATCTCTTATTTACATTAGAGTATGGTAGCGCTCTTTGGATAATGTCCCATTTGATTTCAAAGTCTTTTCTTCGTCCTTTTCTTCATATCCTGAATTTATTTCATAAATATAGCTCTACAGAGATGTATCGAGCACTTTGGATTGTGATAAATGAAGGGGTTCTTCCAACAACGTGGATACCCACCTTCTGTCACTGATGCCGCTCTTCGCAAAGTATCATCAGTCACCCGCAATGCCGCCATGAAGCAAACCCCTACAATGCAGCAAGATCGTATCCCTCTAGTCCTCACCTACCACCCGCACAACATGGCTGCCAGGGATATCATTCTCAAGCACTTCAAGACGCTGCAGGAAGATCCAGCGACCAGCACCATCTTCACCCAGTCCACCAACCCCCTCTGTTCATTCAGACGTGACCGCTCCATCAGCAACCATATTGTGCGGTCAACTCTTCCCAGCATCGCTAGTACCGTAGACAACGACCCCTTCAAAACTGTTCCCTGCCAGCGTCCAAGATGCAAAACTTGCGCACACGTTGATGGTACATCTTCCATCACTGGTCCCCGTGGCCATTTCAACATCCGGGGCCACTTCAAATGCACCACTACTAATCTTGTATATTGCATCACGTGTACCCGCTGTGGCATGCTCTACATTGGCGAAACCAAGCGCCGACTGGCCGACCGTTTTACGGAGCATCTCCGAAGCGTTCGGCTGAAACAACCTGGTCTGGCTGTCGCCCAACACTTCAGCGCGCCATCACACTCCACAAAGGACATGAGCGTCTGCGTTGTCTCCACGGCATCGTCGGATACGCAGCGCCGATCTCTAGAACAGCGTGTGATGTTCCAACTGGGCACGCTCCATCCTGACGGGATGAACGTGGAGTTTACCGCGTTTGTTCTACCAGCGGTTCATCACAACAAGCCATAATTCCCCTGAAGAAGGTGCATTGCACCGAAAGCTCGGGTAAAACTATCCGGTGAGCACTGTTTCACCTTTACCATATATATAAAATAAAATAAAATGCCAAGAGATGCAGGAGACCCACAAAAAGCAAAGCTTGTCGAGTGCGGGTACCCTGAACATAAACAACAACATGAGAACTAACAGTGGAATTAACCAAATTAAACAAAAGCATAACATGTATTTAAACAAGCTTACAAAAAAAAAAAAAAAGTATGAAAACATTAACGAACAAACATATCCGGGATTATATTTCTGAATCATGAGTCAGAATAATACTGATTCAAAAGAGATTGTTTAAAGTTAATTTTGAAAGTAAAAGTAGATAACGATTGTTTTAAAGAATTGTCAAGGGAGTTCCAGAATTTAGGCCCTTCAAATTTAACACTTTTCTTTGCGAGAGTGGTTCTTACAAATGGCAAATGAAATTCATTGGCCTGTCGAGTTAAATGAGCATGATAGTTACTATTTATATGAAACATCGATGATATGCAATCCGGTAGATCATTTCGTTTTTTTTGAAACATAAAGACACCAAGTTGGAAATAGTATATATCATGTATTTTCAATTTCTTATCTTGTAGAAATAGTGGGTCAGTGTGAGCAAAATAGTTAGAATGATTGATTATTCGAATTATTCAAGGATTTTTGCGATGAATTCCCCCAGGCTAAGATTCCATAATTAATGTAAGGCAAAATTAAAGTATTGTACAAGGAGGAAAGAATATATTTAGGGACATAAAACTTGATCCTGTTTAAAACACCAATGTTTCTAGATACAATGTTACAAATATATTCAATGTGATTGTTCCAAGATAATTTGTTATCAATGTATAAACCAAGAAATTTTACAGATTCTGTAATTGTAATTTTATTGTTATCAATAAAAATATCCCTTGGAAGTGAATGTAAAGAATTGCTGAACAGCATACATGTAGTCTTTTTAATGTTCAAAGAGAGTTTGTTTGATTTTATCCGGTCTGATATCAAAAGAAGATCAGTATTTACAGTGTCAATCAGATTATCAATATTTTTGTTGCTATAAAATAAATTTGAATCATCAGCAAACAATATACACGACAACCGTTTTGAGACATTAACAAAATCATTTATATAGATAAGGAATAACAATGGTCCAAGAATGGATCCTTGAGGGACTCCACATGTCAAAGAACGTATATTCGAGGTAGCGCCATTCACTAATACATATTGTTTTCTATTGGAAAGATAACTTTGAAACCAAGCAAGAGGGACTCCTCTGATGCCGTAATAATTAAGCTTACATAACAATACATCGTGATCTAAGGTGTCAAAAGCTTATCAAATAAGTGTATTTAAAAATAAGCAAAATCTATTATACAAAAGAAAACAATGCAAATCGCTGCATGTCCCCATCCTAGTGATCCTACACAAGAAAGTTGTTGCTGTTCGTTTCCGTGACGTGACCACAGAGGGTGTGGTCGTTTTTCTTTTGTCTTTAATTTCTCTTTTATTGTAAAAGAGTGAAAAACTCACTCCAAAAGAGTGAATCCCTTATAAAAACCACTGCAAAAAGTGAAATTTCCACTCTTTCGAGGAGCCATATATTAAAGGGACCACTCTTTTTAGACTTGTCTCTTATATGGCTCCTCGAAAGAGTAGAAATTTCACTCTTTTAGAGTGGTTTTCATTCTTTTGGAGTGGTTTTCATAAGAGATTCACTCTTTTGGAGTGGTCTGATAAGGGATTCACTCTTTTGGAGAGTGAGTTTTTCACTATTTTACATTGATTATTCTTCAAAGAAATACTTGCATAGAAAGAACGTCTCTCGAGTTCTTGTATTATCTTACGAGGGAAAATTATTGAAAGTGCTACATTTTGCTATTACCTTCCGACCCTCATTTAACTTTCAATAAGCTAAACCCATAGAGTTATATTATATATAACTCTATGGCTAAACCGTACTTTTCTACGGAAGCGTATTTAGGACCCGACCAAAAATAGAAAATATTTTTCCGGCTCGGCAGCCGATTTCACGAAACCTTGCGCAATTGCGTAACTCTACTTACGCCACGATTTATTGCGGAACATCTGTGATATTTTAAAAATCGATTTCACGAAAGGTAGGCCTACGCCGGTGCGGTGCCGCCTGAATATCCGTCTCCCTGAAAAGCCGACTTGCGCCACAAATTATGGCGTAACTTACACACTCGTTTTAGGTGGCTTAAGTTGTCCGCACAAACACCGAAATGATGACTTAGCTAGCTGAGCGTGAGCATAGTAGAGCCGTTAGTTGCTCAAATCATTTATTAAATTATTTCAGAGAGTAATGAAATGATCATCCGCTGCAGGTTTACCTGTGAGATATTTCCGAAAGTTGCCACCATTTCTTTTCAGAGCGAATTTTCAAAAGTGAAAGTTTCAAAATGGCGCCTCCCACCCCAGTTCAATTTCAATACACAGTAAAAACCAACGGATAACACTTTTTGAACACATTAACGCGTTAATATTAATACTTTACACGTAAAGGTATAGGAGGCGTTGCACGCGATTAACACTAAAACACGTTTAAATAGGCGTTGGTGTTAATGATTATTAACATTCTAAAGTGTTAAAATCTACCTAAATTAACACTACAAGCGTTGATAATTATCAACACCAACGCCTATTTTAACGTTTTAGTGTTAATCGCCTGCAACGCCTCCTATACCTTTAGTTTACTGTAAAGTATTAATATTAACGCGTTGAAGTCCGTTGATTTTTACAGTGTACTGTTCCATGTATTTTCTATTCTTGCACTAAAACAGTCGTCGTAAAAGGGGCATTCAGCTCGTCACTGTTTCGTGAAAAATGGATAGCTGTAGGCACATATGCCACATTCTGGGGTTATTATAAAGAGGTTGGTAGGGGCACAGTGTTCCCCCCGTTGGATAGGGTTAAGATCGTAAAAGAGGTCAGAATTACAATTACAAATACAGGAGCACTAAATATACAAATGTCAATTAAAAGCAAGCTACATAAATGACGTTTTCAGCCTCGATACGTTATTGTACATCTGCAATTATATAAAATAATGCTGACGATTACATGCACAAGATACATATTTTACAATTAATAGATGAGAAGCGTTCTTTAGCTTCCCATACTCAGTATACAGCCATAGAGACGCCCTTTCATGTAGGCCTTCATGTAATTCCGATACTACATGGTCATTCAGAATGATAGAAGCCTACCAGACCTTTTTCAACCAGGTAACCGGTTAGCATTGGAAACAAAAAAGTTTGAGTGATCATAGCACAATAGTATGGGGTTGGCTAAACCACGTAGCACTAGTTTATTTACACAAGCACTTCATTACAATGACTGGTGACGTCACATGGAAAGGGTTTATAGATTACCGAAGTGATGACGTCATCACAGAGCAATTTGAACCAGATCTTCATTCCATTATGTTTGAAATGACTCTTAATCGTTTCAAATTCACAGCTGTTAACAAAAGAACTCAATTTCTACAAAGCTAGAAACTTAGAAGCCATTGTTAGAACCAGTTGTCATATGCCAGCAGACGTCACACTTCGGTACCCTATACACTACGGAGCATTGAGTATTGTTTCTGCATAGACACCGTCAGGTACGGGAGCATTTCGGCCGTCAAGACCACTGGCGGGCTTCTTGCGACAACACAGCAGAAAGTCCAGGAGAGGTTTGCGATGGACTCGACTGATGAGGAACACGACGAAGGGGTTGAGGCAGGAGTTGACGTAGGTCAGCACGTGGGCAATCTCCGCCAAGCGCAAGTGTACTGCATAATTGGCCAAGATGGTTTCCGCGTCCGCGTACAGGAAAAACATATTGACGAAGTGGTATGGGAACCAGAAGACTGTAAAGGCAATCGCCAGCAGAAGCACCACTATCGCCAGACGACGGCGATCATGAATGCTCTCGACGGACTCTCCACCACCAGCTCGGCCGAACAGCACCCTGGCCATGCCCAGGTAGCAGCATGCGATGATCAGCACGGGTAGGAAATACGTCAACACGGCAAACGATGTTACGTAAGCGCGGATGTCCACTTCGCTACGCGGAAAACTATGGCAAAAGTTTATATCGATTACGGGTTCGTACTCGGAGTGACCAAATACCAACAGTGGAATCATGAAGACGACTGCGATAGCCCAAACGATGACCAGGATGGCTACTGTGCGTTTCATCTGCACCCTCCGCTGCAGAGAGCAATATCGCTCAATGCTGACTGCAGTCAGCGAGGTGGGGCATAACACTTGAACCAACGCCCACATCCCGATGCTTAGCTTGCACAGGAAGTTGCCGAAAGCACCCCCAGGCCAGCTAATGGAAAGCCACATCACCGTTGACGTAGGTACGGAGAAGACGAACATCATGAGGTCTGCGATGGCCAGATTACCCACCAGGATGTTGGAAGTTGTGCGCAGGTGGCGGTTCAATAAAATCACCTGTAAAATCGCGAAAATGACAGCAATACTATAGGTTTCCCGGACGATTTCGCAAAATGTGCATTTGAATTTGTAAAACTTGAATTCAATTTCGCGCTGATTTTGAGAACGACGTGTATCCGGGTTTCATTTTTTGCAAAAACTAGCATTCGATTTCATCTTGTATCATTCAGATAAATAAATGCGCATAACGTTCTATTTAAACGATAGGCTTTCGGTTTGACGTATTCGTGGCCGATTATTAAGAATGTGCAATCTATGTCGCAGCAAATCGATTTGTCACTGTGACACGGCCTGAATTAAATATTCTTTTTCATTTGTTATAATTTAAATTCGCAAATTCTTCAATAAATTTAAATAAAGTGTATAGGCCTGTACAATTCTTGATACAACTTTGATTAATTAATTAATCAATCAATGTATTGTGTTTGTTCTTTTTTTATTGTTGGTTCTTTGTTTTGATGGTGTTCTAATGTCTTTCTGTATTTCTTAAAGTTCTCTCTCATTTTATCAGTTCGATTGTCTATCCGTCATTGACCCGACTGTCTACCAAGACATCGATGGAGATATGTCTGAGAATTCGAATGCTTTACCAGGCATGTATTAAAAAACACTACGCGGAAAATCGGCTGCACATTCAGCGAAATAGATTGATGATATATTAAAAGGAAAACAGGATTACGGATGTGCATTCGAATTCGCGGTAAAATGAATTATCAATATATACTAAATTCAGTGCACATTCTGGAAATCGAAAGCTGATATTTTTACGACTGAATGCACCTTTATGACAATAAAATTATTAATTGTTAAATAGAAAACGGAATTGTGAACGTTTATTCTATTTCGCACGAAAACGAATGCATCTGTTACAAATTAATGACTTCTGGCTAGCGCCCACCAGAACAAAGATACTGACAATTTGGGAGACCGCCAACATGGGGCAAGATAGCTCAGTTTGTATAGAGCGCCGGTACGGTAACCCAGAGGTCACAGGTTCGAAACCCGCTCCTGCCAGTTTCTTTGTTCACTTTCAAAACAAATTAATGTACACATTTTACGAAATCGTCTGGGAAAACCTATATAAATTTTGGTAAAAATGTGCAGTTCAGTGGTCAGGGCCCAGTAGGTGCAACGGTTGGCAGCGGTATGACCGTGGCGGTCTTTTGGCCATGGTTTCTGATCCTCCACCTCTGGTACGTGTGTTACCGGTACGAATCCCATCAAAGGCCCCAGAGACAAAGTAAGAATTTGTTTGTCAGTGGTCTCGTTTATACTGATCTCTTTGGGTTTTTTCAAATAGGGTTTTATTCCCACATCTAAAACTGATCGTATTTGTCTGTCAAACGGATTCGGGTACAACAGCACTTGTTTCGCCCTTTGCCCAATATAGATTATGACCGTGGCGGTGTATAATTTGTATAAATATATAAACCAAGCTTCATTATGTTAATATTATGTTCTACCTGATTATTTCCTCCATTAAAATATTTTGTGCTATAAAGATTTTAAGATGGTATGTATTATCTTAGCGTTGAAATATATTTATGAACTGAATTGAATTGATAGATGTTTTGTATTTCCAACACTGTTTTTTTTGGAAGACGTATATATATCGACGGCATTGTTTGTAAAATGACAGTAAACTGGTGATGTTCAATTCCAAGGGTATTTGGCTCGCCGCCACAAAAAAATATACACATGAAACACAAAATGCATCGTTTCAATATAAGGAACAGAAAATGGCACCGCCTTATGCATGGTGAGGTGTAAATAGAGTAAATGCCCAAAGACGATAGTGTAGAATGGATATGGGCCTGAGAACCATTAAAGTTCAAGATTAGCATAAATTGGAAAAATGCCGTACTGCTTGTCGAAATAAACTCACTTGTATATCTATGAAATCTATTTCCCCTTTGGTTTGTACAATAAAACACAATGGGATCTTACACTGGCTCGCAAGGTTTTCGTCTGTCAGGCTTCAACTTCAAAATTAAATAGTCCACTATGATTGTACATCCTAAATTATAAGATTTTAACAGAGGTTTTGCACTTTATTCTGAGCAAGGGATTTGGGAAATGGTTTGAGGTCCTCATGTATGAGTAGGCTATACTCAGTATCGACTTGTCAGTATAACATGATGTTTTTGTTGTAAGAAAACAGGAACTGACATTACTTAAATATTCCCCCATCACTCAAAGCCATTAAGAAAAGTATACTCACAGTCACGCACCGTGGGGACCAAAATCGTTTTTTTGGGGAAGAGAAATTTCCCCATAACTCGGTTCTAATTTGCCTAACAAATAAAAATGCCCCCACTACGCGGCCGATGCCTACCAATTAACAATGTTATACATAATACGTATGTAAAAACTTGCCAAGTTTGCTATTATCTTACCAGCAGGAGGGCACTGTTGGCCAAAATACCAACAACTGCCATGAACAGTGAAACAGACACGTTCCATCTCCACGGGGGTGGTTCAAAGCCCGATCTCCATGTGGAATCAGAATCTAGTGTGGTAGTATCGTTGGCTGCAAGAGAAGAAAACTGCCTAACTTGAAATAAATATATAAATAAATAAGGCTTTTATGATGAAGAGTACAAGAGATATTGTTCCTCGGATACACCGTGCGAAGTGACTAAAAGAAAGAGAAGTGTGTTTCTTTGAAGAAGCAGACGAAATAATAGACACTTAATTCGGTCAATGGTCCTGATTTAGTGAGAAAAACGGCGTTTACAAAAAATATTATGTCAATTATTATTACAAAGGGTATGTCTATGTAAGGATTCTTTGTTATATTCTCTGTGCTCTGTGCATATAAAGTATGATTTCTTTGTATATTTACGGAGATTCTCTGTATAGTGTTATTCTGTTGTATTCCGGACAGTAGATTATACTGTCATTAATTCTTTATACTAACTACAACTAAGCTAATCCTACGATAAGATTAACATGAGATACAAATAAATAAAATATATTTGAGGAATTTTACATTAGCCCCGTCTGCGCACTTCCGGGTTGAAAGCGAGGACGTCAAGGCTAAACAAATACAGCGCTATCAAACAAATTAATTCATGCATAAGGCAAAGTAAAAAAAAAACATGTTAAGCGTCCGGGTTTAAAAAATGAAAGAAAGAAGGGGCTTTTCAAATTTTTTTTCTTCAAGATGACCGCCCATTTCTAAATCTCCGACAACGGTAGGTTTTTAGCTGTTTAAGACAGCGGTTTTAATAGTTTTAGTAAGCTTGTGTTTCATTTTCGGATCGGTTGAACATTTTTTGTTCACCTCAATTTCCACTAGTAAAAATACATTAAAAAAAATCCAGGCGCCCCCAAACAGGAAGCGGGGACGCTAAACATGTTTTTGTTTTACCTTCGCCTAAATGAATCACGGCAGCGCACGTTTAGCATCGTCAGCTGTTTAGTACTGAGAGCCTCTTGCACAGACCCGGAAGTGCCTATACCGTTTGTTCTACAGTAATACATGTTATACGGTATACAAACAATACGAGGACCTAAAAATCATGTGTTTTAAGACTATATTGGCTTGATCTCAGTGGTGTAGCTAAGGGGGGGGGGGGGGGGGGGGGGGTGGGGGGGGGGGGGGGTGGGGGGGGGGGGGGGGGGGGGGGGCGCACTCCCCCATACAAAATCGTCGCCCCCCTCACTGAAAATTCCCGCAAACGCAGAAAATAATAGCATTATAAAGAAAAATCACTGTGAGCGCCCCCCCCCCCCCCCCCCCCCCCCCCATCGCCCCCTATGGAGACAGCCCTGGTTACGCTGCTGCTTGTTGTTCTTGTTTTATATAATTTGGTCACGCCATTATCAAGTCATGGTTTGCTTTTTATATTTTTAACACGAACGGATATGTAATGACAATATGTAATAATGTTTTGGATAAAAAATAGTTTGGTCTATATGAATTGTTTCAAAAATTTGACTCTGTGATCCAAAAGTGTGTTTTGAACTTACAAACAAGAATTTAACACGACTTTGGTGCACACAAAATCTCTCAATTCGGATTGGGTATAGCTATACACGCGCATAATGAGATTTATGTAGGATAACACTTTAGATTCTCTGTAAATGAACCACGGTCGGAAAGTAAAATTCTTTGTTAATTTACTATTTCTTGATATACAGGGAATTCCTTGTGAAGAAACAAAAAACAAAAAAAAATGAGTTTCTGTGGGATTAAGAAGAAACACAGAAACTCTGTAAATCGTACCACAACGTAATTTTTAACACTGTAGGCCTATTCTTCAACGAATCACCCTAATTTTCTCTTTAAATGTAGGCCTAGTACCCCCGGTATACATTTTCAAACATGAAAAAGAAAACTACTGAATTACGAAATACCGTACCGAAGTAGTTAGGTAGGTCTTAAACGGACAAAACAATAGGATTGTATGCATAATACACAAACACAATATATATCATTAGCATAACAATATGATCATTAGCATAACAATGGTAAACCGCACAATCTTTATACGACAGAACAATACGGAATATGCATAAGTTGAAACAAGGGAAAACCTGAAAATCTTGATAAGACAGAACAATACGGTAGTAGTGCAGCACAGCGGTTTGGTCGGTGTTTTGGTCGCTATTTTTGTGCACGTTGTATAGGGATTGCAGAGGAGGTATGGCTAGATATGAGGAGGGAATTGAGAAGGGAAGTGGAAGGTCACAGTACACAATGATAAGATATATTGTGTATGGATTATGTAAGAGGTCGGTTGCAACTATGCTGGAAGGTCAGTACAAAAGGCACGTAATTAGGTGGTATTGATGGGCATGAGGACTATAATTAATAGCTTTTAATCGCCCTACTGTATGTTTAGTGTAGGTCTATACACTATAATTGGTCTGTAAATGAGAACATGTACATAGTTTATTGGTGGGAATCGTTGATGGTAACCGGTTTGCTCCGTCTACTATTTGGGGACTCTGTATGCCTATTGGGACCCTTGCAATTATTGCAGGGGGGGCGGGGGGGAGAGGGGGGGGGGGGGGGGTCAGCTCGTTCATACTGCAGACAGGGCGCCAGGGCGGCACACCATGGAGGAAGGAATACACAGTGTCTGTACGATATTAACCGTCATGTAAACCTATCCCATTTTTGCAATAAAACTCAAATAAATTCAATATTTGTTAATGTGTATTCACTCATTTATTCATATATTTATCTGTACAAACTCTGCCCATTGAGGATCCCCTTAATCGTAATTTCTATGTTTTTATTATTTAACATGGACAAACATTATGACAGGTAGTAAATGTACATGACACGTTTGGGAAACATTCACCGGTTCAGGCCCGCTCTTTCAAACCTTGGAGGAATCGTAGGGTATCGTATCAGTTTCTTTGTTTACTTATAGAAACGTCCAAAGGCAGGGGACAAAGTGTAAACTTTTCAGTCGACTTTCGGCTAATTGATTCTTCTATACAAGCGGTAATTTAGGCGTCAGTGCGATTTAGAAACGGTATGCAAATGACCTGAGAGTTTCCAAACGGTATGGGCCCAAACGGTATTAATCCCCAGCCCAAACGGTATACACTTGAGCGCTCACGGTCTGGAGGTTGGTGGGCTGCACAATGGAGTACTTATCGGATTAGCCTCCAATGTGATAAAAGTGGTCGCTTAAATGGTGTGCCACTGCTAATCCACCCGGGTTAATTAACCCTGGAGGATTAGCGGCGGCACAGCAATTGAAGTCAAGCAGGCAGGACGCTCCTTTGTTTGGTAAAACCCCAACGCCAATCAGCCTCTTTTGTTGGGCACTTGAATCTGGTACAAAAAAGCAAACCGTTTGGGGTCTGAAAGCGAGGCCCAAACGATAGTTTACAAACCGTTCGACTGTAAGACCAAATTTGCATATCCTCGAACGATTCACATACCGTTTGTAATTCGCCCACACGCCTTAATCGGTCACATCTTTTGGTCAAGATGGCGGCTACTGGTGCAACAACAGAGAATATCGCTCCCACATTTTCCGAATATCGATTCAAATCTGCGTCACATTCTTCTTAAAAGAGGAGTAACGCCACATAATGACCCGAGGCAGCAGATACAACAAGATATAAGCCTCGAAAATCTAGATGAAGCACGGAAGAGTCTGTTTCAGTTTGCTATAACCAAGCACACCGAAAGCTTACAACATGGCGACGTACAGTACAGTACGCAAGGTATGGGTACCAGCGATCAGTTGATACTAAAATCAAGACGCTCTGTTGAGGCTGTCATTGATGATATCTTGGAATTATACCTCTACCTAACTGATGATCATAGCAAGTTCCCTAAAGCCTGCTTGTCTTCCTCTAAACTAAAAACAACCAAGATGGAATCCGCAACTGGTCAAGCCACTAAGGATACAGGGAACAGTGACTAAACTTGTATCACCCAAACCAAGACTACAACCAATATGATTACCCGGGAAATTCCCGCAAATTCTGAAATACGGGACTTAAAATTCTCTATTGATGAATTAAGAAATGAAGTGAGATCAATGAGAGTTCAACTTAACGAAAACCTTAATCTAAAATCACAGATCCAGGCACTGGATAGTGAACGTAAAAGCTTGCAAGCCGCCATTGACCTGCTAACAAACGCAAAATCATCAGAGCATAACTGTTCAATAGTAACCTTATCGTCGTCTTCCACCATCGACAAAGACATATCAACAAAATGTCAGCAACCTCACCTACGGACTCCCGCAAATCACAAAAACCAAACACAAATGGTTCACCCAAGTACTTCCGATGTGAAATCAACACCATTTGATATACCATTGTTCCTTTGACAAATCGCTTCACTGCACTGACAGATCAAGCTGAAGTCGCTTCTTAGGAGCCCACACCAGAGGAAGTTATTGACCAGTATTACAATGAGCTGATTGAGCAGACAAAGAAAGCCAGCCCTCCAAAGAAATCAGCATCTACAATCCCAACTTCGAACGCGTCCAGAATATCGTTCCGACAGCAGTTGGATGAATATCGAGCCAAGCAGAGACTGAAGTTTAAGGACGGGTCTACAAAGAGCATAACCTTGCTGGGTGACTCCATGGTCAAACGAATCCTAGGACATAAACTAAGCCAATCTAAATCAGTAACTGTCATCTCACGTCCAGGAGCCAGAATTGAACACATTTCAACTATGATCATGGACGGATCTATCCAACTCCAGACATCTGAGCTTATTGTTCACGTGGGTACTAACAACACTCGCGATGATGCAGAAACGGTATCCAAGAAATTGGAATCGTTGTGTAAAATGGCACAGCAGAAATGTGCAATCAACAACATCACCATATCATCGATAATACACAGAAGCCGGGAGAATAGGAGAGATAATGACAAAATAGTCTCTACCAATAAACTCATCCGAGAGATCTGCTGTACACATAACTGGAAATTCATCGACAATGACAACATCAATCAGCGACTACTGGCATCCGACGGGGTCCATCTTGGTCGTGCTGGTATTACCGTGTTCGCTCGTAACCTCATCAGACATCTACAGGGTCTACCACCAGTCACACATCACACAAATGTGCCTGCAGCCAACGATGATGGACCTACACGCCGTCGCAGCCGTTCGCCGATTCCAGCATGTAGGACTTTGTCTGCACTCCAAAATCAAGATGTCCAACCACCTCCCACCTATGCCCAGGCTGTCAGTACCAGACCTGGCTCAAGCAGTGACGTTCCTATACACAAATATCAGGATTTCCGTCACGAGGACTGGAAACACGGAAAAGGCATCTGAACCCAAGTCAACAGGTTAAGCCGCTTCGTCCCCTGACTCGTCGCCAACCACTACCATCTCAGGAAACCGAGTGGTTCCGGTACCAGAGAATGAATCGTCTGTCCGTGAAGAAACCGTCAGTGAACAATCGTCCGTGAACTATTCGTCCGTGAACTTTTACTGTCTTTATCATTTACACCTTTTAGCATGTTAAGTGTACCCTTTTTTACTGTTTATTTAATTTACATTTTTTGTTTCGTTTTTCTTCGTTTATGTATATGAAGTAGGACTTTTTGTGATTTTATCCTTAAATTTAACTTCTTAATCAGCACTTTTGTCCATTGTCTTTTTCATATACACATTGTTTTTGTTGTATACCCGTTCAGGTCTCTTTCTATTTAATGATTATTGACTGTTTCGAAAGTTTTTCGAAACAGCCCTTGTTTTCGTTAAGATTTTTTTTTTAGCTGCTCCGGCGCGTAGCGCTGCGGAGCAGCTATTGTTTTCGTAAAAAAAAATTTTTTTTTTTTTTTTAGCTGCTCCGGCGCGAAGCGCGCTGCGGAGCAGCTATTGTTTTCGTTAAGATTTTTTTTTTATTTTTTTTTTTTTATTTTTTTCTGCCATTTTTGCCATAGGTTTTGTACACAACTCCCTTTTCCACCTAATTTCATACTGTTAAAGCTCGTGTTGTCCCCTCGAGTTGTCACAACAAAGACCATATAGCGTAGATGGTCCTAAAGCAATGACGTCATGATGACTTCAGTAGTTTTCAAATTGTGGCCTCATGAATATTCAATTTTCCACGCTTGCAGGCTTAATATCTGAAAAACCAATCGAGATGTGAAGTTTATATCTATTGCAAAGTATTAGTTGGGCGGCAAAGATGTTTCTGTTTGAGTAAAATGTTCGTGACGTCATCATGACGTCATCTGGAGGCCATTAACTGAAAGCACAATTTTGCGTGTTTAGCAACCTCCTATGACAGCAAGCATAAGACAAGTCATACATTGTATTTTGGTCGACCTTACTGCAAGCGGAAATGATCGTGGCTCATTCCAGTGTGAAATAAGGCCCATTTCAAAATTTAGCGAAAAGCAATAAGATAACATAAGAATTCTGGGAAGGCGATAACCGTGGGTATTTTGTAGCGCGTTGTGAATTTATATGTGGACTGATTTAGACTCGTTATCGGTCCTTCCGTTGTCCTTCGGACTTCTAATACGGGATTAGGATAAAACGTATGGTGCGGGAAGTAGTCTAATTCATCCCGCACGTTAGGGCAAATCTACCAATGTGTTGAGGGCAGCAGACAACCTTAGCGGTTGCAGAATTTGCACGAATGAGGTGGAATTTGGGGACTGTGCGAAAGTGTCTGAGCTGGAAATGTGTATAGCGCCCTCTCGTGACTATGATTTCAGACAATTCCAACGTGATTAATGGTGCATTTTTTCAGGCCTACATCTACAGAATTACAGGTCCGATTGGGCTGAATTTCGGTATGTGCTAAGACCATGATGTGTGATAGATGCAAACTAAACTGACGAAATGATGACGTCATCACGTGATATATGACGTCACATTAAAGATGCATTTTTCTAAGGCCTAAATCTTTAGAACTACAGGTCCGATTGGGTTAAATCTCGGGATCTGCCCAGACCATCATGTGTTACACAGGAAAATTAAACTTACGTAATGACATCAGCGCGTGCCATATGACGTCACATTAAAGGTGCAATTTTCTAAGGCCTAAATCTTTAGAACTACAGGTCCGATTGGGTTAAATCTCGGGATGTGCCCAGACCATCATGTGTTACACAGAAAAATTAAACTGACGTAATGACATCAGTACGTGCCATATAACGTCACATTAAAGGTGCAATTTTCTAAAGCCCACATCTAGCGAACTATACCGATTGGATTGAATTTCGGGATGCGCCTAGACCATCATGTGTGATAGATGAAAATTCAACTGACGTAATGACGTCATCCCGTGCCATACGACGTCACATTTAAGGTGCATTTTTCTAAGGCCTACATCTTTAGAACTACAGGTCCGATTAAGCTGAATCTCGGTATGTGCTCAGACCATCATGTGTGATAGATGCAAATTGAACTGACGAAATGATGACGTCATCACGTGTCATATGACGTCACATTAAACTCGGATTTTTCTAAGGCCTAAATCTACAGACATACAGCTCCGATTGGGTTAAATATCGGGATGTGGCCACACTTTCACCTGAGCCATATTTACTTGTATGTGTGCTAGTACAGTATATATAGATTTATACGATGCACATCATAAACACCCTTGAGGAGCAGCTTTTTTCGTCATATTGACGAAAAACCTCTAGTTTTTTCCTATTTTTCTTCTGCCCTTTTTGCCATAGGTTTTGTACACAACTCCCTTTCCCACCTAATTTCATACTATTAAAGCTCGTATTGTCCCCTCGAGTTGACACAACAAAGGCCATATAGCGTAGATGGTCCTAAAGCAATGACGTCAGTAGTTTTTAAATTGTGGCCTCATGAATATTTAATTTTCCACGCTTGCAAGCTCAATATCTGAAAAACCAATTGAGATGTGAAGTTTATATCTATTGCAAAGTATTAGTTGGGCGGCAAAAATGTTTCTGCTTGAGTAAAATGTTCGTGACGTCATCATGACGTCATCTGGAGGCCATTAACTGAAAGCACAATTTTGCGTGTTTAGCAACCTCCTATGACAGCAAGCATAAGACAAGTCATACATTGTATTTTGGCTCATTTCAGTGTGAAATAAGGCCCATTTCAAAATTTAGCGAAAAGCAATAAGATAACATAAGAATTCTGGGAAGGCAGTAACCGTGGGTATTATGTGCAGACTGATTTAGACTCGTTATCGGTCCTTCCTTTGTCCTTCGGACTTCTAATACAGGATTAGGATATAACGTATGATGCGGGAAGTAGTCTAATTCATCCCGCACGTTAGGGCATATCTACCAATGTGTTGAGGGCAGCAGACAACCTTAGCGGTTGCAGAATTTCCAAGAATGAGGTGGAATTTAGATATTCTGCTAAAGTGTCCGAGCTGGAAATGTGTATAGCGCCATCTCGTGACTATGGTTTCAGACAATTCCAACGTGATTAATGGTGCATTTTTTAAGGCCTACATCTACAGAATTACAGGTCCGATTGGGCTGAATTTCGGTATGTGCTAAGACCATGATGTGTGATAGATGCAAACTAAACTGACGAAATGATGACGTCATCACGTGATATATGACGTCACATTAAAGGTGCATTTTTCTAAGGCCTAAATCTTTAGAACTACAGGTCCGATTGGGTTAAATCTCAAGATCTGCCCAGACCATCATGTGTTACACAGGAAAATTAAACTTACGTAATGACATCAGCGCGTGCAATATGACGTCACATTAAAGGTGCAATTTTCTAAGGCCTAAATCTTTAGAACTACCGGTCCGATTGGGTTAAATCTCGGGATGTGCCCAGACCATCATGTGTTACACAGAAAAATTTAACTGACGTAATGACATCAGTACGTGCCAAAAAACGTCACATTAAAGGTGCAATTTTCTAAAGCCCACATCTAGCGAACTATACCGATTGGATTGAATTTCGGGATGCGCCTAGACCATCATGTGTGATAGATGAAAATTGAACTGACGTAATGATGACGTCATCCCGTGCCATACGACGTCACATTTAAGGTGCATTTTTCTAAGGCCTACATCTTTAGAACTACGTCCGATTAAGCTGAATCTCGGTATGTGCTCAGACCATGTGTGATAGGTGGAAATTGAACTGACGAAATGAAACGTCATCACGTGTCATATGACGTCACATTAAACTCGGATTTTTCTAAGGCCTAAATCTACAGACATACAGCTCCGATTAGGTTAAATATCGGGATGTGGCCACACTTTCACCTGAGCCATATTTACTTGTATGTGTGCTAGTATATATAGATTTATACGATGCACATCATAAACACCCTTGAGCAGCTTTTTTCGTCATATTGACGAAAAACCTCTAGTTGGCTGTTTCGAAAGTTTTTCGAAACAGCCCTTGTTTTCGTTAAGATTTTTTGGCTGTTTTGGAAACTTTTCCAAAACAGCCCTTGTTTTCGTTAAGATTTTTTTTTTCTTTTTTCTTTTTCTTTTTGGGTACCCAATCCCATAGACTTTGTACATGGTTCCTTCTGCCCTGTACTTTTAACAGAAAACAAAGTCGTATTCCCATAAAACTTAACATAGATGAAGACCTCATAGCATAGATGTATGTAGAACAATGACGTCATGATGACGTCATCACGTGATTTTTTATGAATTTTTTTTTTGTGATAGCTTTGGTATGTCTCAAAGATATGCCCTAAAAGGGAAAAAATGTGTGACGTCATGATGACGTCATCAAAAGTGTGATTTTTTAAAACACATAAGGATAAGTCCGATCGTCATGAAAAGTGGTGGGTAGGTAGATACTGTCACTAGCATGCAAAATCCAAAATGAGGTCATAATGACGTCATCACGTGACTTTTTATGAATTTTTGAAATTTTAAAATCGTAACATTGTTTTCAATATATCTAGCGAACAAAACAATATATTTTCAAAATTCTTTTTGTTATAGCTTTGGTATGTCTCAAAGATATCCCCTAAAAGGGAGAAAATGTGTGACGTCATGATGACGTCATCAAAACATTTCTTTTTTTAAACGCATGTAAGGGTCAATCCGATTACAAAAATGTATATATTGAATTTTCCTCTCCCTGATTCCAAAATTTCATGATCGTGGCTCACTCAAGTAAGAAATAACAGCCATTTCAAAATTTAGACCAAATTCAATATAACACAAAGGAATTCTGGGACGGGCAGATAACCATGGCTATTATGTGCTTGCTGTTTATAAAAGGGGTTGATTTCTAGTCTTTTTTCAAGTCGCTAAATTTTTGAAGTTTTAAAATCGTAACATTCTTTTCAATATATCTAGCGAACAAAACAAGGCATTTTCAAAATTATTTTTGTTACAGCTTTGGTATGTCTCAAAGATATGCCCTAAAAAGCGAAAATTGTGTGACGTCATGATGACGTCATAAAACAATTCTTTTTTTAAAGTCGCTAGAATATTGCCCATAGCAATTGTAAATTTTTTCTTTCTTACCAGCCACTTTGGCTACTTTTAAACTTGGCAGACACTTACCCCAACTGCTCACAATGTGTGCCGAACTTTTACGTCATGGTGACGTCATCACATGTCACGTGACGTCATCTTTAAAGGGGCATTTTTCGAAGTCATATATCTACAAAAGTACAAGTCCGATTAAGTTGGAACGTAATATCTAGGTATGCCACCGGGTGTTATAGATGAACATTGACATAACGTTATGATCAAGTCATAACATGTCACGTGGTTTCATCTTAAAGGGGCACTCGCTAGATTATTGCCCTTAGCATTTGTAAACGTTTTCTTTCTTACCGTTCACTTTGGCTACTTTTAAACTTGGCAGACACTTACACCAACTGCTCACAACGTGTGCCAAACTTTTACGTCATGATGATGTCATCACATGTCACGTGACGTCATCTTAAAGGGGCATTTTTTCGAAGCCATATATCTACAAAAGTACAAGTCCGATTAAGTTGAAAAGTAATATCTAGGTAGCCTAGTAGGTTTATAGATGAAAATTGACATTACATTATGATGACGTCATCACATGTTACGTGACGTCATCTTAAAGGGGCAGTTTTTGAAGCCATATATATTAAGAAGTACAAGTCCGATTAAGTTGAAACGTGGTATCTAACATGAATTTTAAACAATTTTGTATAATTATTTTTGTAATATATTTTTATTTTTAGGTCATACACACTTAAATATAAATGTGAAAAATGTGTGACGTCTGATGACGTAATCATGGTCATCAACTGCTTGTATGCTCACATTTCTAAAAAGATTATGAATAAGCACGTGATTGCTTGACCTAGACGACCATAAAACGAGATATTTTATCCACCATTGAAATCTCAAGAATAAGAATCAAACTACCAAAAAAAACCAAAACGAAACAGCCCTGTGTTTGTCCACAAACACTAAAGCTCTAGTTTTGTTTTGTTTTGTTTTGTTTTTTTTTACCAGAAGGCTTTACTCTGCTTCTAAATATCCCAACCAAAATTTCATGTCAGAGGGTTTTTCTCTGTCTGAAAATATCAAAATCACGATAGCGTGTCCAAATTGGATGGCCCAGGCCGCCCTCCACCATGGCGCATAAAAACTTAATTTTCAGAGGGCCATGCTCTCTCTGAAAATACCACACTCACAGTAGTGCGGTCCAAATTGGGTGGTCCATCCTCCACCAAGGTACACAAAATGTCGTTTTCAGAAGATTTTGTCTCTGTCTGAAAGTATCGAAATCACAATGGTGTGTGCAAAATAATGGAGAGGCAAGTTCCTCCATCATGGCAAATAAATGATTCATATGCAGAGGTCTTTCTGTCCAAAAGTATCACCCCCGCAATGGTATGCTCGATTTGGGAGGCTCGTCCTCCCCATGGTACACAACGCTCCATTTTTAATTTTATGTATTTACAGAGTCCATTTTTTTCGCTGTCGAAAGGCGCCGCATTCATAATCGTATGTTCAAACCACGAGGCCTGTCCTCCACTATGGTACACAATTAATGTTGTATTTACAGAGACAATTCCTTCTCTGTCCAAAAGTGCCACACCCATAATGGCATGTTCAACTCACAAGGCCTGTCCTCCACTATGGCACCCATTTGTTATTTTTAATTGTTGTAATGTTCTATTTACAGAGACAAATTCTTCTCTGTATGTATGTTCAACTCAAAAGGCCTGTACCCCACTGTGGTACACATTTATTTCATTTACCGAG
This sequence comes from Hippasteria phrygiana, assembly GCA_037893225.1. NCBI lineage: Eukaryota > Metazoa > Echinodermata > Asteroidea > Valvatida > Goniasteridae > Hippasteria > Hippasteria phrygiana. The sequence continues at coordinate 805,021 of JAZGUH010000140.1, forward strand.
GCAATTTCTCCTCGGTCTTATGTTCAAACTCACAAGGCCTGTACTCCACCGTGGTACACATATTTCATTTACAGAGGCCATTTCTCATCCGTCTGTATGTTCAACTCAGAAGGCCTGCACTCCATCATGGCACACATTTCATTTACAGAGGCAATTTATCCTCTGTATGTTCAACTCACAAGGCCTGTACTCCACCATGGTACACATATATTTCATTTACAGGGGCCATTTCTTCTCTGTCCGTATGCTCAACTCAGAAGGCCCGTACTCCACCATGGTACACATATTTCATTTACAGAGGCAATTTTACTTCTGTCTGTATGTTCAATTCACAAGGCCTGTACTCCACCATGCTACACATATATTTCATGCACAGAGGCCATTTCTTCTCTGTCTGTATATTCAAATCACAAGGCCTGTACTCCACACATATATTTCATTTACAGAGGCAATTTTACTTCTGTCTATGTTCAAACTCGCAAGGCCTGTACTCCACCAGGGCACACATATATTTCATATACAGAGGTCATTTCTTCTCTGTATGTTCAACTAACAAGGCCTACCCTCCGCCATGGTACGCATATATTCCATTTACAAAGGCAATTTCTTTGTATGTTCAAATGACGAGGCCTGACCTCCCCCATGGTACACAAATGTTTCATTTACAGATGGCAACTTCCTCTCTGTCTAAAAGTACCACTCATGAGAGTATGCTCAACTCACGAGGCCTGTCCTCCACCATGGTACACATATATTTCATTTACAAAGGAAATTCCTTTGTATGTTCAAATGACGAGGCCTGCCCTCCACCATGGTACACACATGTCTCATTCACAGATGGCAACCTCTTCTCTGCATAAAAGTACCAAACTCATAATGGTATGCCCAACTGGCGAGGCCTGTCCTCCGCCATGGCACACCAATGTTTCATTCATAAAGGCCAATTCTTCCCGTATCATCCTTTTGTTTTTGTCTCAAAGAATCAACATCGCAAGATTGTACCCAACCAAGGTACAGTAAAGTATGATTTTCAGAGCGTTTTTCTCTGTCCCAAATATCACACTCAGAATGTGGTGTCCGAATATGGAGGTTTTTGACTTTACAGTCCTCCAGCCAGGTACATAAAAATGTCATTTTCAGAGGGTTTTCTCCGTCTGAAATATTACGCTCAGAATGGTGTGCTAGGCGTGTGACTTTACCGTCCTCTAGCAAGGTACATAAAAATGTAATTTTCAGCGGGGTTTTTCTCCGCCTCAAATATCACACTCAGAATGGCGTGTTGGAATATAAAGGTGTCCGACTTTACCATCCTCCAACAAGGTACATAAAATTGTCATTTTCAGCGGGGTTTTTCTCTGCCTCAAATATCACACTCAGAATGGTGTGTTGGAATATAAAGGTGTCTGACTTTACCACCCTCCAACAAGGCACATAAAAATGTCATTTTCAGAGGGTTTCTCTCTGCCTCTAATATCACACTCAGATTGGTGTTTTGGAATATAGAGGCGCTTGACTTCTACCATCCTCCAGCAAGGCACATCAAAATGTCATTTTCGGAGGGTTTTTCTCTGTCTCTAATATCACACTCAGAATTGTGTGTTGGAATATGGAGGGGTTTGACTTTACAGCCCTCCGGCGAGGCACATAAAAATGTCATTTTGAGAGGGTCTCAAGATATCACACTCAGAATGGTGCGTTCGAATTGAGAGACCCGTCCCACGGTAGATACAATTGTTTCATTTTCAGAGGGCTTTACTTTGTCCTAAAGCATCACGCCTACAAAAGGAAGGGTGTTCAAATTTGGAGGCCCTTCCTCCACCCAGGCACATTTGCAGTAGGAATTTTCTTTTGTTTGCATTTTTAAATTTTTTTTTGCATATTATTTTTTTTCTTTCTTTTTGCTTATAGTCCTGGGCCGTAAATTATAGCTACTTTGAAAGAACAGGGCTCCAGAATCTAGAATCTGCAAAAATATTTAAAATAGCCCAAGGGGTTCTCAAAATACATCAAATCTAAGGACGGACAACTGGTGTCATTTTTTCTTTTACTTTAGAGGTCAAATGCCATTTTATGTATTTCCTTATAGCGGCCACGGCTCCAAGAAAATCACATAATCACAAGATATTTTCTCCCAGTCTCCATAATGGTTTATTTGCTTTCATCCATTTTTGGCAAGCATGTTATGTATGCATTCTTCCAATAACATCTATGACTTCAGATGTTCATAATTAATTTCAATGTCAATTTACATAATTAACCCTAAAGGGCGCAAAAAATTAGCTTTGAAGGGATGTGAATATCTTTCTTTGACACATAGACCCACTGGCATCATAGAATCGGCAGATGACATTTTAGGCAGTCTCTGAAAATAACTCTTTAAGATCTACATACAAAATTTGCATAATTAATTAGGTTTGGAATAATTAATTATTACCATTTCGAAATAACTGCAGTTTCACCGGAGATACTGTGTAGAAGACATTCATTCAGGGGAAAGTACGTTTGTGCAAAACCCATTTTCAACACCTACGTGAAACCTATCAGTAATTGTGTGGCCAATGCTTTGAAAATTATTGAAATGAAATATATATATATAATATATTACAAAATGCACATAGCTTCCGCTGCGGGCGCGAACCCCATTTCGAGAACAAAAGTCATCTGTATTAAACAACGGCTAGGCCTAATCCTTCAGAAGATCCATCTTGCGAGGGGAGATAAGTGTAAATTTCAACAAACAAAACATTACCATGTAGATTTAAGTCTACTCCAGATTTTGGGCCATAATCCCTGTAATGATTGAAACGTTCTATTATAAATATCCTCGTTATGCCCACCAAGAGCGCATGAAAATTTATGAGTGCCATTTCAATAAAAAATAGATTCACAGCAATTAGCAGATGACTCTTCGTTGTCATATTCAGAGGTAAACCCTCAACTTTTTATGAACTGTAAATAATTCATGACATCTTTAAGCCATGACGATCAGCCATGAAAGGCAATTCTGAATTTATTATTATGATGTATGCGGCAGTATTGCGTATATAAAAAATACAGCAGGTTCCAGTTTGTGTGAGAATATGGATATTAGACTAGTACCCAAGCGCACCCAACAGTACCAGCGCGCAGCAAGTTACACAGCACCTGTCTGAACCATGCATTCTATCAGATTATCGGCCAAAAAGCTGCCTAACAAAAGTATATTTCCTGAAGCCACTTCATAACCAATATCATCCGAATTTAGCTATTTGCGATAACAATATATATATGTTATATATCTATCTACTGCTTATCAAGATGGATTTAAAACGATACCCATTTTCAAAGTGAAATTTGAGCGCGAAATTTCTTTTGGAGCGTCACTTCTTTAAACCGCTCGGCCGATTTTGAGCAGGACGCATCAGACAAAGAATGAATCTGGGCCATCCGGGAAAAAACCCTAACAGGGGCCGATATGTTATTCCACAGCGCCAGGATTGGACACGAAAAACCGAAGCGCCTTCCGACTGTTACCGAGGGAAGTGCGACAAAGGGCGTCCACGGCCGATCGGGGAGATTTTGCCTACACAGTACGGCGACGGGAGAACATTTTAAGTCGCAACTCAAAACTAATCATCTGTTTGGATGCATTTTCTGTTGATAATGACATGAGAAGTTCATCAGATCTGTCGAGAGATTTCAGTTTTATTAGCATATGTTGTTTCGGAGTGAAGATATAGTAACATTCCTCACTACATGCGAGTGTGCGGGGCCGTTGGACGATTTTCATGACGTCATTTTTTAAATATTTATTTATATCGAACTCGCAAGGATGCGTAGTACTTGGGACCGTCCACCAGCAAGGTACATAAATACATTCGTATTTCATTTGCAAGGGTCTTTTCCTGTCCAAAAGTGTGATACCCACAATAGCACGTTCAAATCATGGGGATTAACCTCCACCATGGAGCGCAAAGTAATGTTTGTTTCCAGAGGCCATTCCTCTGGCTAAAAATACCACACTCAGAATAATGTCAACTTGGGAGGCCTGGTCTGCGACTCGTAATTATCGGTTATGCAAATGCATGTTACGCCGATGCAACTCCAACTATTCCCAACTTTTCTTAGGGTTACATTTAAATGAGAAGAGCCATGTCAAATAAAACAGATACTGTCAAGATTCCATCTTTGACACCGGTAACGATCTTACGCATAACAAAAGCCACATTTTTCGCAAATAACTTCCGATAAAGGAAAGCCGGACTACATTCCATCGTCATGCATCGGCGAGGGACGCCGAAGCGCCTATTGTATTCAACACAATAGCAGGAGGCGCGGCACTTAATACGAAACCCCCGCAACGACACGGGACCGAAATGGACGAAGTGACCCGAAAAGGATTTCCCAAATTGTCAGAAAACCATTCAATCTTAGGCAATGGGAATAAACTCCATAATATCAATGAATGCGGGTGCAAATTGCTCCGTAAATTTCTCCACGGCATCTCCGTCTTACGTGAAACCCTCACAAACAGCTCGGGAACAAAACTGTTTTTTTTCCTACCTCATTTCTCCATGGGAATGAAAAGGGGGGCAAACGTCAAAACCGACTGCATGTCAATAACACCACCGTGGTTGATGTCAATCAAAGACTGAGCCTCTCCAAAATACAATTGTTGAATCCTGAAACGGCCCTCGGCTTTCCTAACGGCCCAACAAACCAGTGCCAGCGCAGAGCGAAATCAAACACGTGTGAACTGGATGACGACCAGACTGAACTGTGATAGTGTCTCTTCTGCCCTCTACGTCGCGGCAGTGCAAATAGTTCTCGGTAACTAGGTGCGTTGAACCATGGTTGAACCATAGAGCAGAAAACAGTTGAGCCTGGCATATAGAATTGATTCAAGTCGATAACAAGTCGCTTCCCCCACGTAGGCCTATCCCTATTACAGTAAAGCAGAATGCCTTTCAGAAGTGCACAGCATTAACACTGCAATTGTGCTGAATTGTTACCGATTTAGTGTAGGCCTACTTTACTTTTACAACCTGCGAAACAACTTGTTCAAGTTCATTTCATAAAGAAAAGGAATAACGCAGCTTGGTCTCCGCATATTGTGGGGTTTTCTGCGTTAAGTTCAAGTGGTTGTTCTCGGAAAACATGTCTGCGCTTCGTGTATGCCCAGATGCATTCAGGTAAATGAATAATTACATGCACAAACACAGTTACATGACTGAGTTTGTTATGCACTAGAGTACATCATAATGACCCATGTTGACAAAACAAAAATTGAACATTTTCGAATTTAGATTAATATGATCAAAGTTTAACTTAGCATAATCATGGGAAGGACAAATATAACTACATGTTATATTTAAGAAAAAGAAAAGAAAGAAACGAAACATGGATATTGCTGAAAATTTGTCAGGTTTGGGCATTGAAAAAAGGAATACTCTATATTGTGCTGCATGTGTATGACTAACATTTAATTGGTTTCAAAGTATTTTTTGCATGAAGACTTTTTCCCCATTCAGTTTGTTTTACTTTATACTACCTCCCAAAGATTTTGTTTAATGCCAAGACCAAGCCGTGTTATTTCTTTGGCTAATTGGTCTTTATAGCATAAAAATTTTATGAATGTCGTTTGTGGAGATTACAATTAAATCATGTGGTTGTTTATCGAAACGATTGTCAACACACAGTCCACAAGCAAGAAACCACGATCGTCAACACTAGAGACTAGCAGATAGTCACATTCATAACGAAAGAAATGGCCCAAACTTATGAAAGATGACTTATGAAAGATGACATGATATAATACGTTGATTTTCCAAGATCACATGAATCAGTTCCCTTGTTTTCTTGGACGGACCAAAATCCGTTTTCACGTGTCAAAATCACACATGCAATGCGAGTTGTCCGAACACCGAGTTCGAAGTGCGGAGGGTGGTTGCAGGCTAGTAGGTACGATGGCTGGAAGCTCCCGTAACCCGTAGGTCGACGACCGCCCTAATTCCTGCGCCGAATATGTGTGTACAGGGTTGTATGATATATTTTTCGGTTTCTTCTTTCAAGAGACAAAGAGGCACCAGATCCTCTATTTTCTTAAAGACCAACTAAAACGCCAATTTTTGTTGTTGACTTTTTGGACTTATCTGATAGTTTATGCCTCCCCAAAACTAATGTAATTAAATGATTCTAAAAATAGAAATAAATGTTTTTGAGCCTTTTCTTTCTGAGCCACTTGGACTCGATTCAGAAAAGGCCAAGGTCAACTGCGTGCCGTATCGCGCGAGTATTGACGCATACGTGAAGAAACATATGACGTCACTGTATTATACGACAATGTTTTACGTAGAGTCTGTACGTATTTTTTGTCTAAGGCTAGTATTACTTGCTGTGCTTTTTTCACATGATTCAGGTGTAACACTACGATAAACATATTTTAAAGTGTTGATATCTTTGTGAGACACATTTAGAATTGGGGTTGTAGGCTTGTTCTTGCTGAAAAGCTAGTTATGCTTCATACTTTCCTTTGTTTTCAGTCGGCTTTTATTGGGACCTGCGCGGTGAGTTGTGTGTGAGCTGATGCTATACTCTAGTCTGGCTTAAGCAGCCCTCACCTTCTCAGAACTATACACACAATTTATGTTATAAGGTACCAGACTCAATCGCATGCAGCGCATGCGGTACCGTGCGTGTACAATGCATGTTGAGTCAAGCGAGCGTGGACAGGGAGACTGCCGGGGCTCTGGCTGCTGGAGCCGGCAACCGCAGGCAACGTCGTCGTGGTCTGGTGGTGCGCGTGAGTCCGGGACAGGGTTGGAATGCTGGGTGCCTTTAGAGTTGGAATGGCTCCAGCCTTCAAACGGAATTGTGCCTTCAAACCCAGCTGAGTTTTCATACTAACACTATCATCAATACAGTCTTTGGCGAAATGTTCTGCACATATTTTCGACCATTTCGACAGCCAAAAATCAGATCTTGTATTGTCTACAAAGCGGACCCACTGTCGCCTTTGAACTCCATTCACCACTGGGAATCGCAGTAATTAGGTTAGGTCAGGTCAGGGTGTTTGTCGCTGTTCCTCGTGCAACCCCCAACTACACACGATCGAGGCATAATGATTATCTCAGAACCATGCTCATACTGAAATAATATCAAAATTATACAAAATAGACGGGAAACGGAGGAGTTATTATCAACTCCACGTACGTACATGCATAGTGTTTGGCTGTAGCAACAACCGACTCTACACGTGTACGTCACGGGGTCACGTACATACATTTAACATACATAATGAACTTTCGCGAAACAGGATAAATGGTTCAGAATAACAACCCTTCTTTTTAAAATAAAAAAAATCCCTCTCGTCTGCAAACTAATATCCATCAGTTAAAAGTATTGAAACTGTCGGAAAAGTCCAAAAAGTTGCTCTTTAAGTTGCTCTTTAAGTAACAAAAAAAACTGTTTGTATTAAAGGGACACATTGCTTTGGATTTTGCGATTTGGGCTATAAAACTGAAATGGATATGGTTGGGAAGCTTTTTTAAGAGTAGAATATAAAGATTCACATAAATATCCCTTCAAATTGCGTGGTTTTTGTTTAATTTCGTGACAAATAACGGTCCGCCATTTTGTAGAATTTTTTTTTTTGACTCCACAAAATGGCGGACCGTGTTCACCAGTCGTATTTCCAGTCGCAGCTAGTTGAAGTACGTTCTGTTGATCCATTTTGATGTACTGTGGCACGGCGCGCAGCGCTGGCGATATGTGTCGCGAGGTAGAGAATGGTACCTGGCGATCATCTGATAGGTTTACAAGGCCACTGGCTGCGGCGCCAGCCTAAAGACGCTTACAGCGTATTTTGCGCATTATTTAGACGGTGGTATTTACTACTGGAAATAAGTCTATGTTTCGCGGGTCAGATGTCAGGGGTCAGAGGCCAATTTTTTGTTTTGTAATCACTACTCACTAATTACAACACATTATACGTGTATTTTTGCATGAACAACTCTTATAAAAGATAAGGAACATTTCCAAACAGTAAAATTTCATGACATTTGAAGGCAATGTGTCCCTTTAAATGTCCGATTTCTCAGGATATTTTTCAGTACAAATTAAAATCCAAATCCGATAGAAAACGTTCAAACGTGTCGACAGTGCATACCCTATGCACTTCGTGAACACACCCAGCTCTGTTTCACATACGGCCAAAATCCTCACTTTTCTCACATCCAGAAATTTTTTTCAACCCCAATTTTTGATAGTGGCCCCCTGAAGAAATTCTTTATTCTCCCACAGATAACCTTAACCCCATTTTGCCTCTGAAACCCTTTTCCAGAGAGAGCGAAACACTATGTGGACCTGACCCAGGTCCACATAGTGTCTCTCATCTATTGTTCACGCCGAAATCTTTTATTCACAGGTTCACGCAGTGTATGCACCGCTAACTCACATGCAGCACGTGATGTGTGTCACTGAAATTTACACGTAAACACGGTTCACGCACCCATGTGCGTTTTCGTATATTCTGAGGGCCATGAATGGAACCCTTCTTTTGTTCCCTTTGTTTGTACGGCCCAAGTCCTCGGTGTCATTGTTATCCCTAATCCCCCATTGTCCCAAGTCCTCTCTCGTATAGCCTAACCCACTCACACACATACAAAGGCTATAAATTAGAAGCTACAGATCGGTAAATAGGCCGAATATTGCCTACGCGGGCCAAATTACGATTTGCGTACCCTCAATTTCTTTGCTTTTAGAGCATTTTGTCGGCCATGAACTTGAGGGTTTGTAAAAAAGAAGGGTGGATGCCGTGTACAGGACTGTGAGCCGGCATTACTGTGAAGTTGCGATAAAATAGGCTCGTAAAAGTGCTCTATTTCGCAATGTAGCGAAGGCATAATTTTCAAAGATGGTGATGGACTGCAGGACCACTTTTTTGTAGATAAGATGAACAAATGAAAATTCAATGAAACATCACATGATGACTCCATGATGACGTCAACTCAATTTTCATGTAAAGCACATACCTGACTATGTACGTGCAAACTTGTAGACCTGTAGATCTGTAGATATAGAACTTTAAAAAATGCACATTTAAGATGACATAAAATGTCCTGTGATTACGTCATCGTACGGAAAATTGCCAATGCGCACATTTACCATGTGGTGTTGGTCTATGCCAAGTTTGGAGCCGATTTAATTGACGAAAATGTCAAATTTTGTAATTAGAAAAAAAATGAAATATTTAGAAATTCATAAAAATTCAACCGATGAGGTCATGACGTCACTTTGTTTTTTCATATTAGCAACAATATCTTGCTACCTACCAAGTTTCATGACGGTCGGACGGACCCTTATCATGACGTCATCATGACGTCATACATTTATCGCTTTTTGGTACAAGTATGTATGACCTGACAAACCTATTAAAAAGAATTTTGAATTTAGCGGGTTGCGTTCGTGAGATACGACAATGCAGCTCAAAATGAAAACAAAAAATCGGTATAAAATCATACGATGACGCACCTAAAACTTTGAATGTAACACTTCCCGGGATAGATACATGCAAAGATTCGGCCCATAAATAAGGAGATATTGGCCTGCAAAGAATGCAACTTTATGTTACCGAGTGGTAATAAAAGAAATAAATATATAAATATTGAGAGGAGAAGAGTCTGGCGATACACTACCAACTATGCCAACTGTTACCAAATGGCACGGCAATGTTACCTGCAGTTAGTATACTCGTTTTTGTTTGGGCTTGCGCACCGAGTATGGCGTACACGTACGTTCTAACGCTTTCGTTTATTTTTTCTATACCAACGTCGGTAAACGAGCTCTTCTGACGTATGAGAGCTCGAAAACCGAGTCGTACAACGTCTACGGATTGTCTGATCCACGAGACTGTATAGCTACTAAAATGATATGCGTCACCCGACTCTCCAAAACCCATATAGGTAGCGCCAGAGTATTTAGCGGAGGCATGCTCATTGATGAGCTCGTGAGGGTCGTAATTTCTACCGGGTACGGGTATATATTTATGCGAGTCTATATCGTAATAATACGCCGTACCTAATCCTCCAGAAGTTAAGTCCGCAGTCTGTTTAAAACTCACGTTTGGATCGACTTGAAAGCGTCGACAAGTATCGATATAAGCGCCGTGATCGATGTTATTGTTTAGATCGTCGAATATATTGTCTCCTGGAAGCGGGCATTTTAGAAAGTAAAGTATCTTTCTGATCGTGAAATATACGTGAAACTTGAATAAAGCCGATATTACGGGGTTTTTATGAAGCAATAAGTCTAGTCCTACGCCGCAACCCGACGTCGCGCACCAAAATGCGAAGTTGAGTTGATTTTGATAAAACGTCATGGGGTCCGATGCATAGCGTTGTACTTGTTCGTCGTGTTTTATGTCGGACATTTTATAAGCGCTAAATATATCCGCTAAATTAGCGATAAAAGACCCGTTGTCGTTGGTGTTTACGCTGATGCTAAGTTGACTCAAGTGCATGTTCAACGGGGTACTCTCCGGGGTAATTGCTTCGTACTTGTCGCTAGCTAGATTCACGATATCTAAAGCATTCTTTACCGTTCGTTCGTTGCCGTCTAAAAATTTTACAAATTGAGTGAATTTCATTTTAATTTACCAAATATTTTAATCTTATAAATAAGATTTAAAATGGAATCGCACGTTTTTGAAATGTTTGATAGCGAACAAACGTTTAGTCTGTCAAAACCTATAGATAACTCTAATGGAAATTACTGTATGAGTTTAAACAACGCGATATTTACCGTCGGTTATTATAATGTAACTCAACGTATGACTATAGGATGGACATTAATTACAAACGTTGGTTCAACTAACGGTGAAATGGTAATTCCAGCTGGAAATTATACTATCGATGAGTTAATAGCTGAATTTAATAAATTAAGATTTATTGTAGTTTCCGTGGACAAGCCTAATCAACATTTTTTTTTTTAATACCGGTATAATATCGGAAGATAAATATGTTGTGATCGAGTTCGATCTATATACTCAAAAAGTGTTGAGTCTACCCCTTAGTTGGTTTCCTTTGAATGATGGTGAACTTGTAGGATATTATAGTATTAATTACTTGAATGCAATTTGTTTACATTGCGATCAGTTATCTACGTCTAATAATTTCTATAACGGAAAGAGCACGCACTTGTTAGACGTTATACCGATTGCATATATTGAGGCTAATTCGGATGTAATCGCGACTGTCCAGAATAAAAGAAAAACTGTCATACCTCTAATTAGGAGTAAAATACCTGAACTGAGTTTCTTTCAGAGACCACGACGGTGAGTTAGTCGATAATAACCATAAGAAATTTATTTTTCGAGTAGATATTTATAAAAATTCTTGTTCTAATCTTTAGAGAATCCTAATTTTTTTATTACACTCGGTACAATTACCGTTTTTAGAAAAAGTACCTCGGCCGCAGATATTACAAGGGTCTAAGGCTCTACCATTTGTTTTAAATCGCTGCGCATGCATGGGACAATATATATCACACTTTGATACTGCTTTATTACAGAGATTTAAACTTTTACAAAGTAACCACGAAAATTTATGTTCTCGTGGATTAAATTTTATATCTAGTTCTTTTATAACTCTTTTATACTTAGTTTTAGACATCGTTTCAATGCGTTCTAGTCGCTGCCTTCTTTTTAAAGTATGATTCATACAAAGTTGCGTAGTTGATTGAATTCCAAAACCACAAATCAAACACGGCTTAGGCGCTTGATCGCGTATTCCAAAATGTTTTAGACACCAAGGTCCTTCATTTTTACAAGTAGTTAGCTTTCCAACGTTTGACCAATTACACATTATTTTATAAGTTACTTTTATTATATTTTTTTTTTTTAATTTATCATTTTTTAAAAAAACGTTCTCGAATTTTTTTTGTTGACTCATAATCTCCTAAGATATATCTTTTATAATGTCCATGCATTAGCGTGTGAATTCCATCGTCTAAGATATGTCGTTTGTCGTCTCTAGGATTTAAAGACACTTTATTTAGAGTCACAGAGTTCATGATATGTTTATCACTTAACATATTCATGTCGTGCTTATAAATTGTGCTATCGAATAAACAGTCTTTATAATTTTGATGAATTATCTTTTTTTCTACTACCGATTTTTTAACTCCTTTTGATTTCTTAATATTTTTACCATCATCCATTAAAATAGAGTACATTTTTGATCTGATGCAAACTACTTCTTTAATCAGTTTTCCATCACATTCGTCTTTAAATTTACCGATGACTTTCTTGTTTGAATCGTTGTATAAAAAGTGATCTTCTGGATAGTTAGAAAAATCGTACAAGTCGGATTGTTTTTCCATATCTTTATACACGTCCTCAGTTTTTATATGTAAAAGTAATGAATCGGTATCTGTATATATCATTTTCACGTTCTCCATACTTTACGTTTAGGTGATCGTAATAAAACGCATACATTAAAAGTTTACTTAGATCTAAAATCGCCAAACCGCAATAGATTGGTTTTCTCAAATTAACTTTGGTTTTATACTTTTCTATCATAAGTCGCACCGTTCAAATATCGTCGCACACTTGTAATTGGGCTTAGCCATCATTTTTCGAATTCTATCTTCTTCGTGCACCCTAGCCAGTTGGGCGTCTGTTCGGCTTCTAACATTTTCCATAGTCTTACCAAATACCGCGTGTTACGTACGACCATACCTCGCACAACCGAGAATCCACAATTTGGTTCGTACCACAAAAAACAAACAAACAGACAAATAATGACCAGCAATTAACAATGAGAGAAAGTGAGAGAACTTGTAAGTATGAACAATAACAATCACATTTTAATTACACAAACAACAACCCCACACCTAAACATGACAAACAGCAAAGCATAATTAAATAAGCGACAATCGGCAAAGCATTAAGCAAATACAAGAAAAACAATGCTTTAAATAAAGATTAAGCAGAAAGCATGGCATAATAAGCAATTAAATTAATTAGCAAAACAAACTATTTACAACAGGCAAAATTGATAATCACATACCGGTATGGAAAAGAATGCCTGGGTGCCCGATCACTCGGAACTATGGGACGGGGAGTACGGCGTTAACCACCACCGGAGCTTGACGACATCGAAGTACCCCAGAGCTTGGCGACATCGAAGTCCACAGGATCGAGCAGTCCAAGAACGATACAAGCAGTCGTCTCTGGTGGTAACACCGCTCAACATCCCGTCCCATTCCGAGCTAATCGAGAACCCAGAACTACAAGAATACAACAGTTATATACCTCTCACCAATACACCCACTAAATATATACAAAGAAAGGCATTCAGAAGATTAATAGGTGGTTACATAAGCACATGGCATGAAGCTAGCATTATGCAACAAAAGCAATTAACATTACAAAACGGTCAACAACCTGGACCGTAACACCCTTCTCTCCTTAAAAGAACTTTTGACCCAAAAGGGAAACAAGTTAACTACATGCGGGTACAGTGGTTTGATGAGAAACAATCAAAACATACTATTCATTAACAAATTCTCTCATTTATAATTTCAACCCAATTACTTACATTAAAAACATCTTGACAAAGTATCAGCAATCACGTTATCTCTGCCTTTTACATGGCGAATTTCAACATCAAACTCTTGCAGGATCATACTCCATCTTAATAACCTTTGATTTTTGTTTTTCATTCTTTGTACAAAAGTCAAAGGATTGTGGTCTGTATAAACAACAATGGGTCTAATTGTTCCCTCAATATAGACCTCAAAATGCTGCAATGCAAGAACAATGGCCAAAGCCTCTTTTTCAACTGTAGAATACTTTAGTTGATGTTTACTCAATTTTTTTGAAAAATAACACACCGGATGATCTACGCTTTTATCATTTTCCTGCAGAAGAACTGATCCTATTCCCACATCACAAGCATCAGTTGCTAACTTAAATGACTTAGTAAAGTCTGGAGCAACAAGAACCGGTGCATTACAAAGAATGCTTTTGATTTTATCAAAAGCTTGTGAACACTCTTCAGTCCAAACAAATTTACTATTCTTTGAGCAAATTTGTCAAAGGGGCTGCTACCTCGGCAAAATTACAACAAAACTTGCGATAGTAACCCGCCATGCCCAAAAACCGCATTAGTTCCTTTTTGCTTTTAGGCGGGGAAAACTTCACAATGGCTTCAACCTTGGCATTTACGGGTTGTACTTCCCCTTGGCCAATCACATGACCTAAAAAGGTCACTTTGGCTTTGCCAATTTGACTTTTTGCAAGATTGATAGTTAATTTGGCTTTAGAAATTCTTTCAAATAATGCACGGGTACTTGCCATATGTTCGTTCCATGAACCATTGTATACAATTATATCATCAATATATATTTCTACATTTGACAATCCCAATATAACTCGATTCATCAATCGCTGAAACGTTGCAGGCGCATTTTTCATTCCGAAAGGAAGAACCTTGTACCGATATAATCCCTGAGGAGTCACAAAGCCAGATACCTCTTGTGCCCGTGGCGTAAGGGGAACCTGCCAATAACCTTTTAACAGATCATACGTACTCACAAATGCAGCATTTCCCACTTTATCAATACAATCGTCCACCCGTGGCAGCGGATAAGTATCTGACTTTGTAACTGAATTGACTTTTCTGTAATCTGTGCACAAACGAAGAATCTGGTTTAGGAACTAAAATACAAGGAGAACTCCACGAACTACTACTCTCTTCAATAATATCATTCTGTAGCATATACTGAATTTCCTCATCAAAATGAGCTTGTTTAACTGGACTACAACGATATGGATGCTGTTTAATAGGTTTTATTGTTCCAACATCTACATCGTGAAATATTACATCCGTTTTACCGGGAACGTCAGAAAATAAATGAGAATACTCCCAAATCATATTAGACATTTCATTTCGTTGAGCTAAGGTAAGATGATTCAGTTTAACATCTAAATCACTCAATCTGAGAATTCTTTAATCTCAAACCACATCTAGGAATACGAAAGTCTTCACAACTGTTCCTTTCAGTCTCAACGTGACAGACGGACGCTACTATTTCTAGTTTTTCATTTGTATCCGACTGTCTTACATAATATGGTTTTAACATATTGATATGACAAAGTTGTGTTGCTTTGCGTCTATCAGGAGTAGAAACAACATAGTCCAAATCACTTATTTTACGTTCCACTACATAAGGTCCACTGAATCGAGCTTGCAATGAATGTCCAGGCACTGGCAACAAAACAAGAACTTGGTCACCTACGACAAAATTACGCTTTTTTGCTTTTTTATCGTACCAAGTCTTCATCTCGCATTGCTTCTCTTTCAAATTTGCTTGTGCCAATTGGCTTACAACTCTCAACTGTTCTTTCAAACGCAAAACATAACTAAGCACGCTTACCTCATTTTGAATTTCATCTTCTAACCACTTTTCCTTTACAAGTGCAAGGGGTCCCCTCACTTTACGACCAAAGACAAGCTCGAAATGGACTAAATCCTAGAGATTCGTTAACTACCTCTCGTATAGCGAAAAGTAATAAAGGAATGCCCTCATTCCAATCTCTTCCATGCTCCAAACAATAAGTCCCAAGCATAGTCTTTAACGTTTGATGAAAACGTTCCAGTGCACCCTGGCTTTGTGGATGGTATGCACTAGAAGTCACCTGCTTAATCCCCAAAGCCTTCAACTGTTCACGGAACAATTTAGATGTAAAATTTGTTCCTTGATCACTTTGGACAATTCTAGGTAAGCCAAAACGTGTAAAGAACGCAATAAGAGCTTCAGACACAGGTTTAGTTTTAATAGACCTCAAAGGAATGGCCTCTGCATATCTTGTAGATGCGCACATTATAGTAAGTATATATTCATGGCCTGACCTAGTTCTAGGTAATGGTCCTACACAATCTATAATTACCTTAGTAAAAGGTTCATAACAAGCAGGAATTGGTTTCAGATGTGCCTTGCGTGGATTTTGATTTGGTTTACCCGCAATCTGACAAACATGACAGGTCTTACAAAACTCTGCTACCGACTGCTTCAGATTCGGCCAAAAAAAGTGTTTAAGAATACGGTCACAAGTCTTAGTTACACCTAAATGGCCTGCCACCGGTAAATCATGAGCTAAACTCATGATATGAAAACGATATGATTGGGGAACAACAACCTGATTCAAAACTTCCCATTCGCAATCAGCTGGGATATCTGGTGGACGCCATTTACGCATTAGGACACCATCTTCAATGAAGTAGCACACCGCTACCTTAGAGGCATCATCCTTACTAAGTGCCCTCTGAGTTAAACTAACCAACTGTGGGTCCTTCCCCTGTTCATCTATTAACTGTGTTTTACTGAGAAAAATATCATCTACAGTTTTAATCTGATGAATAATCGGAGAGGACTTATCAACAGAATCAAAAAGACCATCTTTGGTTAAACTGGCCATAAATGTATCTGCCACATTCACTTCATCAGTAGAACTACAGCATTCAATTTGGTCACGACTGCGAATTTTAGCTTCATTAGACATTGCTCGAGTGGTTACACACGAAGGAAAAATACCTGGGAATTCTACCTCTAATTCTTCAGTGTTATTTATTCCACTCGGCTTATCAGTCATACGCGGATCAACTGTAACTTTACTACCAGCGACATCATTACCTAAAATAAAGGTAATGCCATTAAGTCCAGGAGGTAAATCGGAAGTAACTCCTACTGTCATAGGTCCTGAAACCAAATCAGATTTCAAAAATATACGATGGAGAGGCACATTAGTTACATTGTTACCCACACCAGAAATGAGCACACTGGCCCCCAAAGAGGACTCCATACTCAAAGGAACTGCACCTTTCAGCATTAACGACTGTGAAGCCCCCGTATCCCTCAAAATGGTAACTGGGTAACTAACTAAATCATCACTATTATCAAGTGAAACAAATCCCTCTGTAACAAAGGGCAAAAACTCCTCTTACGTCACGAATGGATCCTTTGACTAAAACTTCTTCAAGTCGCTGGTCACAAAAAGATGGAACAGTGGTCAAAAAGGCTACTGGCTTAGTTTTACTAGCTGAAACTTGTTTCTTGTAGGCAAAACAATTTGGCTTAATATGGCCCAATTTGTGACAAATCACACTTAATCTGCCTACTAGCATATCTAGCCTTATCACTAGTTCCTAAATCGTTACATTTAAAATCTGGTTTAGACCGAGCATTCGCATCTGCATACTTACTCAAATGCGACGAATCACTCCTAAACCTCCGCTTATCAGGGTAATTATTTCCCTGAAAAACACTCTTATGAGTTAGCACATAATCCTCAGCCATAACTGCTGCTTGATGTAATTCACTAACCTGCTGTTCTTCCAGGTGCGTCTTGACATTATCGGGCAAACAACGTTTAAATTGTTCCAAAAGAATGATCTGCCTCAGTTTAGCATAATTATTATTCACATCACACGAATTACACCATCTATCAAATAGATTCTCCTTATCATGAGCAAACTCAATGAATGTTTGGTTATCGTGTTTTCTCCGATTCCTAAATCCTTGTCTATATGCCTCTGGGACCTGTCCATAAGCCTTCAAAATCGTGCTTTTAACCAAATCATAATTCGAACTTAGTTCCACAGGCAAAGATGAATAAACCTCTTGAGCCTTACCAGTCAAAACACTTTGAAGTAATAGCGTACGCATGTCAGATGGCCAATTAAGTCTTTCCGCAACCTTCTCAAATTGCAAGAAGTATTTGTCAATTTCTTTATCCTGAAAAGGAGGAACTAACCTTATATATTTACTGGGATCAAAATAATTATTTGATGCTGAAGTCCCACTTTCTAATTGGAGTTGTTTCAACTTGGCCAATTCTATTTCGGCCTCAACTTTCATCAGCTGTTCTTTCTGAATTTGTAACTCCAATTCTTTAAGTTTAACAGCAGTATTCTGAGCCGATTCTATATGTACAGCTGAAGTACCCATACCCACTTGTGGTTGATCTAAAAAATCCCTCATCTACAAAAAATTCCAAAAGTACCGTTTTGAGATCCGCCTTTTTCATACTACCAGTAACAGATATATTGTAGTATTTTGCCAACTCGAACATTTCAGTCCTTTTCAAACCATCTATACTAAGCCTATTGGGATTATTCTCAAACTCTGTTACAAAGCCGTCGATGTCAAATTTAGACGCCATATTGTTAACTGCTGGATGTAAAAATAGCAAAATTAGCAACAACAAAATTTTGCAAACATCTTTTAATTCATTTCCCGGACCAGCCCCCAATTTGTTACGTACGACCATACCTCGCACAACCGAGAATCCACAATTTGGTTCGTACCACAAAAAACAAACAAACAGACAAATAATGACCAGCAATTAACAATGAGAGAAAGTGAGAGAACTTGTAAGTATGAACAATAACAATCACATTTTAATTACACAAACAACAACCCCACACCTAAACATGACAAACAGCAAAGCATAATTAAATAAGCGACAATCGGCAAGGCATTAAGCAAATACAAGAAAAACAATGCTTTAAATAAAGATTAAGCAGAAAGCATGGCATAATAAGCAATTAAATTAATTAGCAAAACAAACTATTTACAACAGGCAAAATTGATAATCACATACCGGTATGGAAAAGAATGCCTGGGTGCCCGATCACTCGGAACTATGGGACGGGGAGTACGGCGTTAACCACCACCGGAGCTTGACGACATCGAAGTACCCCAGAGCTTGGCGACATCGAAGTCCACAGGATCGAGCACAGTCCAAGAACGATGCAAGCAGTCGTCTCTGGTGGTAACACCGCTCAACATCCCGTCCCATTCCGAGCTAATCGAGAACCCAGAACTACAAGAATACAACAGTTATATACCTCTCTCACCAATACACCCACTAAATATATACAAAGAAAGGCATTCAGAAGATTAATAGGTGGTTACATAAGCACATGGCATGAAGCTAGCATTATGCAACAAAAGCAATTAACATTACAAAACGGTCAACAACCTGGACCGTAACACCGCGTTATTCATCAATTTAAAAAAGTCTTTTTCAAACTCTACCTTCGCTTTTTTTCTTAGCTGGGTATTCTTATCGATGTAAGATTTCATCCAAGGCATCTGTTTAAATTTTAATATTCTATGTATCTTAGTACACACTAAACCGTGAGCGAGGTAAAATTTAAGATTTGTATAATGAAGTACGTACTTTTCTTTTTTGTAAGCAGTGCCAGCTAACTTGGTTTCGTTTGAAGTATTAGCGTTTGTTTCTATTAGTAGATCTAATTGATATGCTGAAAGCCAATCTCTGTCTATCTTTACATTTTCAGCCGCCATAGGTAAACCGTTATGTAAGTCGTGTAAATGATCGGGATATTTTAGATCTACTTCTAAAATATATCCCCAATAACCACCATCATCTAACTCGTGCAAGTATTCATCGGTAAATAGAGGTAATTTCTTTTCATCGACCCATCTAAACTCGCCGCATGGTAATGGTTGAGACATAGCATAGCCGTATAGATTATTAGCATCTAGGTAAGTAATATATGAACTAGGTTTATTAGAATCGTAAGTTTCTTTTATATACTTGTTATTAGCTTTAGCATAGCGAATATCTCCTACGCTTGATATCCCTCCTCTGATTCCTTTCTCTATAAATAAGTGCTGGTCTATATCCGTTAATAATTCAAGTTTTACTTTAGAGTGTTTTAACAAAGCGTCCCAACTTAGCGATGGTAGCGTTAAATAATGACACGGGTCTAATCCATAATTGTTAGCCGATGTATTTCTAAAGTTTTCAAATACATCGGCTAATAATAGAGTATCTGTGGTTACGTATAGATCGTGATATTCGCCCATATTTTTAATATCAAAGATCTGCCATACTTTTTTAGCGTGTTCGTATTCTTCGTCAGATATGTCGTTATTAGTCAATGTGCTATAAAAACACTCTTTTGGTGCTAAACTAGTTTCATCAAATTTTTCAAAACTATCCATATATTCGTACGGATATACACCTTTTTTAATCAAGAGATCTCGTTTAATTAGATCATAATCAGAACTTATTTCGTTTAGAGTAAGTTCTTTTTCGCTAAATACAGGTTCGTCGTCATCGTCGTCGCTGTCAACGTCGCCGTCTACAGCAATACCGTTGGCAAAGTGCTCGCCGATGGTGGCCATGAAGTCATCGTCATCGATGTCGTCGTCGTCGTCAACATTGTTGACGATGTCTACGTCATCGTTCTTTCTCGTCGCTAAACCGATATATTTAAACGCCTCTCTCGGGTTAGCAGCTATTAGTTTGGCTAACGAAGTAGATAAGATAAGAAATGAAACGAATCTATAAATTTAAGTTGACCTACTGAAAATGTAATATATTTTTCCGAAGTTTTAGGTATACAAGTTAGCCGACCTGTAGTTTCAGCAATGCTCTGCATAATTAAATGCGCGTCGTAATTTTCTAAATTATGAATTACGACTGGTATTTTTGTTACCCTCGGTTTTATTTGTAATTTTAAGTTGCAAGCGATGTGCGCGGCTCCTCTGTACTTACCAGTGATGTGACAATGATCTCTACATTTTCTAAACGCGTATATCTCTTTATTGCACAAGTCACAAAATATTAGAGGATGTTTGCTATTCTCGCCTACTTCAACTCTTTGAAATCTTCTAGGTTTAGGATGGTACCATATAGCGCGTAGCAAGTCTTTTTTAAGGAGTTGACCTCTTTTTCCACTAGGTTCTCCCAATTTTATTCCCTCGTCTTCGATGATTGTTAGTAGTTCTTTCGGAGTTTTTGTATCTAGATTGTGGTATTTAGGTTCGCAATCAAATTCTTCTCCAATTTGCTCCGGACATTCGCATTCGCAAGTATTTTCTTTACGACTGAGAGAATGCCCACAAATCCAACAGTCTTTAGCCTTTTCATAATCGGTTTTATCTTGCGGGGTAAAAATCATATCTTTGTGTTGTTCAAATATCTCATTGATTCTATCTTTCTCTAGAGTTAAACTGAATAAAAAATCTGACGTCGCACCTTCCCCTCTATAAGTCTTAGATTTGCCTAGAACTCTACCATCAGGTCCTATTACTATATAAGAATATCCGCAAGCGACGTGTTCGCGAGTCTTTTTGATAGATGTTGGAGGGGTGTCATCGTCGTTGTCGACTAGTGGTCGTAAGATACTTTCAAAATCTGCGTATATGACAAAAGGCACTGGCTGTCTATTTTTATAGTTTTTATACTTTAGAATGTTGTTTGTTTTATCCGGTAATACCGCTACTGCAGGTTTTTCACAAATGCCTTCGCAATCTATCTCGTGTTTGTCTAGAATAGATTGTTTCGAAAAATGTTGCAGGCATCTCATACAAAAATATTTACGTCCGTGGTGGCCGGTTTCTTTAGATAATAGTCTAGAGATGTTTCTTATCCAACAATAATGATTATTCTCTTTTTCAGAAAATAACAACAGATTGACGAGAGACAGATCGTTCTGTCTTTCAACGTTTTTGGTTATTTTTAGTGGGTAAATCATGCCCCCTTCATAACCAAAAACGTTTATAGCGAGATTGTTCTGTTTTTCGATCTTGTCGATATCTGTAATGGACGTGGGGAATTTTACATCGGTAAAGTCTAAGTCATCATTTTCTTCGTAGATTGAAGTTTGGTCGTAATGAATTTTATAATTGGCATTATTTTTAATCGATTCTTTGACAGAAGGCTTAAATTTTGATAGGGCAGCTCTCAAACACCATCTTATGCATTGCTGATCTTTATTTTTTATGTTTACAACCGCTAGTTTACGACGAATTGGCGGGGGTAATGTAATATAAGAACTACCTCTTATCGGCTGATATCTAGAAACGTTGATGTATAGCGCTTTTAAATCATTAATGATAAACCCGCTTCCTTTTTCTAGAAAGTTTTCTATTTTTTCGATTATAACATCCATCTGTTGTTGCGCTCGCGAGTCTATCGAGTCTATCGAGTCTTGATTTAATACGACCGATTGGGGTCCTGTAAATACCCTAGTAACATCGACGTGGGTCTCGGCTACATAATCGATTTTTCTAAAGACAATCTTAAATACGATTTGGAATTTATAGTTCCCAAATTCGTGCGATGAGTCAGCTAATGTATTTACGATTTTACCCTTGTTTTCATTTAAAAATGCTAAAGGATCGGTTTGAATTTCGTAGATGAGCATCTCGTAATTACGTAAACTGTTTTTAAATTGTTTGGGTGTTGTTTCGTGAAAAAGTACAATATTTAATTTGTTGTCAGGTTTTTTATAATACCCGTGTATTGCGACCTCAAAATCCTTTTTCGTATGTTGCCCTCTCTTACCTGTGGGCTCACCCAACTTTATTTCGTTATCAGAAATTAATTTTTCCAGAGTCTTTTTAGATTTATACCGCAAATTTTTATAAAGTGTCTCATTCTTTTTTATCGCTGATATATAATCTCGCCTGATATACGTATTACCGCGCCCTGTTGGTGCTCCTAAACGAAGAGAATATTTCTCGGTATACTTTTCTAAATAGCTTTTTTTCCACCGTGTGTAACCTACCGCTGGTATAATCACGTTCACCATCTTATAATAAGATATTATTTAATTTTTTTTATTTTATTTTTTTTTTATCATTTTTTTAGACTGGTTTTTGGGCGATTTTTGTAGCTCAGAGGCCCATAATAACGTAGTTCGGGGGGTAAGCGACTAAAAAACACTCTTATTTTCTAGATTTTTTACTAAATTTTGGTGTATAGATATACACCAAAATCTTGCTTAATTTTAGACACATTTTAGATGATTTTGGAATTCTTAAAATCATCTAAAATTTGATGTATATCTATACAACAAATTTTGGGGGTAGTCTTATATGCTCCTTTACATACTACTGCAGTTAACATCAATTATATGCAATTAACAAGTTGAAAGGTTCACCCCAACTTGTAAGCAGTCAAATCCCAAATTCAGGGAAAGCAAATTTTAATGCAGGCAGGATAAAGAGTTAGAATTTAACCCCACAATTTCAGCAGTCAGCAATCGTTACTTCTGCATCAAAATGACAAATAACGACTATTAACACAAACTTACAATCTAAGGCCCAACCCCCAACTTGAAAACTGAATCCCGATTGCAGAGAAAATGATGTTTAATGCCAGAAATAAACAAAATTAGAAATGATTAAACCCCAAAATTACATGGCAATTATATACCCCAAAATAGAACCAATATCAACTGACCCCAATTAACGACAGTCAATGTAGCATGGAAATTCACAAAGTGGCATGGTGTCCGTCCAACAGGCAAATTACACAGGTATTTGCTCAGTGAAAAGGTACATGACAATAGCATCCACAAGAGTCCACCGCCAATCGCCCCACTGCCCACATGCTGCAAGCTCAACTACATTTGGCATAAGCCAAAAGACGGGAGTGTAGGCCTAACAGGCCACAACCCCAAAAAGTCGGACTAAATGCTGAGTTATGCTGTACTATCGACGACAGTGTAAAAGAAAAACAGCTATGGACAAGCAGTACGAAAAGCGGAAGCAACCAGAATGCTGTGAATGCGTCTAAGGCAAGAGCTTAAGACCCAAGTCCCCCCAAAAATGCAGTTTATGTGTAGCAGGCCAAAGGAAAAACTCAACTAAGTGCATTGAACATCCCACCAGTTACATAACTACTACAAAAAGCAACAATATAAACTCAGGGCATGACCACATTCTTTAAGTGCCAACAAGGTGGTCACAAAAGAGGGCGCCCTGCACAACTATTAACATAATAAACTACGTGCAGATCTACAGTTTACCCTTTGTGCTGTACAAGTGACGTCAGATCAGTTTATTTTTTTAAGCAATGGTGCTTATTTGCGTTTGAATAGGCATAATGGCGTTGCGTAATTGATTTGCATATTAGCCTTTTACAAGCAGTGATATTCGTTGATTTCCTCTGTTGCTGTCATACTTTTCATAAGATTCTTTGGAAGCGGGGTTTTTACAAGAATGCGAATCCCATAGAAGTGAAGCTAACGACCAACTTGAAACCTTCCTGATGATTATTAGTGTGCAATATTTTTTGGGGTCAGATTCACGAGTTCAAACCCGGTGTAGGTTGTGCTTCGATTCTGTAGCAGCAATTTTAACTAAACCAGCGATCCCGGTGATTTTCGAATCGTGCATAATTCAATAGCTTTTAATCATATCGATACCAATCACTATAGAAATATGCCAAGAATCGATACTATCTACTTCCGACTTTACCCGACAATGTTACAAATATATCAATAAATATTACTTTAAAAAAACTTTGCACGCCTGATTTTATGATGTGTGTCTTGGGAAACTTCTTGTGCACATATATTTCTGGGGTAAATCTGACAGAAAACCCCGGAAGAGATAATTTGAATGGTTCGTATTGTCATTAGCCTTTTAGAGGTATGGCGGACACAATAGGAGGGCGCTATTTGATTTGGGTAAAACCTGTGCATTTATACCCAAATAAATAGCGCCCTCCTATTGTGTCCGCCATACCTCTAAAAGGCTAATAGCGTTTGTACAGTATTTTGGCAACACGTCTAGTAGCAGCCCGATGTAAGACTATCTCACAGACATTATTATCAATGACTACGGCTCTTCACCGTAGCCTGTCAATGGCCAAATTCGTAGCCGTAGCCACAACAGATCCGATCCAGGCAACGGCTTATACTGTGCGACTGCAGCATACCAGCCTGTGAATAAACTAAACGGATACACCCGCAATACACGTCAACACGTGGAGTGTGGCCAAGCATGTTTTATTCCTCCATGGGTCAAGCGGGCAACGCCACGCTTTTTACTAATAGTCGTGTAATGGTTACAATGGGTTACGTAACAAGGCGTGCTCTAATGAGCGCGCTTCACCTGTCGTACGATAACGAAAAGAAAAGTAACTTACCACCGCGCTTCTTCCACACAGCGGCCTCCGATCTGTTCCGCAACAGTGACTTGGTCATTCATCGTCCTCGTTATAGAGCACCGAAGTGATGACGTCAATGCAATGTTTGGAACCAGAATACTTTTGTAATGTGTTTGCATGACTGGCTGTTAACAAAGGAACAGTCGAAATTTACATTTGTTTGGAACCAGTTGTCATGCCAACTGACGTCAGACTTCGGCACTCTATTCCAACTGCCTGACCCTAGATGGGAAACACAATGCACGCCCAGTGTAGTATATGAAGTATTCTGACCAGGCGTAGCCGTGTGCAGTATATTTTCTTGCGAGCTGAGGTGGAAGATTAATTAAAGCAAGTGGTATACAAGTAAGTGTCTTTTAAAAATATTTCGATCTCCTAACTTGTATAAATAGGCATTATTGCAACCTCTCCAGTCCAGGACAGCATGTTTTTATCATGACCTGCGAAAATCATGAAACCTCGGGAAACACCCCCTTCGACGGAAAGGTGGCCAGAATTTATTTATTTATTTATTATTTATCCTGGGTAGCCTGATCAGTGCAAATACACTGTTCTCCCTCAAGGCCCAGTTTGAATTGAGAGAAGATGCCGAAGGAAATTTCAGTTTTAGTAGTGGGAGGAAAACCCCAGAACAATTTTTCTTGGGGGAAACCCACGCAATCAGGTAGGGTCTGAAAACCCAATCCACATAGTGCACCTGGTTGGAATCGAACCAGGGTCACCAGAGGAGGAAAGAACCACTACACCAACCCGAACGCCCAATTTAAAGGTACTATACAATATTTGCAAACATCAATTATTATGAAATACCTGATTTGACTGTAAGTAAATAATAGTCTCAAGTATCCTGTGAAATCATGGCACCTGTTCTGTCATTTTTAAGAAAAGTAGAATTTTTGTGTCAATTTCCAACTAGGGTCGGCCGACCATCGTTGGAAATAGTCTAGTTCCCCAACGTAATAATTCCCTGACGTTTATAAATTGCACCGTTATGTCTAAAGTAGGGTCAGGGAACGAGACTACAAGAACAGCCTTTTTTCTCTCTTCGTTTTTCCACCATTTACGAACACAAAACTTTACACAGGTCAGTGTTACAGTATTTGCTATAAATATAGCTTTTCCCAGTCATTACCGATTCGTCCTAAATTTTTGAAATTCGTCTCGTGTAGCAATCGGCGTTGAATTGAAAAAGCAAATTCTTTTTTTTGTCATGAACTTTAACGCTTTGGTCATATAAATTCTGATCGTGCATTCTTTGCATTTTCTAGCCCAAAGGCCTATACATTTCGGCGTATTTTTTAGTTGTCTTGTCACTCGTTGTTGAGACTCGGTCGGGAAAAAGATGGCTGCCAATGGAGGGCTTCAAAGAGGTCGATACAAACGCGGACAGAGGTCGTATCATAGATGCCTTCGAAGGAGAACATTTCGACTATCTGACTTTTGCTGACACTCTCGGCGTGAGAGAGAAGACGTTTAAAAACGGATCAAGAAATGAAGGATTGTCTTCACCAGTTACTAGATGAAAATCCCTTATTAACCTTGGGCCAACTAAATAAAAGACTACAACAACGGCTCCCTGACAAGCCACGTTACACTAGCTCCAACCATGCGCGGAGATTTCTTGTTACATGTGGGGGGGGGGATGATTTTTGAAAGGCCATCCTTGTGTGGAGCGCGCGCGCGACACGGCACGGGGTCCAAGGGACCGCCTTAAGGGCCACCTGGTGGGTTGCAGGCGCAAAGCCCTTGCTAGGGGTTGAGGTAAAGCCCCCTGGAGCCCCTGGGGTTTACACAATTTTAGGTGCAAAATTGTGTCAAAATTTAACCTTTTCTTGAGCTTGAATTGCAATAAATGACAATTAACACCTTAAAGCATTAAAAAATACAAAAGATCTTCAAAACTCAAATTTCTCATTCAATATATTTGGAAGCGTAAGCGTCTCTTTGCACAATGGAGCTCTGGTCACCTAGCAACACAAATAATGCCTGTGCATTATTTTAAGAATAAATTATTTACAAAATAATTATTGCAAAATAATGCCTAGATGCATTTTGGTAAGGCATGATTAGAATGTGATTTGGTCTACACTTGACAAAAACTATGAAAACATATGGTGGACAATGATGTATACTTGACGACATTACAACCGGAATGCCAGAGATGCAAAACTCAGGCTCTAACAAAAGTTCCCAAACATATTTTTGCAGGATGCACAAACGTTTGTGTGTGAGAGTGCGCGCCGATTCCCAGTGAATGTCAGTTGAAGTCTGCTATCGGTATTTTAATTACATTGTATTACATGCGCCGCACGTGCGTTCATACCGTCTGTTGGCGCATAACAAAATCCGTTTGCCGTTGCAACTTTCTATTGCCTTTGTTGGGTGTGTTAGTTGAGTGAAAACAATAAAATAAAAGGCCATCATCTTTGTTGGGATCTGAACTTCCGCATTCTAATGTGGCAAAGACCGACTATTCCCCACCTTACTGTGCTTGTCGTGAAGCATAAACTGTCTCCCCACCAACCAATCTACCTTCCGACATCGGGCGCGGATCGAGGAATTTTGTAGACGGGGGGCACACCCAAAACGGACAAATGCGAGCGCGAAGCGCTAAGCTCTTACGGCGTGGGGTCTGGGGCCCGCTTAAGGGGCCCGTAAAATTTTGGATACTGGATGCTCCGTGGTGCAATCTGCTGAGGCGATTCCTGGCCACTTTCACCGGACTTTCTTTTTTAAACAAAAGTTGTGACGATTTTATGGAGACTATATATATCATAATTTTAGGCATTATTTTTTAGCCATTATTTTAGCCATGTCATGACTACAAAAATCTAGACGGGGGCACACCCAAAACGGATAAATGCGAGCGCGAAGCCCTTACGGCGTGGGGTCGGTCCGGGGCCCGCTTAAGGGCCCCAGAAAATTTTGGATTCTGGATGCTCCGTGGTGCAATCTGAGGCGATTCCTGACCACTATCACCTGACTTAAAAAAAAAACAGTTGTTAAGATTACATTATACATATATCATTATGTTAGCCATAATTTTTTGGCAATTTTTTAGCCATGTCATGCATCACTACAAAAATCTAAGTTTCTCCCTCCCCCGTTTTTGGCGTCTAATTTGCAGTTTTTCCCCTTCATTTTTTATTTATCCGGAATTTTTCTTGGTTTTAATTCAGTTCAGTTGAAGTTTTCAAGAAAATGGCTTAATTCCTTGCCCTGTGTTAAAACCATCGGCAGATCGGCTGCAAGACATAATAGAGGATTTAGGCACATTTAGTATGTCAATCAGTCAAGTGATCCATTGTTTCCTGCTGGTTGGGGCCATTTAACCTGTAATAAACTCCCCAAGGGGACTATATGTTGAGATGCACCGCGTTTACACTAGATCCGGCAAAGGGATTAAAAGGGGATCGAACCCGGCAAGGAGGATTGAAGGGGGATCGATGGACAGAGTTGAAATCCCAGGGATCCGGGAAATACTCCGGTTTTCTCTTAAAAGAGGGATTCAGTTCCATGGCATGATTGATAACCTATTTTTTCTTATTGCATTTTTCAGTAGTTTTATGCCAAAAAAGTAGACACAGCAGATGTTTAATATCGGCGGCGGTATGTTTTTTAAGGAGGTTGCCCTCCTCCTCCCCTCCTTTTCTCTCACCTCCCCCTCTTTTTTTCCCTCTTCTTTTTTAAATCGTTTTTTCTCTTCTTTTTTTGACTCAATTTACCGGGGGGGGGGGGGGGGTGGTGGGGAGGGGGGGGGGGGGGGGGGTGGTGGGGAGGGGGGGGGGGGGGGGCACGTGCCCCCGCGGCCACCCCCCTCCCCCCTGGATCCGCGCCTGTACATACCGAGCTCTTGCCCACAGTGCGTTTAAACTCAATGCAGGGAAAGTAAACGAACGACACTCGCACTTGCTGGGCTGCGTGGTGCTGGCCTGTCAAGGTGTCATGGTATCGCATTACACGCGAGGACAGAAAAGAGGGTATAACAAAGGGAACAATACTGTCCTCACATTTATTTCTTTGTTCCGGAAAAAGTGAGGACAGGCAAACTAGTGCTTAGTCTATGGGGATGGGTTATATTAAAGGGAACAATGTAAAGTCATCACGTGTATAGCGAAACAAAAATACATGTATTGGCAAGTTACGGACTCTGCGCAAGTTAGTACGCCTACCCTTAAAAAGTGGGGGGATGATTACATTGGTCATCCCCCCCAGGTCAAAAAGTGGGGGGGGGGGGGGGGGGGGTATATCCCCCCCATCCCCCCCGGGATCTTCGCCCATGGCTCCAACTATAGACGGCATGATGATCACACTCAAGCTAGCTCAGGATGTACATAAAGCCCGCAATGCTGACAGAGTGCTCCTACAGCGGCAAGAATATGCCAACTAGTTCTTAAGACATGGCGTCGTTGGTTACTGCATCTTTATCGATGAATGCGGATACATGTATAACATTTGGACGCGACGTGGTGAACGACCAACGTGGAAACAACTGTAATGTTACATTTGCCATATCTCCTGAAGTTGGACTTGTCCATCGTGCCATAAACCTGCATACAACAAGTGCGTCATTTGAAAACTTTCTGCAGGAAACAGCTGAAGCCTGCCAAGAAATGTTTCCTTTTACGAAGAGCACATGTGTCATCTACGACAACGCAAGGCCTCGCGTTCGTGCTGAACTACCACTAGGGAATGAGAACACTGAACTGAAGCGGCTTCCCCCATACTCCCCATTTCTCAACCCTGTTAAAAATGCACACTCCTGCTTTAAAGCTGCTGTAAAAAGACTCATAGGACTTCTCGAATGGCAAGCAAGGATATCTGACCACCAAGCTGCTGCAAGAGAAGGCTTGACCATGCAGGGATGGAGGGCACGCCTACTGGTGGAAGTAGCTCAACAGAATGTGGATGAGATAACACCCGACAAGTGTCAGAGGTGGTATAACCACCCACAGACCCACCAAGATGCATGGCTATAGAGAGAAGTTTGAAGGCTGCAAATGACATTATGAAGCTATCGTATATTTGTTATATCTCCGTCTTGGATACTGTATTTTGATTGGCCTAGAACGATCACGTGCCCGGTCTATAAAAACGCATGGCACACTCTAAGCGTGATATCACACATCAGCAGCGCAGCCAGCTAGCTATTGAGCTGTATCATTGGTACACACGATACACTGTTAACGACAGTAACCTATAGTGGGAACAGCGGACTAGCAGACGATCAGCTGTTTTGATCGCGTGATTTCATGGATTTGTTTGAGTAAATTTCCACCAAGCAAGGCAAGTTGAACTGAAATAAAACTGGGTTTGGCGATATAACAAAATAATTGTTGACTGCTGTGATGTTAGGCCGCAATACATCCCATTTAAAGCTGTTGTTTCGTGCAACAATGCTGGGGACAACTTAATTCATAGCTGATAATTCGTAAAATATTATAGAAATCTTGAAATTGATTATCCCCATTGATAAAAATTGCACATTAAGCCGTAAAAACGAATACTTTCTCTAATTTTCTGTTTTCAAATTGCGTGAACGTGGATGTTGAGCTCATGCGTTCAGCCAATCAGCAGCATTGTTACAAGAGTACGATGAGCCGTAAAAGCAATTGACCAATCGCGATCGCCGTATTATGTGGTTGAAGACCAAGATGGCGGCGCCCGTGGATAACACTGCCACGGCGAATGCTGCCGCATTTTCGTCCAAATTTTGCGTAATGCATGTCGTTCCTTCAGCCAAAACCAATTGTATTACATTTCGTAATGACAACTGAAAACGATTTGTTGACTCGGTTGCAACAATGTGGCTGAAATTCGACTGCAAAGAGAGTGAAATTGTCACCGAGACCGCCACGAAGTTGGGTATTGATTTTCGTGATGTAGAATCATGCATTGATCGGCTATCACTACAGTTGTTATCAGTGCTTCTGTGACATCAGCAAAATAAGAGAGAAAGGAAAGCAAAACTTCCGCTCTAGGTGGGTACAAAAATATAATTTATAAGCTTAAAATTGACATTTTATTTTGATAAACATGCGCTTACTGATCATGAACATTTTCCATTATTGTCATGATTTAGTCCGAGTAACTGGGACCGGAAAGATTTTACTTTAATACCCCCACCAAAATCGGTCAGGAACACCAAATCTTGGAAAATAACGATCCATTTGTGTTCAGAATTGTATGAACACTTGGCACAACCTTGCTTGAATTTTGATAATTTTAGAGTAATATAGGGGAAGAAAGTTTGTGTTTTC
The DNA here is from genome assembly GCA_037893225.1 of Hippasteria phrygiana. Lineage (NCBI taxonomy): Eukaryota > Metazoa > Echinodermata > Asteroidea > Valvatida > Goniasteridae > Hippasteria > Hippasteria phrygiana. The sequence continues at coordinate 836,260 of JAZGUH010000140.1, forward strand.
TTGGCACCATGTAGGCCAAAAGTCACTCAGTGTTCACATACATGTTGATTTCTTCCTCATTTTTTTTTACAGATTTTGCCGACATAAATCTTTAAATAACAGGTTGTGCCACATGTTTAGACCGTTGTAATCAATAAGGGTTGGTTATTTTCCAAGATTTTGCTGTTCTTGACCGATTTTGGTGGGGTGTTTTTAAGTAAAATCTTTCTAAAGTTTCAATATACAGTCTTTTCTATATTTGAACCTTCTAAATTATATTTTTCTATTTTTCCCACCGACGATGTGGGTAACTGTGCGAATGTCTTTAATAGAGAATGTTGTGTTAAGGAAGTGTTTTTTGTTTTTTTGCATTGGTTTGAATTTTTATCTGCTGTCTTTTTGATAGTAAAGAGTTCCATATCCGGCCATCACTTTAGACTTTAATATACTGCCTTTTTATAGGGGCCTGACCGACCCAATTTTATGTTTTAAATGGTTATTTTGTTCAAGTACAAATTAAAACCATCCTAAATTTGTCTTTGTACAGTAATACAAAAAAGGCATTATATTTCCCGACCAACCCTACTAACTTGAAGGGTTAAAGGCCCTTCCACTTGTTTTGGGGTGTATTTTTTCATTGCACTATAGTACAATAGACCCCTGTACTGATGAGGTCATGGCATGTTTATCGTGGTGGTGTATGATGGGAGCAATAGGGGTCATTTTAGCCCAAGTGTACACTAACGCATAATGCAGACTACGCATAATGAAGCTGTCGACAAAATTCCAAATCTTTTCAGTGATCAAAATTGTTCCTCTTTACAGTTTTTGACTAGAATGGGTGTACCCAAAACTACAATATTTGGTTTTGTCAAGTGTAATTCAATATAGACTATTAAAGTATTCAAGTAAACATTGACCTGCTAATGCTCCCATAATGCAACACGATTACGTCATCAGTACATGGGTCTATTGAACAAGAAAGGACTAAGAAGAAAATATTTGATTCCCGTAACCCGACCGACCATAAAAACCTAGAGCCTAGATCCCCCCCCCCCAAAAAAAATTAATTTACCATCAATTGTCATTTCACTCTAATTTTTTTACTTCAATAGTTTAACCCTCCTGTGCACCTGGCCAAAATCGACCCAGTTGTTGTACAGATCAAAACCTATCAAATGACAGATTGAAACACACACAAACTGTGAGAGTTGGTGTTTAGAGTTTTTTGATAGGCTGTGATAGTTATAAGTATAGGAGGGTAGAACTATCAGGGAAGCCCTTACTCTATTAATTTAATTTTGACTTTCGGATAAGGAACTACACTTACAAGTGAAAATAAAAACAAATACCGACCCTATTTTCCCCAAAGTTTGTCAATACATTTGTATGTAGTAAAATATGTTGAATCAACTTTTTTCTTTCCTTGTCATTTTGCAGATGAGGGAACAGAATTGAACCAGCAAGTTCCAGTCCAAGATGTAGGAGAGCCACCAAGAAAACGCACACTTCGATTAGATGTCAGGAGAGAATGGAGGAAACGCCACATGTTCTCGGAGGAATGTTTATTCTACAAATAAATACAAGCGGGACAGAATAACAGATAATTACAGGGTGGTTAAAAAAAAGTTACCTCCAAGTTTAAGGTGATTGTTCACCCACTTACTGTTGATTTTTAGAACCCTGGGTTTAAATTCTTATCTACATGTAGGTACTTGTTGCGCAGATTTATCTTTTGCTTGATGCATGTTGAAACACATTTTTAAAAAAGATTGAAAGAATATCTTGTCAAGTCCATACAATGTATCAGGATGAAATATCAAAATAGGACCCCATCTGAATGTGTAATTATTGCAGGTGTAACATAATCTGAATATTGAGTGCTAGTTTGTGGTTTTTAGAGTGACACTTTTGTGTTGACAAGACATGCTCCAATCTGATTTTGGTCCATGCCTACAGATACTATATAGATGCTCTATTTCCATCCTAATCACCGACGTCCGTTTCAGACATTTACTTTTGAAATTAATATGTTTCTTTCTCATATTTTTTTTCGCAATTGATTAGTTAATTGTTTTCCACTATTTGTATTAAATATTCCCCAATAGTGAGGAATAATCCCATGCCAACTTTTTGATTTTGAAAGATGATTTCTGAGACAGATTATTTTCTAAATTCATTGTGCAACACATACATAAAGTTTAATTTATCAAGATTATTTATTTACATGTTTCAGCAAGCAAATCAGGTCGGTATGGATCACAATAAAGCCATAATAATTATGTGTTTCAGTTACATGTACAAAAACGATCACAACTACAATGTTCTTTTATTTCAAAAGAGTAATTCTACATTTACTTAGGGATGCTAAACATCAAATGACTGGTACTAACCAATTTCTTATGTTCTTGTATATTCTAGCAGCATTTCTAAATTATTATTCAGCTACAGTAAATGTACATTGAATTGGCGTGAAATGACCAGAGGATCTGAGCATGGTTAATTTTTGCTACATACTCTGCTCACTTGAAGTGTATCCATTTCTAAATTTGGATTCAAAGAACACTGGACATTGGTAAATTCCAATAGTTTGAAAAAGGTTGCATAATTTGTATCTTTTTAAAAAGTATAATCATAACGAGAGGAATTTAATTATGCCATTGCACATACATGTACATTTTATGCAAACTTTAAGGAGAATATTTGTAATTATATATGCTGGAAACAAAAGATATCTAAAAGGAAACCACTTGTCCATGTTGATTATTTTGAGTTTTTGTCCATAGTCATGTATACAATGGACATGAAATGAACGATGGTTTTCAGGCTAAATATTTCTACTATTATGTACTTTCATACTTTTCATTCAGCAATAAGTAAAATAGAAAGAAAATAAAAAAATATGGAGCCCTTTTCAGTTCATGTGCCTTGTAAGCCATGTATATTAATTATTGAAACCTGGTAATGCAGCTCGTAAAAGCTTAGATAATTTTTTGTTTTTAATATTGCTTAATATCACAAAATTTACCCGGTAACAAGAACATCACATCAGCATATAGTTGATGCACCATTCCTTTACATGAGCTTTCATTAATTGCATACTTAAAATTGGTTATTGAATGAAGTCAAAAACCTTGAGAAGATTTAAAGTATCCATTTACTATTAAAAGTCATGCAATTTGCAAAGAAATGTTAATGTATTAACCCTAACCTTCCCTAACCTGCCAAAATCAAACACCCCATTTGTGTTGAATTTTGTGTGATTGGGTACTGTAGAGCCTTGGCACCATCACTTTGCATGGAACTTGATGCCCTGATTTTGTCTAAGTACAAAGAATGTGCCATAGGTTTACTACACAGTGTTGGAGTTTGTGTGGTTAGGGAAGGATTCTAGTAAAAAGCCTTGGGCTGTTAGGGTTAACGTGCACTTGATGTACATGGGTTTTCATCAACTATATGTTAAAAATAATAAGTATCCCCTGTATTTTGCACCAGAAACTTAGACAACAGTCTCCTAATAGTCCCCCACAGATTAATTAGCATAAATTTTTAAATTGGTTAGGAAAAGTCAAAATTACATTAAAATATAGTTGATTTACCATTGGTTAACATGTATTTTCACCAACTACGCGTTAAAAAATTAGTGTGCACCTCTCATATTTGGGGATATTGAAATTGTTGATGAGGGGTGTATACCCAACCAGTCTATGATAATTTTAGGTTGTCCCCACTGCTGTTGCACGAAAATCTAAAATTGAGCATATAAATGGCACATGCCCTATGGCCTATGTGAGATATGACGGTTTAACACCCTCGGCTTCGCCTCGTTATGCGTCCCTCGGGTGTTAAAAACGTCATATCCCACATCACAGCAGTCAACAATTGTTAAATGTCACGTTTCTAAGTTTCGTGTTACAGTGCGAATACTGATAAAGAAAACCCACACATTAAATTCCTCCTTTGTCCCTATGAATAAAACCACAGAAGTTAGGTCTGTTTATACAACACCTGAATAAATCCCAGCCATCCGATTGGTGGATCGTCGATCACGTGCATTGAATTATTCGTCCCATCGCACGAAACGAACCCGCACCGCCAAAAAAGTTCTATCACATGGTTCTATCAAACGGTAACGCGTTTGATAGAACTTCCCCGCCGCTACAACACTGCTGTCAGTGGACTGGTTCCCGGTCTCTCCGTTGTCCTTCCGACTTCAAATGTATATTATATACATACGGGGACCGGAAACCAGTCTAGGCTGTCATTAACACAAAATGGCGGACGGTGTTTCCGAACCGCGGTTTGTTTTCCTAACAGACGACGAAATATTAGAACTCGTAGGCGATGCTGACGCTGCTAACACAAAGAGACAAATGAAATATGCAGTCAAACGATTAGAGGAATTTGCAAGACACGCAGAAACAACAATTAAAGCTTTAATTGATTCGGAACTGGACCACTTTTTGTCGCGGTTTTATGCGGGACTAGTCTAAGGTAAACGGAACGTTGTACACCAAGAAATCCATGCATGCAATCTGTCGGATATATTCAGGCGTTGTATAAAACCAAAACAAATTCGGTGACAGATGAAATTTCCCATTCCACTTGGCTTCGCCTCGTGGAATGGAACATTCAATCTGTCACCTCATGAAATTATTCTTACCATCGCACTCATAAACATTCATTATTTGTATAATATAAAAGAGCAACATTACGAAGGTGTTTAATCTTATGATTAATTTTAATGTCATAACTAAAGAGCATCAGTGTTGTAGGTCTCGAGACCAGTTTTTTTCTGGTCTCGGTCTCGATCTCGGTCTCGGTACCCCGTGGTCTCGGTATTTTGCTAGTCTCGGTATCGAGACCACCAATATTTTATACAAACAGCACATGTGCAGAATCGATTACAGCACGCTCGACTCGACTCGACTCGACTCGACTCGAGATGTATAATTGTGCAGTATATGACAACTTCTTGTTTACAGAATCGATTACAGTACGCTCTACTCGACTAAAGATTTATAAACGTGCAGTACATGACATGATGACAACCTCGTTTCTTTGCCGTGTACGCGCGCGTGCCCAAACGTACATGTAGCGCATTAGCTTTATGTACTGTATGGGAAGTTGGGAACGACATGCTCAAATACACGAACTACGTGTACATGTATTACGATCAGCGGCGTGTACTCTATACCGCGTAAAGCCATCGCGGTCGTTTCTACAGCTGTACATTGTTTTTTCGAGTCAAGATGTCGATTAACATGTAATGTAAACATGTAACCGGATAAATGGTCAGTTAACCCCTTGCCACCGGTTGACACAAATACGTGCAGATTGAAATTGCCACCTGGCCGGTTGACACAAATAGAGGCCAATTTTTGCATTTTCAATCCATTATTGGGGTATTGTGTACGTTATGCTTGGCTGCACAAGCCTCTTGTTTCCGTTTCGCTTGGCTGCATAACCCAGCCTGGTGCCCCGGCGCCACCCGGTAGCAAGGGGTTTTAACCGTGTAACCGCAGCCTTATTCTTGATGTCAATATATACAGTTTACTTGTACATGTACACACAAGTGTGTAAACACCGGCAATCGCGGACCTCCTTGTCCTATTGTCCCTCTTTTGTTTATATTCCTTAACTTTTTCGGAAGGCCTCCTATTGGTTTTGTACACGATTTTCAATCGTGGACCTTGACACAATCGCGGACCCTATTGTCCTCTTTGTTAAAGGTCCACGGTCTGAATAGCTATACAAACGCATGTATACTCCTTTGCACATAATGCATATGGAAATTTGTGATCTTTTTGCATTCTTTTATTATGTAAATGACATGCAAGGTCTCGAGGTCTCGGTCTCGGTCTCGGGCCATTAGGTCTCGGTCTCGGTCTCGGACCATCAGGTCTCGGTCTTGGTCTCGGTCTCGGACTTCGGGGTCTCGACTACAACACTTAAGAGCATATTGTGAAAGGTCTATTCCTGATTCTAATGTTAATTGTGAAACACAGAAAAGAAGATTCAAAACTTTCAGCTAACTACTTTTATTTATACATATAAGGAAATGTATGTTGAAATTATCATTTTATTAATTCGCACAATTCTTCAAAAAGGTCCAAGGATTGGAAACATTTTCCAATCGTAACGTTTTAAGTCACTAGAAACAAAAAGGACAACAATATTAAAATGAATGACAAAAAACGAATTTGCTTTTTCAATTCAATGCCGATTGCTACACGAGACGAATTTCAAAAATTTAGGACGAATTGGTATGCTAAGAATTTGAGTTATACTGAACCTTAAATCAAATCTAGTGGTAACGTTTTGAAATTCAAATTGAGAATTGAGCTTGGCGATGTTCGGGGACGAAATGGAAGTTTCGTTATAGCGAATTTGTGAGGCATAAGTGTTAAAATGACTGGGAAAACCTATACTAACCCCCCAAATCCATTCATTTCTGAAAATTACAGCAAAAGCAAATGTTGTATAGGCCTACTACCTTTAAAACAGCATGTCCGGGTATTTATTTTGTGGGAGGGGGGGGGGGGGGGGGGGGGTGCCGCCCTGAAAACATAAATTTTAAAGCAGAGACTGCAGAGTGTGTAGTAAGTGCTTTTTTCTTGTGAACAAATGTTTTCTGAGGGTGACTCATTGGTAAGGGAAAATGCTGAAACTAATGTGAAATTTGTTTTGAACACTTTTCAGTTATGCTGCATAGCTTGATAGTATACAAATACAGCATGGTTTGAGGGAAGTAGTGGGAATTACTGGTCCCGAGGTGTAGGTCAGCTCGACTACGTCCCGACGCGAAGCGGAGGGAGGTAGTCGAGCTCACCTACACCTCATAAATATGACGGAAATCTCAAGTTACTCGTCGTGTAGTGAGTGTGATTGTTGTTTCTGAACTCAGCTGCAGAGTATAGCAGTTCCCTGTGTCATGGCAATAGGGTTGAAATAATCTGGTGCCAACACTCTTTAATGTGCCTTTACTGCAGTATTTACAAGGACTACAAACAACAGACTGGTTCCGTAAAGATTACATGCCATAGACTACATGTTTACGAGGCGGGTTCCAGAGGGAATTTTTGGTGCTACCAGAAAAAGATACCGCACGGCAGCGAGCTGGATACTCACCGGGTGACGTCACCTGGTAGCGTATCATTTTTACTTCCCGGACGCGCGGCGGAATCGGCCAATGACGTCCTCCAATTTGCTCATGAATATTTATGAGGTGTAGTAACATCATTTACGACAATACTTTCGGACGCGTATGTTAGTGTTTCGGAAAAGTCGGACCGCCGAAAACCGATAGTTTTTCATAAATGATTTTCAGACAAATTGCGTATTTTTATGGGATGGTCATGTACATGTATTGTATTCTACTTTGATTTTGTTCAAGAGTGCTACATTTTTTTTCCGCATGACGGCAAAGTGTTCTTTAATGTGCATGATCTGGTGTTCTGTAAAATTCCTTCAACAGTTGTTTTTCTTGTTTGCGCTGTCCAGCCCAGAGTATAGCCAGCTAAATCATATTTTGTTTCATTGAGTTTTACCTGCCCGGCAGAGAAAGTTGTATTGTCTATTGTATTGAATTCTATGGACTGGGCAGGGCATTAATCAATTCCACATATAGTAGAGTCAACCGTCATGCTACAGTAGTCGGTTTTCCCATATGAAGCGCGATATGGGGGGAAAGGGACCCCCCCCCCCCCCCCCCCCCCCGTTTTTGTGTTGGTCATTGTGTTCCCGGAATCTCAGGAATTCTTTTCAGAAATCTAGGGGGATGTGTTAGATAACAATAATCTGGAGTGTGCTTATAGGGTATAGGGCCAGGATAAAAGGGGGGTACCCTTTTCCCCCCCATATCGTGCAGGGTATCCGTTTTTCTACAGCATTTAGCTTGTGTCCGGACGCGGGAATAGAAACTGGTTATGTAGTGTTTGGGGACTATTTCCGTGGAAGGACACAGTGCCTTTTTGTAAATATATTTAGCCTGTATATTAAATAAGAAGTTTGACGTTGCAGGAGTCCAGATAGCTGCTTTCAGAGGACAACAGCGGACTTCGACTTTTAATTTAGGGCAATTATTATATGTATTATTTCGAATCATAATACCCTAAAACTGGTGACCCCGACGTGATTCCAAACTGTGATTACCGAAGCTCTTGTAGTTGGATTATAATTTCACCGGCTAGTATTAAAAATAGAAATCGGTGGCTTTGTATATACCTCTATAAATATATTTCCGTACGTAGTTCGGAATGATTTGCCGTTTATTTGGTGCATTATAGTTTCCGTTTACCATTGATTTTGTGACGTATCGTGGTGCTAAAATTAATAACCTCGTAGGTCCAGTTATTCGGAAACTTCATACTTACAAACAGTCCGACCAAGCAGGAATCAATGATTTAACAACTTTCGTTTATGATATAAACCGCGAAAAACGAGTTCTCAAGCCATCACAGCACACTGCAGATAGTTTATTTTCTGAACTGCTAACATTTAAGGAGGCAATACTAATTGACCTGCCCAACACTTTGAATGCGTTCGCGACAATCTCACCTATATCATTTGCCAAATTTCAGTCGAGTAAAAAACTCGCAGTACCAATTCTTTCGGAAGACGACATTCATTCCTTTTTAAAGCGAATATGATGCCACTTTGGACGATGTAAATAGTCTGATCATAAATCATAACCAAGTTAAGCAACAAAGTATTGAATTAAGAACCTTATATTGGCATAATTAAGTTAGAAAGAGTGGAAAGATAACTCGCCGTGGAAAAATCACAAGCGTTGTAAGAAACCATTTCGCTCATTTGTATGATGGTTTACACGCCGATTCAAAGCTAAAACGAAGATAGTTTTCTGAGATGTACAAATCCTTTTCTTTTGACTGACAAGCACTTGGAAGTAATTCTTCAGTTTAGACATTTGTACACAATTCATTTAATTTGAGTACATTCGTTTCTCCGAGTATGGCCAAAGCACCCGAGACAATAGACCATTTGTCTGCGGTTAGCCTTATATTGCCACCACTCTGGCCTCACGATCCAACAAAATGGTTTGCGCAAGTTGAGGAGCAGTTTTAAACTCGCTAGATCACCAGCCAATCAACCAAATTTGCATAATTATGTAGTATCATCACTACAACCAGAAATACCGTAGCTCAAGAAGTCGGGGATCTATTAATAGGTCCTCCTTGAGTTGATCCATATGACAAGTTGAAATCTGAACCGATTAAACGAACATCAGAATCAGAGCAAAAACGATTGCATCAACTCTTCATTTCTGAGGAACTTGGCGATAGAAAGCCTTTACAGCTTCTACGCCGTATGAAACAACTCTTATGAGAAAATCAGCTCGAAGAATCTTACGGCAATTATAGCTCCAACGTTTACCTCAAAATGTACAGCTCATATTGGCATCATCTAGCGATACCGTAGAATTGGAGCAGTTGGCAATTTTTGCCGATAAAATCTTGGAAGTCGCATCTCCACCCACAGTAGCAACTTCTACCGAAGTAAACGTAACCTTATCCCACTCACTTGAAACGCGGATGGATGAATTACCAAGTCAAGTTAATCAATTATCAACTCTAGTTCAATCCCTTGTCAGTAGTCAACAAAGTAGGCCGCATAACCGTGACGTTTTTACTCGTGGGCGTAGTCGAGAGCGTTCTAAAATGAAAAATTCTGTAAGATACAGAAGTCCTTACAAGTCGAAAAGTGTACCACGCGCGGGTTCTGAGTGCTGGTACCATTGGAGATTTGAGGACAAAGCTTCCAAATGTGTCAAACCTTCGGGGACAATAAATCTAAGCCGGCAAATCAGGAAAACTAGAAAGCCAGCAACTAGGGACGACGAGTTTGGTTTGCAAAACCAAAAGTCGTCTAATTTACATTAGAGACAAAACTACTGGTACTAAATTTCTAGTTGACACCGGTGCTTAAGTAAGCGTTATACCATCTACCAATAATGACAAACGCAACTGTAGTTCATATACTTTACAAGCGATGAATAAAACCCCCATCACCACTTACGGAGAGAGATCTATGACTTTGGATATCGGACTAAGGCGTAATTACAAATGGATTTCTATTGTCGCAGCAGTGCCTGTACCAATTATCGGCGCCGATTTCCTAAAGCATTTTTCTCTAGTAGTTGATGTTAAAAATAGCAGGCTAATTGATTCTCTAACTGAACTGACAGTTTCCGGTAATAAAGCCTCTGTAATTTCACTAAGTCCATTATTTGCTATGCCAAACAGTGATAATACTTATATCCGTTTGTTTAGTCAATATCCAGAGATAACTAGGCCAAATTACAATGAAAATTATGTAAAGCACGATATCACTCATCACATTAAAACTACTGGAAAACCAGTGAGCTCACGTCCTAGACGACTAGCTGCACACAAATTGCCAGCAGCAAAAGCTGAATTTGACCATATGTTTGAAATAAGGGATTATTCGCCCCTCAGAAAGCCAATGGTCTTCACCTTTACACATGGTGCCCAAAAATCAGGTGATTGGAGACCTTGCAGCGATTTGCGTGCTCTAAATAATATCACGGAACCCGATAGGTATCCTATCCCACACATCCACGATTTTACATCAAATTTACATGGTAAAAGGATCTTCAGCAAAATTGATCTCTTTAAAGCTTACCATCAAATACCTATATGAAGACATTCCTAAAACTGCGATTATCACCTTTTGGGCTATTTGAATATATTCGTATGCCCTTCGGTTTAAGGAATGTAGCCCAAACATTTCAGAGATTTATCGATTAAGTCTTGCATGGCCTTGATTTTGTCTGCATATATCGATGATTTATTGATAGCAAGTGAAGATTCGAACAATTTCATCTCGGGCAAATTTTTGATCGCCTTCGTAAATATGGTGTTGTAATCAATCCAAGGAAATGTGACTTTGGAGTAACTAGCCTTGAATTCTTGGGTCATTAAATTGACTGTCACGGTATTGGGCCTTTGGAAAGTAAGATCAAGGTTATTCAAGATTTTCCAGTTCCAACTTCGTTGCGTAAACTACGTGAATTTTTAGGATTGATCAATTTCTATCGGCGGCTTATTCCATATTGCGCCGACATTTTACAACCACTGACAGATATTATTTCTTGTAAGAAAAAGAACAAGGCAATTGAACTTACAGAACAAGAGTTACTAGCCTTTCAAAAAGCTAAATCCACTCTAGCTGAAAACACCTTGTTAGTTCACCCAGTTGCAGACGGTCTTTTTTGTTTAAAGAGCAACTAAAACACCCAATTCTATTTTGATATTTTGGACTTTTCCGACAGTTTAAATAGTCTTTTAACTGATGGAGATTAGTTTGCAGACGAGAGGGATTTTTTTATTTAGAAAAAGGGTTGTTATTCTGAACCATTTATCCTGTTTCGCGAAAGCTCATTATGTATGTAAATGTATGTACCTGACCCCGCGACGTACACGTGTAGAGTCGGTTGATGCTACTATAGCCAAACACTATGCATGTACGTATACGTGGAGTTGACGCTGCTGGAAGAGTTTTTGTCGACATAACTCCTCCGTTTTCCCGTCTATTTCGTCGAATTTTGATAATATTTCAGTATGAGCATGGTTCTGAGATAATCATTATGCCTCGATCGTGTGTAGTTGGGGGTTGCACGAGGAACAGCGACAAAAACCCTGACCCAAGGCCAACAAAATATTGTTTGGTTGTCCTCCACACCCCTTTGCCAGTGGGGGTGGTGGGCGGGCGGGCGGATTTTTCTTTTTTACTTTTCTTTTTACACATACATTCCCCGGAAGTCCAACTTCAAACCATACACAAAGTAAAACAAACACACAAATGTTGTTAGGCCGACAAACAGTTTAATATACGTAATACGGCTGCCTATTCGGCGATGGCCGCCGGGTCCTTCACTCCATCCGAACAACACATACCGTAGCCCCAAGGCTGCCAGTGCTGACAGTGTCTCCTGGGGCTCAATGTCACTCTATGGACTACTTTTTGGTGGACGCGACCTTTGTGTGTTTCAGCTGTATTTGAGCTTGAGCTGGCTCAACATTCGACCAAAAAACTTCACGAAGTTTCGATGTGCTAGCCACACTGCACATACAATCAAACAAGACTTTTACACCCAGTTTGCAATAAATGCTGAGCGTGTATTAAAGACGCCATCTTGGCTTCCCCTGTGCATATACACGTTCAGTTGATGCATTTTTTTGTTTCAATATTTATTATTTAATCGTTTGTGTAAATATACAACAACAAATTCCAAACTAAATATTAAAATATATACATGTAGTGATTAAAGAATATAATTAGAAAAATGTTGAGATTCTATTTTTTCACAACATTTCAGCCTCGTGCGTAATACATGCGTGCACTGTGGCCACTCCTTGGGATTTTTCCCAAGATCTTGGGAATTTTGGTGGGAAAAATATTGATTGCACATGCGCAAAGTGCGTATTCCGACGCTCTTTGCACTGTTTTCCCATCGCCTTGGGAATTCTTGGGAATTTTACTGGATGAATCTTGGGAATTTGAAATTTGATGAGTGGCCACGCTGCATTCGTGTATTTCTGTACCGCGTGTATTTCCATCGAGATATTTATTGTGCGAAGTCACACACTGATACTAGAATATGAACTTTCACACTCTGGAGTAAAAGGTAGGGTCGTGTTTGTGCATTACAAATGACAAAATAAAGATGGAAACGAGATTGGAATGAATCAACCAGCGAAATCAATTCGAGTTTTGGGATAAAATTGAAGAAAAAATATTTTGAAAACAAAAACTTGTTTGGCGCGGGCCGAAAATAGCGGCGGGCGGTCGAGGACAACCAAACAATATATTTTTGGCCTAACCTTCCTGCGATTCCCAGTGCTAAATGGAGTTCAAAGGCGACAGTGGATCTGCTTTGTAGACAATACAATATCTGATTTCCGGCTGTCGAAATGGTCGAAAATATGTGCAGAACATTTCACCAAAGACTGTATCGATATAATAGTGTTAGTATGAAAACTCAGCTGGGTTTGAAGGCACAATTCCGGAAGGCTGGAGTCATTCGAACTCAAAAGGCACCGGGAATTCCAATCCTGTCTTGGACTCACGCGCAGACCACGACGACGTTCCCTGCAGTTCCCGGCTCGAGCAGCCAGAGCCCCGGCCGTCTCCCTGTCCACGCTCGCTTGACTCAACATGCATTGTACACGTACGGTACCGTAAATAGGCTGCATGCGATTGAGTCTGGTAGCTTATAACAACAATTCAGTGTATAGTTCTGATAAGGTGCGGGTCCTTATGAGGGCTGCATAAGAAAAGTCGCTAGACTAGAGTATAGCATCAGCTCACACACAACTCACCGCGCGGGTCCCAATAAAAGCCGACTGCAAACAAAGGAAAATATGACTCATAACTAACTTTTCAGCAAGAACAAGCCTACAACCCCAATTCAAAATGTGTCTCACAAAGATGTCAACACTTTAAAATATGTTTACCGTAATGTTACACCTGAATCGTGTGCAAAAAGCACAGCAAGTAATACTAGCCTTGGACAAAACAAATACGTACAGTTGACCTTTGCCTTTTCTGAATCGAGTCAAAGTGGCTCAGAAGGAAAAGGCTCAAAAACAATTTTTTTGTTTTTCAGAATCATGAAACTTGTTACATTAGTTTTGGGGAGGCATAAACTATCAGATAAGTTCAAAAAGTCAAAAAATAATTGGCGTTTTAGTTGGTCTTTAATGGTCGATGTGTCAAATATTGCGGTTGGTGGCGTACTCAATCAGCGCATATAAAATGAAATGAGACCAATCTCATTTTTCTCTAAGCGTTTACAGCCAGCAGAGACTAGATATAGTACATTTGGTTGTGAGTTGTTGGCCGTATACTTATCAATACGCTATTTTAGATACGGTACTTTTTAGAAGGCCGTAAATTTTAAGTCTTAACTGATCACAAACCTCTGACGTATGCATTCAGATCAAAACCCGATCGCTATTGACTCCGAAACAATTCCAAATCAACCAATACAATTATGTCCATACTCCAGATAAATTGGATAGATTCACTCGTTCTGGACGGCGCGTACGCTGGCCAAGCAGATATCTTGAATACTTTTTGGAGTTTTACCTGCACGGCAGAGGAATTTTTAAGTTGTATTGTCTATTGTATTGAATTATACACTGTTATTCTCCTGTGTAAAAAACCGCTGTGTAGAAAAGATTTTAAACAACCATGTGTAATTATTGAACAAGGTTGTGTGATCATGTCCAAGTTGTGTAAATGCTACGTTGTGTAAATGCATATAAATCAATATTGTCGCCAAAACTGAATTTAAACAACTGTTGTGTAGACTTTGAAGCACGTGATAAGAAATAAACCAATCACGAAGTACGACCAATTAGAAATGAGGAAATTTTTATTCACAAAAGTCAGGTTAAATTGCCGTGTTTAGTCCAAAAATACACTTTCTTGACCATAATATGTTTTATTCAAACAATTCCACAACAGAATTTTAATTTTTTTTACAAACATAGGTGAAGAATCTTATTACATCTCCTTCAATTTCATATTCAAATATTGAAACTGTTCATGGGAAGCCATGACTTTATTATGAGGAGGATACGCAGAATATATAGCTAAATCACAACATCGTTCACTTTGTAGTCTTTAGTAGATTATCGTAGCATTTGTACACTCTACCTTAGTAATGTATAATAAGTTACTTCCGTTTAGAATTCATTCATTTCTGTTAATGGCAATCCACACTGTAAAAAAGTCCCGTACATTTACTGTGCACTTCCCGTAATATTTAAAGTTTTGTACAGTTTTTGCTTCAAAAATTGACCAATTGCTGTGTAAACCATTAACACAACTAATTGGGTAAATGAATTTTACACAACTGTTGTTTACAAATTACACAACTAGGGTTGTGTAAACTGTTTACACAACAGTTGCTAGGTTCATGTAGTAAACAGCGGTTGTGTAAAATTTTACACAACTTGTGTAAGATTTTACCCAACCGTAATAACAGTGTATGGACAGGGCAGGGTATTCAATTCCACACACAGTATAACAAGCCATGTTGCACGATATAGGGCAGAAGGGAGCAATTTAACCCTCTCTTTTGTGTTGGTCATTGTGTTCCCGGAATCTCAGGAATTCTTTTCAGATCTTTAGTGGGGGGGGGGGGGGGGGGGGGAGGGGAGGGGTGGGGTGTGTTAGGTAACAATAGTCTGGAGAGTGAATAGGGTATATGGGGACAAAAGGGGTACCCCTATCAGCCCCATATCGTGCTGGGTATATAAAAAGCAGGACCACATTTTCATTACTCACCCCTTCGCTAACCGTGTAGAGGCAACACATCATTCTACAGTGGTCCGTTTTCCTACAGCATAGTAGCATTTAGCTTGTGTCCGCCGGACGCGGGAATAGAAACTAGTTATGTAGTGTTTGCTCCTTACAGGGACTATTCCCGTGGAAAGACACAGTGCCTTTTTGTAAATATTTAGCCTATACAGGGTGTCCCAAAAAATGTCCAGGCCAAACCAGGCAACCTCAGAATCTAGATTTCAACAGATCCTGATGCGGGAACTTCTTTATTTCATCCAAATCAGTCAAGCCAATCAGAAATTATGTCATTTTTTGTGCAGCAAGGTCAGCCGCCAACTCCAGGTGATCCAGAGCGGAGGATGCGGTATTCGAGATGGTTCACTGCTGCGACGACGATTTATCTGTGGTGATGAGGCAAAGTTTCATCTGAACGGGTGCATCAACAAACAGAACACTAGAGCCTTTGCAGCAAATGACCATCCACCTAGGGAGTTTACTTCAGACTCAAGAAATGATCAGAGAGATTCCTTTCATGACTGGGCTGCTATAACCACAGACGGACAGCTTCATGGAATGAAAAATGTAAAAAGGTCAGTCGGTCATTCCTAGTTTGGGGCTGACCTTGCTGCACAAAAACATGACATAACTTCTGATTGGCTTGACTGATTTTGATGAAATAAAGACTATTAATCATGTAAGAAGTTCCCGCTTCAGGATCTGTCGAAATCTAGATTCTAAGGTTGCCTGGTTTGGCCTGGTTTGGCCTGGACATTTTTTTGGGACACCCTGTATATTGAATGCGACAAGTTTGATGTTCCAGGAGTCCAGTAGCTGATTTAGGACAACAGCGGACTTCGACTTTTAATTTTTGGTAATTATTTTATGTATTATTTCGAACCTTAAATCCTAAAAACATGTTGTTTTCGAATTTAAAATGACAGGTTACTGAAATTTGGCAAAGGTGTGGTGGTCGAGCTATTTGCCTCATTTCATTGGAAAGTGTTAAAATCGAAATTCGGAACCTGTTTTTTTAAGTCGCAAACGAATTACATGTAGTTCACTTAGGGTATCATACGAAATGTGAGATGTTAGTCTTTCGGATGTAATGTCCTTTGGTTTTGTAATTATTCCCACATAATTCGTCACCAACACCACGAACGCCCGCGCGCGTATTTTACAGAACCGAGTAATTTTCGTTTTTACGAACTGACACCCAAGTAGGGGAGCGCGCGCTAACCACATTTTCATTTTCACGAACTGAAACCATTCTTAATTTCACGAGTTTAGAGGTTTTCAGTTCAATGTTTCTGTAACCCCACAAGTATACAGATGGAGTAGATTCGTGTCAAAGGTTTTGAGCGTTTTTCTTGGAATGGTATTTCCGCTACATGCTTGCGTGTCAGTTCGTGAAAACGAAAATTCTTCTCCAGCGAGTCAGTGCCCGATGTGCGCGCGCACAACTGGGTGTCAGTTCGTGAAACCGAAATTTACTCAGTAGGCGCCTACGCGGTTTCACGAACTGACACCCAGGTGCGCGTGAGAGTCAGTTCGTGAAAACGGTGACGAATTATATGGAGAAACAATGATCATTTTCTTCCGGTTTTCTTTTTGGGGGACACTGTATTGCGACTTTAGAAATCTTTAGTTTGTTGGAATCTGCTCTCAGCGGAAAATGGGAGCAACTCCTCCGTCCTTCCTGGGAAAAATCTGACGCCAAACAGTAAATATTCCTGCTTATCTGCCTACAGATATGCTGTGCGCGAAGGCTTTCAATTCTGCCGGCCGGTGGACAGCAAACTATTATGGTAACCGTAGACTTTCATCGGCAACTTCGTTCCAGTGGTGCAGGCCGTACGCTGCAAGGTCAAGGTTTTCAACCCATCCTGGGCCCCAACCAATTGCCCTGGCCACGCGGGCATTGTTCGACAGTTCAAAGCTTTCCAAGGATCTTGACGGCCCTGCACAATGGAGGTATTATTGCCGCCAATTTTCTTTAGAGCAGGTCATAAATCATTTGTAAATATAAATCTGTGTATACTAGGGTGCGGGAAAAGGTTTTTGTGTTTACCTCATATTATAAAATGCTAATCTTTTACCTACGAATTCAATGTAAACCGCGAGTCTTTCAGGTATCATGTGTACAGAGCTACAGAGAGCGTTAAATGTAGTCACGGTGGGATGGTAACCGATGGTTTAAGGAAATTAGTTTAGCCTTTTGGGCCTATGTATTGTGGCAGAACTGATACCTGTTTCCCCGGCCAATTACGCAAAGTGTTCATTCATTCGGATACAATGTTCATTTAATTCCGCAAAGATTTTTAGAATCGCTCCGAACACGCGTTTGATTTTCGCTACCAGAACGTTCAATTCTATTTCAGTTCAATCAATTAATTTAAGTCTTAGTGCAGAAACTTTCATTTATGTCCAATCGGATTCATTTACACGACTTCTTTATCGCTTTTAGAGGGCGAAATTCAAACACTGACCATTCTATTTCACTTTTAGTGTAATTCCATCTGCACCAAATCCAATTTATGGTTTCTTTTTCATTAACCGTAAATCAAATTTGAATGAAATTCTAAGCTGCATCATGCATTATTGTTGTAAATAGAAATCTCTGTATAGTTGATGGAGTAATACCAAATTAAGATCGAAATTATCAAGCTTTTTCCTTGTTCTTCATTCGATTTTTTTAAATTCCCATTTCCACATTTACCTATATACAGTCTTTAATAGCCCGTTCTCACTTGAACGATTTTCTACGCGAATTCCGCGCGACTACCAAATCGCACAGGGCCTACGGGAGTCGCACGGCATTCTGTTGATGATTCGCACAGGTTGTAGGGGTGTCGTGTGTAATTCGGACGGGGTCGCATGCCCGTGCGAGTTTTTTCAAATGGTGAAAATTTTCATACGGCTGTCGCACGGTTCGCATAGTTCGCATTGGTCGCTTGGGGGTCGCACGGCAGTCGCACGGGAGTCTGAAGAGAGTCGCACGGCTCGGCCGTGCGACTCCCTGCAGACCCTGTGCGACTCCCGTGCGACATCCATTAGACTGCCGTGCAGCTGCCGTGCACTGTGCGAATCTCATGAGACCCCGGTGCGACTGCATCAGACTGCTGTACAAGCTGTAGGAATCTCATGCAAGTGCGGTGCAACTGCCGTCCAACCTGGGCGAATCTCGCCAACAAACATATAAAAAGCGGCCTCATCGGCCTGAAAATCATTCGCCACCTGATGTTCAAGCTGTCCACATCAAGATGGAAGACAACCAGAGAAGACTGAGAAACGAGGACATTCGTACAGAAATCGCACGGCTGTACGATATTTTTTAGTCGCACCGCAGTTGTAAAAAGATCGTGCAAGTGAGAACGGGCTATAACATAAAGACCTTAGGCCCCTATATTTATTCTTACACCTCTTTGTATTGGCCTACATTCTTTCAAATTCCCTTTCCCCTCAGAGCCACCACTGACTACATCTGATATCAAGTTATTTTTGTGACAGTTAGACTTTAATAGCCCTCGGGCGAGGCATCGAGGGAGATAAGTTTGTGCATGAGCGTACCATCTCATTTCAATTTCTGTTTGAATTCATAAAATTCTGGTTTGAAAATCTGTGATGTAATCTGTTATACTGAATGAAGAAAAACTTACTTTTGTTTTCACATTCACGAAATTGTATTCCAAACTCGGCTGGACAAGGCATTCCTGCGTAAATGAATGCACATGTAACGTAACAGGCCAGTAGGTCACCTGTTTCTCAAAACC
Organism: Hippasteria phrygiana; assembly: GCA_037893225.1. Taxonomy (NCBI): domain Eukaryota; kingdom Metazoa; phylum Echinodermata; class Asteroidea; order Valvatida; family Goniasteridae; genus Hippasteria; species Hippasteria phrygiana. The sequence continues at coordinate 855,345 of JAZGUH010000140.1, forward strand.
TAATGCACGGACAATGAAAACATCGAACTTTCGTTGAACTGAAACGGGATTAGGGACGTGCATTCAAATTCAGACGAAAAAAAAATGAATGACTGATTTTCAGAAGTGAATGAACATTTTCAGAAATTGGCGTGGAAAACCTATATTAACCGAAACTTTCTCAGTTTAAAGGTACACATTGCTTTGGATTTTGCGATTTGGGCTATAAAACTGAAATGGATATGGTTGGGAAGCTTTTTTAAAAGTAGAATATAAAGATTCACATAACTATCCCTTCAAATTGCGTGGTTTTTGTTTAATTTCGTGACAAATAGCAGTCCGCCATTTTGTAGAACCAAATTTTTGACTCCACAAAATGGCGGACTGTGTTCACCAGTCGTATTTCCAGTCGCATCTGGTTGAAGTACGTTCTGTTGATCCATTTTGATGTACTGTGGCACGGCGCGCAGCACTGGCGATATATGTCGAGAGGTAGAGAATTGTACCTGGCGATCATCTGATAGGTTCACAAGGCCACTGGCTGCGGCGCCAGCCTAAAGACTCTTACAGCGTATTTTGCGCATTATTTAGACGGTGGTATTTAGTACTGGAAATACGTCTATGTATCGCGGGTCAGATGTCAGGGGTAAGCGGCCAATTTTTTGTTTCGTAATCACTAATCACTAATTACAACACATTATACGTGTTTTTTTGCATGAACAACTCTTATAAAAGATAAGGAACATTTCCAAACAGTAAAATTTCATGACATTTGAAGGCAATGTTTCCCTTTAAGGTTTGTTACAATAATGCAGGCCAGTGAACAGTAAAAGCTTACTGAAGATAAACTAAAACAAAATCTTCAAACAATCCACAAGGGAAACTGACTAGAACCCGTTTCACAATATATGCTCTTACCCGGGTAAATGCCGGTTTAACGAAAAATTTAACCCGGAGATTACCCGGGTAATGTGGAGAGTTCACACTACAATTCTCCGGGTTAGAAATTATTCGGGTTAACTGCCTCAAAACCCCACTTAACCCGGGTAATTTCTAACCCTGCTCAGGTAAATTAGAATATATTTTCAAAGTGAACAAAGAACGGTATTCCGGAGGTCGCATGTTCGAATCCCGCTCCTGCCAGTTTTCTTTGTTCACTTTGAAAATGTATTCAAATTTTACCTAGTCGGTTTCCCTTGTGGATTGTTTGACGAATTATAAGTTAAAAAGTGGTATCCTCACACTATGAACATCTAACAAAAGAAAACCCACGCAGTCCTTTGTTAAAAACAAAGGACTGCGTGGGTTTTCTTTTGTTAGATGTTCATAGTGTCATTAGCCTTTTAGAGGTATGGCGGACACAATAGGAGGCGCTATTTGATTTGGGTATAAATACAAAGGTTTTACCCAAATCAAATAGCGCCCTCCTATTGTGTCCGCCATACCTCTAAAAGGCTAATTGAGTGATCCCCACAATGTCGCTTCCCAGGTTGTATCGTAAAATTGAGTGTGATCCCTGGCTATACGGCATTCTGGGTTTATGACTTCTGACTAGCGCCCACCCGAACAAAGATACTGACAATTTGGGAGACCGCCAACATAGGGCAAGATAGCTCAGTTGGTAGAGCGCCGGTACAGTATTCCTGAGGTCGCAGGTTCGAATCCCGCTACTGTCAGTTTTTTTGTTCACTTTTTAAAAATCGGATAGTTATACCGTACAGTCGATCAGCAAAGTATACGCATACTGTGAGGTTTACTGAAATCATTATTCCGGTAGGAAACTATCAAAGCGCCTTTAATAAGAACAAATATAGTTTCCTGAAGCATTCAGCCCTATTCCAAACTGAGGTGGTAAAATTTTACATTTTGAAGAAACTAGGGGCGGATCCATAGGGATTTTTTTGGATCGAACCCCCCCCCCCCCCCCCCCCCACCACTCACCGCTCGTTGGCACTTCTTTTTTGCCTATTCCTAACCGTAGCAAACCAGAAAAGAAAAGCAAAATTATTATCAAAGTGTGACCTTTTAGAAACACGGGTGAAAAAGTTGTTATGCTTATCGGAAGAAAAGTGAGGAAATGGAAGAGTATGTGAATGGATAGCTCTATGTTTACCTCGGATTTTTATCTTCAAAAATAACGCAAAACGTATCAGCATAGGCCTATGACGTCGGGATTCTGTGGTTGTTCGTGTTATGGTCCATGGTAATGATGTGAATTGGGTTGGGTTGACCAAGCCAAACCGACCCAAAACATTATAGATATAAACCGAATCCGAACCAAAACCGATCTGAAACTCTATTGTATAAAACTGTTATGAAATAGAGCCCTGAACTCTCCAAACCGACCCGACCCGACACAAAATATCGGGGAAAAACCGATTAGAACCAACGAAAACCGAACCGAACCCGAAAAAAACCGAATATCTGGCTTAGGCAAATCATCCTATATTTTACGAAAATTTTCCGTTTTTGTGCCTGAACGTACCCGCGTCGCGTGAATGTATTTTGAATTTTTTTGTCGTCTCAGTGAAAATTCATAATACGGCACGGCAAACCACTCCTAACGTGACCTCTTGGCGGTCCTTTCTGTTACAGCCTGTGTAATAGACCGCAACTTGAAACCACATGTATAATTGATAAATACATGAAATAGCGGAGCGTTATTACAAGGTCGATATCAAAAGCGAAATATAAAACATTCGCGATACTTTTCTTAACATTTTGGGCGCGAGAACTATTTAGTTTGATGTCCCCATATAATTCACGTCCCCATATAATTCACGCACGAAGGAATTAACCATGCGGACTGGCAGACCAACAATAAATTCAAACCAACTAAGGAAAAATGCTTGTAAAACTTGAAATTTAACAATAGCAATAGGTGATAAAGGATGAAGAATCACTGAGAAATAAATAAAAATGACAAATGACACACTTTCTCAATGTTGGTGGCGCCATTTAACATCTTAGATTTGTTCTCGGCCGTACACGCAAAATAGGACCTTTACATTGTTTCACTTTTCTTTTCTGGTTTGCTACGGGACTTTAGACGTAGGCCCTTACAAGCAAGAAACTCCCCCCGCCTATCTGGATCCGCCCCAGAATTGGCCCCGGATAAGGGGATATTTAAAGGGATAGATTAAACAAACCTAATTCTGACTCGAGTCAAGTCTCAGACCCAATAACTGCTTTTGGAGGACGATTATGCGTATATTGTAGGGCGCCCGCAAAATGGGACGACTGCCAATTTTAGAAAAGTTATAAAATAACCTGCAAAAAGCAGTGCTTCTTCACTGCCCTTAAAAGAAAACGGTTTGCGCAGGGGACAGCAATAATTATTACATGCCAAACTGGCCAGCTGGCCGGGCTAAACGCAGGTAAACTGAGAAAATATATTAAAATTTCTGCCGAATTTCTACATCATTTTGAGCTACCCAGTAGTGTGTTGTCCACAACATATACACCAAGCGCGCGCTTCCTCCCAAATAATAGGGGTACAATTTTAAAAAATCCTACGTGAAAAAGAGTTTTATTGCAAATACTTGGTGACTCTCCCCGCTGTTTTCCCATGCTTTACAGGGATCAAATCACCACCTCGTCGTCTTTCGGAGGACAACGACAGAAAGTCTTGCTGCTAGGGTCTGGCAGCATGGCCGAGCCAGTTGTGGAGTACCTGTCCAAGCGTGGAGTTGCCGTAACAATAGGTGAGGCAGCTACATGTATCTATTTATGAAAAGAAGAAAGAAAAGAATCAGACTTGGGTGAAATATGATCGCAAAATTAAACTTACTAGGCCTTGCCGAAGCAGGTGGTTCTTTTTTCATCCGTCGAAAGGAATAAAAAACAGCCCACGAAGCGTGACACGAAAGTTGCCACCTCGAACCGTCCGTGCACAGTACAACCGACACGTACTGCCACCGTGGAGGATTTCCTCTGTGCCAAGGGCGGATCCAATGGGACAACTGTATTGGGTTTTTGACCAAAAAACCACATAACAAACCAACCCCGAAATTTGGTTTATTAGTAATTATTGAAAACGCCCAAAACCTGCCCATTTTTAGGCATGCTAAGCAATTCAGGCGCTCAGAATGCAGCACTGAAATCGCGCCACAAACGCATGTAGAATCCTTGCGGCGCCATGTTTTCCCACCATGCCTTGCTCGATCCTAACCCCTGGAATTGTGTAATTACCATATCCCACATACAGCGTGTTCGATTACTAACCCGCGCTTACTCGCGCCTCCAAATCGGGGAAAGTTGCACATGCGCAGTATGTTAGAGTAAACGAACGCTCTCGGGTCACTCGAGTGACGTCAACGCGGCTTGTGACAACATCTCTGTAGGCCTAGCGCCTGGTGGCGCTATTTGCGATGCCCAATTTTCTGTCAGCGCTGTGACTAGCTTATAATTTGTTTTTTATTTTTTGATCATTTATCATTGACAAAAAATTATCGTTTGTTAATTGTTACTATTTTAAATGACTCATAGAATTATTTTTATTTTGATAACAAATTGATAAGAAATGATTGAGGCTCAAATTTTCAATTAATTTGTTTAGTAATTTAGTAATATGGTCACAACATTTTAACTGAAATTTTCCTGAAATTCCCAAAAATGTAATCAAAAATCCATAGCTTTGCATAGGGTTAACCTATCATGACCATTGACCCCTCAATTTATTTACTCTTTCCAGCGATATAATATTAAAATTAATTGAAATAACTTAACATTTTCATGAATCTGCCTTGTTAGGCGGAGTGTCAATGACTGACGGACAGACAGAATCGGAGCCCCATTTTAAAGTGGATTGGTTTTAAATAAGGTGACACGCTCACAGAAAAAAATACACAGGTTGTGTAAAATTTTACATAATTGCAATGTGCCATACGAACCTGCTAATAGTTAGATAAAACTTTACACAACAGGTGTTGGGTAAGGTTTTTCATAAAAGTTTGGAAAATGTTTACTTTAAAAATTGGTACTAACATTTGCATAATATCTCGGTAAAAACAATTTGGTAAAATTTTACCAAATTCGGAAGTTAAAAAATACATCGTTTCTATGTAGAATGACTAGAATTAAACTTTATTTTAACTTTTTTTTTACCGTTTCACCATGTCAAAAGTTTACTAAATCTTCAGGTAATTTGGTATTTATTAATAAGAGGTTAAATAAGTTTATCATAAGTGAAATAAATCAACACATAAACAAGAACATTGAATGCAAAACATAACTGTAAATTTATTCTCAATCAGTTGTTACAATTTCCAAGTAATCATTGTCCAATTTTATTCAATATTTTTTGTTACAATATACTTCAGAAGTATTGTTTGTCCATAATTCAGTGTTGATTTCCAACAATAACAGCAAAACACAAAGTTCAACGGTTATATACATGTGTGACACAAAAATAAGTCAGTCTTTTAGGATAAAGCTCTAGACTTGTCATCAAAACTTGCATGTATCTCATTAATTAGATTAAAGGAGTTAAAGCTAAAAACTACAGAAAATCTAATCTTTTTAAGCAAGTTTTTCTTTCTCAAAAGATACATTATCAGGTTTGTTTTTTAGTTTATGGATAAAATACTTAGCAAACAAATGCAACCACACAGTTACTTATTATGAGTGAGGTTCTTTAATACAACTCTGTCTCTTGAATAGTTTAATTAGCATCACATGTCGGACAAAAGATTTTGACTCTTTCTGGGGGTTGTAAGAAAAGTCAGTGGTCATTTGAAATATGGTCTATGTAGTTTTGTTCAAGGAAACATTTTTTTTACTTTGATGTGAACTTTTGTCTGGCTTTAACAAACTACCATTCGAAGATTCTTAAAAACTTCTGGAAAATGTTAAATCCACAATAATGCAGTCTGCTTAAAATTCAGTATTACACTGAAATGTTTTAGAACTTGGCAATCATAAAGATTGCCTTGTACTGTACTGGTCTGATCACTGTTGAATTTTCATTTTTCAGGTCGGAAAAAAATGAAAAGAGTCAAAAGACTAACAAACTTCATTTTTATTAATTATTTTTTTTACATATTTGTACTGTTTTTATTACAACTTTTTATGGTCATTAATAAAACTTTAGAATACCTGAAACAATTATGATGGGCGTACATTTTGCTGGAGCTGAAGTCTCTAAAATCTCTGATAGTGCTACTTTTAACAATACCCTTGATGCCATACACCACTGATTCTAAGAACTCCCATGCCCCATCGCAATATCCTGATACTGTGGACTACACACAAAGTAGGACTTGAAACATACATCAAGTGCTTTAAGAAGTGGGATGGTTGCATAGCCCCCCTCTCCATGATCACGAAGAATTGTGGTGATGGTTGAGGCGGCCGATTTACTTACGGTCAAGTACCGTGTTCCAAGTCCATGTTTTCCTAAAGAAGTACAAAAAAGCAATATAAATACTGTGTACATAAACCAAATCCCCAATTATTTACAACAAAGAAGTAGTCAACTTAAAAATACATTTCTTTGCTAAACGTGTTATAGCCATGTAGGCATGAACTTATATGCATTTTAATGATTTAGACGTCAACATAGAAACAAACTGAGCAAATTCAGTGAAGCTAGCACAGCAATCTCTACAAACAGTATTTCAACTGAATGACAGATCTACAGCAAAAACTAGCACTAGCATTTGAAAAATATTGGGAAGTGTGTAGATCTTAAATGTGCTTCACAATGCTGCTCAGGGCAGGACATGGAAAAAGTAAATTTTCCTGAACTGGAGCTGAGTACATGGGCAGGCTAAGAAAGGAACAAGTTGTGGGCATAACCAGCAAAAATTTCACTACCTTCAAAGAGCATTGTAGTTGTCATATTTTTAGTGCATATGGCTGAAACTGTACTTGCATATTTGATTGTACATGTATATAGTTGATGGCAGTGCATGAGTATTATGCCGGTCATATTTGTCTTGTGACGGGCGACTTGCATAAAAAAAAGTATTTTGACCGGGGTCAAAAGGTTTCATAATGAAGGTCTTAAAGTTGATGCTTTGTTCCAGGCCTTAATTTTAGAGTGTGAACCGTTCGTTTAATTAAATAAAAGATGTAAGATTTAGCTACACTCCTACAGTACTTACTCTCTGGAAGTCCATTGAATGCTCCTGAAGACTCACTGAAACTGATACGGCCTCCTCTCCCCTTCCTTCTTCCAGTAAACAGAAGTGGAAGAACATGTATGGCCAAGTTCTTCCTAGTATAAAAGATAAACCCTGTTAATTATTTTGTGTGTCCAATGAGTAATACTTAGTTATAATGTTAGCTCACACCAGTTTACACAATTTCTGAAACGGCACATTATACGGACAACTCATGCACCTTCATGGCTAAGTAATAAAATCAAAAGTTTCCTTTAGAAACAACAGCAATAATGCCATTTTTTTTAGATATTCAAATCTCTTTTTCAAATGAAATATGTGATTTGGTTGTATCCAAAGTTCATAAAATCTGGGTAGGCCTACACATGATATGTAAGTTGTAACGTTACAGGTGAAATTGCTTTTGTACATTGACTTTCTCAAACAATTTCACCGGAGTCCCTGCACTGCCCATGTTTTACAAAATCAGTAGGTCTATACTGAAAAATTACTGTACCAAATTGTGACATGTTGGCCTACGTTATTGTTTACCTTCGAATGTCCGTATTTGTCGCTGTTTTGAATTAGTTTCCCACCACTGGCGCATCGTCGGACGTGGCAGCCATGTTTTTAGCATGGCCTTATGGGGATACTTACCCTACTAACCCGCTCGGCGAGTCGGTTAGTAGAACCAGGCCCGAGTAAGCGCGACAAGTCACGCGAGAGCTAAATCGAACGGGCTTGCGCTTGCACGAGTAAGCGCGGGGTAAGTAATCGAACGCGGTGATAGTGGGATATGGTAATTAGGACTGCAGTCGATGTGTTTAACGCGCGACGCAGTGTTTTTAGTAGGAAGGTTATATTTGTAGAATCAATCTTTTGGAAGGATGAGATTAGTTCCTAATAAATAATGATGCCTAATGTATTTCCCGCCTGACGTTAAATCTAACACTGCACTGAGTAGTAGTAACAGCCGGCCTGGTGGGATCGGGAGGAAGGAAAAGTATGACGACCGTCTTGACCGTTTCCGCCCATTATCGCCGGATGTCAGTTGTGTAATTTTCAAAATGTTTTTCTCAGCTGTTTTCGCAAATTTGTCAAACCTTTCGATGCATCTTCTGCAGCGGCGGCAAACACTGTCATTGAGAATGAGCTGCTTTCTTGAACTGGATAAATGAGTAAATTTACTATCGATTGGAACAATTTTGATTTTCTGCCTCGACTCGAATTTATAATATGTGTGCCTTTCTATCTCTGTTTAAACATAAAATACATGTATTTCCTGACCAGAAAAAAATCCATGTCGTTTATTGTAGCCACCAAGACTAGTGGCCTTGTCTTGATAATGGAAAAAGTGCTCGGAGTCGTTTTGCTGATGTGACGTGACGAACAGGATGTTAACGCGGGCGCGAGCGCACACAGGGCGTTCAACATTCGGATTACGCGCGCGGTTCACTTTCAGTACATAAATATTCATTTCGAATAGCCAGTCAGCGTCGTTTACGTATTCCACACGGCCAGGGGTTAGTGAAGGAACGCACACGCGCCCATGGAGTCGAGGATGAGGACCGCCCGATTGGGTACCCAAAGATGGCTTCTAATTTTGTTCGTCGGATTAGTGGAATCGTCCAGTAATTATCCTGGTTTGAATATTCATGCTATAGATGGCTTTTGGTGATTTCCGACTAATCAGCTTGTTCCGTCCACTTTTGGCCTAATTCGCCATAGGGTGTGTACAAACCGATGAACAAGATTCCCAAGTCTGTGATCGTGATCGAAGGTTAATTCGCAAGAGGGCGCTATTTCCGGCACTACTGTATTGGCTGTCAGGCCGACAAAAACCACGATCACCGACTTGGAACCAAGTCTATACACGTCAAGGCCAATAAGCCAGTTCTGTATTTCAACTGCGCATGTGCACATTGACATTTTATCTCGAATAACCCGAGTTACCTAACGCTCGCGTGTTTACGTTAACGCAAAAGGTGGTCACACAACGCGCATGTGTTAAATTTAACCAGAATGTGCGTTCGCGTAACATGGCGTGACATTACCGGTACGTCAGCAATTTTATCCCGAATAACATTTGACCTTTGAGATGCCTGTTATGTACACAAGTAAATGCTGCCAGTGTTAGGAAATTCCCCTTACGGAATGTTTATACGCCCCTCATTCAACCGGCTCAAACAAATGTTTTTTCACATGCCACGCGTCACTTATTTGCATACGCGTGCGACCTCGGCTGACCCTGTTAATGAATAGGTCAGAGTTGTTTACGCCAAGCCTTATACAATGTACATGTGCCAGAAGGTTCTCGCATACGCCAGGTCTATCTCGTATACGCTATAGACTTTTCCAGAAACACAGTAATTGTATTCGGGGGCTGTGTAGAGGATTATTTTTAGATGTGACGTAATTTGTACGATTCTCTAGAATTTCTAGTAATCTTTGGAATGAATGAATGAAATTTTTTTTATACGGGCTAGCTTGGGAATCAAATCAGGACTTTAGACGGACGGAGAATTTCGTTGGGATTTCGGTTATCGACTTTATCGCGCCATTTTATCCGGACCTGTGACCTGTATATAACTCGTCTGCGTAGGAGCGTCTGGAGGCAGTTAGAGCTGAGTTTTATTTCCGGAAAAAGAGACATTAATTTGTGAACTGTCGTCGGTTAATTTTTGGGGTCTCATATACCCATATTTTCGCGATGAGAGCCAGTTTGTGTCGCCCCCCGCTCTTTTCGTCTCTCTTCGGTTGTTTTGGAGGCGAATTCGCCCCGTGTTCCAGCTCGTCAAAGAACTGTATTCGCTAGCATTATTGGAGTCGTCCTTGTCCCTTGCTGAGTGCCCAAGCCGTCTAAGTCCTCGCCCAAGTCCTCGCCCATTGAAGAGCTCTGAGGTTAGCACTTATCCAGAACCACAAAAATGACATCGTCATGTATTACTAAAAATGCACTAGGCCTTATTGAATAGGCACATGACCTTATTGAATAGGCACAAGGCGCGATGCGCGCGACGATGTAATTTTGGTGGTTCTGGATAAGTGCTTACCGTCGTCTGAGCCCTCGCCTATTATGTCCTGCACGTAAGATCTGTTTATTAAATCACATTGTTTCTTTGTTCTTATATCAGTGTGATCTTGTTTGATTTCTTTGATGCATCTGAGAAAATTCAGGCTTTTCCCAGTAATATATATTTACGGATAGTCTCGAGATTTTCAGACCGTAACATGCCAAACTGGCTTATTTACACAATACGCGAATTAGTCACGCGACGGTCTTTTAAAGCCCCAGTCCCACGAGTGATCCTTGCTTTTGAACGTACGTAGGAACTTAGCGACGTAATGACCTCATTATTGTCCAATGAGAAGCTCTACACCATAGGCTCCACCCAACTGTGAACGTTGTCTTTATTGAACTTTATAAATATTCATGTTAGGGACCATGGATTAATGTCAATTAAGGGCACGGGCCTCCTGCGTGCCAGTGCGTGCCAGTGCGTGCCGATAAGTGCCAGTGCGTGCCGATAAGTGCTAATGCGTGCCAATGCGTTCCAGTGAGCACAGGCAATACTCAAACGTATCTTTACTTGCGCTGTTTATCAATCTGGGATTAACGATAACAAAGGCACACAGGCCGGCCGGCCGGCCAAGACGGACGGATTATCAGACGGAGAGGGTGTCATAAAAGGACCAAGGTTTCAAAAAGGGCTAGTGTGCCACAATAGTGGACTGATGACTCATCTTTTGGTGGCTTTGGTCAGAATACACTTAACTAAACTGGCGATTCAAAGATTTGTAAAGTATTGTAGTTTATGTGGATTTCTTATTTATTTCAAGTTTCCGTGATTTTCATTGAAACAAAGACGGCATCATTTATTTCCTCAAATTCGATCTTTTCTGAGAGAAAAATATGTTTTGAAGAAATTACGCGTAGATGTACACAATTATTCAAGTTTACCAACGCATAAAAACAGTAGTGCTTCGTCATCACTGGATATAAATCTTTAGAAATTCAAAACACAGCCCATTAGGCCTACTGTACGAAAAATCGAACGAAAAACAGTTTAAGATTTTCAAGGCGCAGCTATAGGAATACATTCATAAGATTATTTGCGTCGGGGGACAGGCCTACATGTTATCATTCATGTTATCATTCATTGAAATGTTTTCGCTGCGTGATTGATATAAACGTCGCACCCGAACTATACTTTTTACGGGCAAGGCAATATAGGGCATCAAATTTAAGAGTCTAGACTTGATTGGAAGTTAATGTTGTTCTTTGGGTTTGAAGAGTCAAGAATTTTCATGAAGGACCTTTTCAAATTATCGTATCTTTTGTGTAAGATTTGTGATTTGGACTATTTTTAGGGAAACAAGTCCGAGAAACTGTTTCGCAGTTCTACAGAAAATCCTTAAATTAATAGTTATGAGAAATCGCGTAAGCCCCAACTTGCAGAAAGAAAGATTAATTCTACCAGTTGCACACTAATCCGGATTAGCGGATTATCCGGGATATGAAAGGTGCCGCCAGAGAAAATCTCTATTGTACACTCGGGCTGGTTGCAAATGAGTCGATCCGTTTGCGTGCCACTGCGTGCCACTGCGTGCCACTGCGTGCCACTGCGTGCCACTGCGTGCCACTGCGTGCCACTGCGTGCCACTGCGTGCCACTGCGTGCCACTGCGTGCCACTGCGTGCCACTGCGTGCCACTGCGTGCCACTGCGTGCCACTGCGTGCCACTGCGTGCCACTGCGTGCCACTGCGTGCCACTGCGTGCCACTGCGTGCCACTGCGTGCCACTGCGTGCCACTGCGTGCAAGTCCGTGCCGATGAGTGCCGATGCGTGCAAATGCGTGCCAAAATCTCGATCATTTTACCTTGCACGCAGAGGCACGCAGAGGCACGCAGAGGCACGCAGAGGCACGCAGAGGCACGCAGAGGCACGCAGAGGCACGCAGAGGCACGCAGAGGCACGCAGAGGCACGCAGAGGCACGCACATTGGCATTAATCCATGGTGCCTTATACAAATGAGCTCTTCCGATATAGGCATGCAAACAGTAAATCCCGTTCCACCAGTACGTGACACTATTCAAGTGCAAGCGCGTACGGCAATGTGTATCACAGGTTAGGAATCAAACGCGTAAATGAATATCTATTTGAATGAATGTAGGTTGTTATTTGAATGTGAACACCAACATAAACACCACCAGCGCACTGAAAGCAGTGCGCTGATGGTATTTAGGTCGGTGTTCACATTCAAATAAGAATTGGTTTGGTCATTGAAAGCAGTGGGCTGATGGTATTCAGGTTGGTGTTCATATTCAAATATGATTTAGTTTGGTCATTGAAAGCAGTGCGCTGATGGTATTCAGGTCGGTGTTCACATTTAAATGAGATTTGGTTTGGTCATTGAAAGCAGTGCGCTGATGGTATTCAGGTTGGTGTTCACATTCAAATGAAATTGGTTTGGTCATAAACCACCCTACTGTCTTTGGTCATCTTGTCAGACACCGGCCGGACACCTGAACCCTTGCTATGCCCCACCCCACAGATACACATGCGGCATATTACATTTATTTTCTGAATCTGTTCTTAAGTTAAAAAAGCTATAGCTGTCAAAAAAGAAACAAATGAAAGACATAAAAAGCACTAAAGCCACCGTGAAAATATTTTTTTAAATATTATATTGGGTTTTGTAGTTTAGGTTATTTTCCAGTCCTTTTTTCTATTTCTTTATTTCTTTTCCTTTCCTTTTGTTTCCTTTTCTATTTTTGCTCTTGTTTTGCTTTTGTGTTTAATGGCATAGTTTTGCTGCAATCGCCTTAGGTTGACAATCACATTTACAATTAAGGAAACAAATTACTAAACAATGACTTCAAAAGCAAATTTTTGATCACTATTTAGTGGAGGACGGATCTAACTTGCACTTTTAAAATGTGAAAGCTTATTTGCTTATTCTTCTCTAATGAAAATAAACAGGGTCGTGTCGACAGCCACGCAACACAGCCTACATTTATTCAAATGGCATATTCATTTACGCGGTTGATTCCTAACCTGTGATACACATTGCTGTAGCTACGCGCTTGCACTTGAATAATGTCACGTACTGGTGGTACTGTGTGTATGCCTCTCTCCCTAGAGCTATTTTGTATAACATGAATACTTATGAAGTTCAATAATGACAACCTTCACAGTTGGGTGGAGCCTATGGTGTAGAGCTTCTGATTGGACAATAATGAGGTCCTTACGTCGCTACGTTCCTACGTACGTTCAAAACGAAGGATCACTACTAGGACCTGCGATTTCCCGCGACCAGTTCAGTCGTGCGACAAGGCCGGTCGTGGGTAGTCGTGGATATTTCCTGCGATTTGAGCCCAGCAGTCGCATTGTAAGACCAGTCGTGCAACCTGTAGAAGACTTGTTGCCGACTGATAGCACCACTAATCGCACGACTGTCGCACGACTGGCTTCGACCAATCGTGCGACAGGTGCCGACTGGCTGTGACTGATCGTGCGACTGGTAGTGACTGGCTGTGACTGGCTGCGACCGGTCTTAACCAGTCGTGCACTGGTCGTGCGACTATAAATACAGGGCACACAGAGCAGGGATTTAGGCAGTGGCACGACCGACACAGGACAACTCACGACTATTCGTACGACTTGTCGTAGAGTCGCACGACTAGTCTTGCTTAAGGCGACCGCACACTATACGATCCGACTACGATCCGACTACGATCCGACTACGATCCGACTACGACCCAACTACAATCCTTGACCCGACTTGAATCGCAGTCGAGTAGTGTTACACCGCACACTGTATGACGTCACAGCGCGTTCTTGACGACTGCTTACGAATAGCGCATGCGTGTAACTTTTTTTACGGTGGCGTATTTAACTTTGTTCAATGGCGTGCGATGGCTAAAACCAAAAGAAAAATTATCGCCGCGGCTGCTATCGTCACCTTGTTAATAAGAAGAAAAAGAAAAAGGAATTTCTCAAAACAGGAAAGTTTGGGTAAAACCATTCATTAAGTGTCGTGAGGAAAGTGGGGCATATGTGAACTTGATAGAAGAGTTCTTGTCAGAAAGTCCAGAAGACTTCAAGAAATTTCTCCGACTGGACCAATGCGCCTTTGATGAAATTCTGACGAGAATTCGAAAAGACATTCAGAAACAAGACACAACTTTCTGACTCAGCATCCGCCCAGAGGAGCGACTGGCGATAACACTCGGATTCTTGGCATCTGGTAATTAACACACACCTATAAATTGTATTTAGAAAGTTCTATTTTCTTTTAAAGGCGTAGGCCTTGATGAAGCGGCATTCTCAATGAATAGGGTAGGATACTTTAGTGACAATTTATACGGCCCCTTTTCCCTCACTGATTTGAGCTCCATTTTCTCAACTGTGTCGCCTATAAGGGCACAGGTTGCTAGTGGATATAATAGCGGCAGTGACAAGTAAACCAAGGTCAGGTTCATAATAAGGGGAATTAAGTGGTGGAGGGGGATATTTATGTATTAAACAAATTCCTAAAACAGCCAATTTTTCTGTTGCTTGTGTGCATTGATTTTTATTCAAGAATCTCGCATTGAAATTGAACAGGAAACATTATAATGATGGCATGTAACTGAAACAGTGATCTCTGTTTAAGTATGTGTGGCAAGAGCAAAATCTGCGTGGATTTTAAAAACAGATTTATACATAACAAAATGAAGTTTGGACAATAAAGGCTCGTTTGATGTTAACGACTCAATGTAGTAAAATATCTTCTATTTAGTCTTGTTACATGTTAATTGTTTTTTCTCTCTCCAATATCCAAGGTGAAAGCTTTGCAAGCCTGTCTTTTCTTTATCGAGTTGGAGAAAGGACAATTTCGGGGATTGTGTTGGAAACCTGCCAGGCAATACACAAAGCTTTGAAAGGAGAATTCATGGAGGTACAAATATATTACAGAATATTTGTTCAATAAATTAATGGCAATTAAAAAAATGGCAAGAATTCATACAAAGACAGCATAACGTGGATTACCTAAACGTAAAACAGAAACACATACAATTCGTAACCAGTACTGATGGTGACTCTTGGAGTAAAATGATTTGTCAAGGTGAAATACAATGGATCATGAAGGACTTCTCTTACAAAAATGTCTCATACAGAATGAAAAGTGGTTAAGACAAAAACTGTTTGACTACGAATGCATGTAAACAACTCGTAAGACGGTTATTTTTACAGTGTTTTAAAGTATCACTTGCCTCGTGTAAACATGGAAATAATTATGAAAAATTGAAATTTGCAATAACAATAACATTTGCTTTTGCTGTAATTTTCAGAAATAAATGGATTTGGGGTTAATTCAATGTAAAATTGAAGGTCAAAAGGTCATCATACTCCGACATGAAAAAAAGAGAGTTAAATTTGGATTTCTTTTGGATGTTACTTCCTAAGCAACCGAGAAAACAAATTTGGCCCACGGGTTATTAGTACGGCAGATAGGTGATGGGATTGTGCCTTTGATGATACAACCATGGAATTTGGCACACAGTAGGAAGAATAACAAGCACATTTCAAAATGTTCAAAATGGCTGCCACTGCTTGCTATTTCTTCAAAGGACAAATCTGCGATGGCCCTATAGCCAAATATCTTTCTCAAAACATACTCTGACTGCATGCCAAATTACATGCTTGTATCATCATCAAAGGCACAATTTCCCCTATCTGCCTCACTATATGGAGATAATGGTATTTGAAAATTTCCTGCAACGCCCATTTTGGCCAAAATCTCAACAAAAATGGCGGGCAGTAAAGCATTTTGTATTAAATGATTTGACATGGAATGTCCCACTACAAGAACAGCATTTTTGTTTCTTAGTTTTTCTAGCATCTATGAACACAAAACTTTAAACAGGTCAATGTAACAATACTTGCTATAAAATATTACTATACCTCATACATATTCATGATCGAAAGCCAATTTCTCACTGGTCAATTCACCATCACGTGCCAGCCGCTATTTTTGCTGTTTGCCAAGCGCGCACGCGAGTATTCGCGCACAGGGTAAATACGCATGCGCTATAAGATGCAATCGTGAACTAGCACATTGGTGTAGTATGCACGCCCAAGCTACACATGAAAAAATATGGCAGCACACGTAATGTTAAATGTTAATCAGCGTTTTCCCGAGCTCCTGAAATCCTAATGAGTAAAACAAATATATCATGGTTTATTTCGGGTGGGTAGTCGATATTAGCTTCCCTCAGTATTGCAAGTTGACAAACTAGTTCACTCGACTTCGCCTCGGGAATTAGTTTGCCAACTTGTAATACCTCGGGGAGCTAATATCGACTACCCACCCTCAAACCATGTTATATTTGTATACTAACCCCCAAATCTGTCCATTTCTGAAAATTACAGCAAAAGTTTCAAAATTTGATTGTTGAGGCAAAAATTGGCCAGCATTGTATATTACCTTTTTAAATGACCATTTTCTTTTCAAGAACGAATTAAGCACGTTTGCAGTTTGTAAGAGAAGGTAATGTCCATCAAGAAATCACATCTCTGAAAATGCATATTGTTCTTGAGGCATAAGCTGGCCCATTCTTGCCTCAACAATGACATTTTTAAACTTCTGTCGCAAAATAAGTTTTCGTCGTCGTCATCTTTGGGCTCCTCTAGAACCTTCCGCAAAGACTTGACTACGCTGATATCCTCCTCCTTAATCTTTCGTTTTTTCCTGTTTGCAGACGGTTTAGGGAGGTCATCTTGCACCACATCCACACTGGTGTCATCATCTGCTCCATCACCTTCTCCATCACCTTCTCCATCACCTTCTCCATCACCTTCTCCATCACCTTCTCCATCACCTTCTCCATCACCTTCTCCATCACCTTCTCCATCACCTTCTCCATCACCTTCTCCATCATCCTGCTGAACCGAATCAATCTGAAAAATACATCTAGTTTGACACAAACTTATAATATTTCCCCCCAGATTCCAGATACTCCTGATAAATGGAAGAAAGTTGCGAGCCAGTTTGAGACATGTTGGAACTTCTCCAATTGCATTGGTGCTTTAGATGGGAAGCATATTCGCATCCAACCTCCTGGTAACAGTGGGTCCATTGTTCTCTGTGCTTGCTCACTGCACAACTTACTGCGTTCACATAAAACAGCAAAAGCAGTGTGTGTACCCCCAGGGTTTGTTGACTCGAAAAACCCTTCAACCAGTGAGATAGTACCAGGAAAGTGGAGAACACTAGTGAACCTGCCAAAAGCAGCACTACCAAAAACAACCAATCAGCTGTACTCTGCAAATGAGCAGCGTGATTTAATGCGTGACTACTTTTCCTCTAAGAGGGATCTGTAGAATGGCAGAATAGCATTGTGTAAGCTTTCACTACACTCCTGCACTTTATACCAAATGCATGAATTGCACTGTGAGCAAATCTGTGCAACCAAAGGACTTTGTGGTATTTTTATTGGGTAGGCGGTGTGTAGGATGATAAACAATTTGACTCTTTCTTCTCCAGCAATGCCGTGAGAATTTACAATGAAAACAATTATTTGATTTTTACCTGAAGGTTGGAGACAGAAGGTCTCGCCTTGACATGGGGAGCCAGAAACTGCAGGTTTCGCAGAATCCATTCTTGCCGGGGGAGGGGGGGGGGGGGGGGGCTTCTTCTTAGCACCAGAACCACTAGGTAGGGGCTTCACCAACCTTGAAAATTGAGTCGGAAAGAGTTCCATATCCGGACATCACTTATTTTCTCTTAATATGACTGAAAACTACAAAAAAGTGTAAACTTGTTGAAGAAACACGAATTTAGGAGGGAAACATTTTCAACTTATTCTTTGAAAATACTTTTTCTGTCGTGGCCTATAGGTATAAGTGATGTCCGGATATGGAACTCTTTCCATAAAATATATTATGTAAAGTTTATGTTCCAGAAAAAATATTTATTTGTGAATCAACATTCTAAGTATGTTGTTGCCCTTCCCACTGAATGCTGTGTTTTTACTATGTTAAATGCTGTGTTATTACTATGTTAATGTTTTATCTTTGATTGTCATACACATAGGAATGTTTTGTGGAATGTGTTTGACTAAAATGTAGATAACAGTAATATTACTGGAGATGGATTTGTGAGGTGCTGTTTTTTGGAGAATGTAACAGCTCTAAGATAACAACACATGCAATATTATTTCATTTAAAATCCATGAGGTAAAGAAAATGGTGTAAGTTTTGGTTGAGAAAATACAACAGGTGGCAACCTTTAAAACAAAATAGACCCCACCTATCTTAGAAAATGAGTTCTACAATTAACAGTGTTGTAGTCGAGTACTTATTTCCGAGTACCGAGTACTGCCGAGTACTTAGATTGCCGAGTACCATTCAAGTCCGAGTACTTTGCCAACCGAGTACAAGTACATGTCTCCGAGTCCGAGTACTTGTATTTCCGAGTACGAGTACGAGTCCGAGTACTTGTATTTCCGAGTACGAGTACGAGTCCGAGTACATTGTGCTTTAAGTAAGGATGGGACGTTTACACGTTTAAACGAAAAACAAATGCAAATCCGTTCAGAAATGTTCCCAAACGTTTAAACGGAACTCAAATTTCAAAAATGGGACCTTGTATTTACGCAATCTACCTTCAAGTTATATTTACAAAGAATCTACGATCTTTGAAAACGTGGATGTTAAATACATTTTCCAAACCTGTGTCTTTGTCATTATTTTAGTCAGTAATATGCAAGTTTCCAACACAAAAACACTAACTCCTTTATGGAAAAAAATGCCACTTCCCGACGTGACATCGCTGACTGCGCGCGGTCAACGTTAAACCGCCATCTTGAATTGCCTCATTATGTATTCATGATCATGAAGCATTAAGTTGGTATTTATGCCAAAGCTGTGTTTCGGGCAGTGTTATGAATATTTAACAGGTCAATCGCCATGACCATTCATAAATATTGAAACTAGAATCCCCTGGCCTTATAAGGGTGGATAATTTGAATTTAAATACTGCCACTCAAAAGTGAGATCAACGATCACCAAAAAGGGATGATCCAAGCCTGGCATCGGCATAGGGAGGGTGAATTCCAAACGCGATATTGCCCGGAGGCTTGGGATTTTGGAGGTTACCGTGAGGTACAATTTGCGGAAATTGCAAGATAATAATTCTATGAAAACGAGGCAAGATCTGACGACCACCCCCTGCGGAGTTCGCGCCGAAACTTCGCACGAAACCATCGAACAAACTTTTTGAGAACACCTCGGCGTTTCACATATGATTGGCCCAATTACGGGTTCACGGCTAGATATTTGTCCGGTTCGCTCGTGGCCCCCGCCCGCCTTGCAAACAGGACGCTGGCAAGGGCTGAGCTCTCATTGGACAGATTTTGCATGACCTGTGACGTAGCATGCAGAGCACAAACTCTATTGCTACAGCTGTTTAGCGCGCGCTAGCTGCATGCAAAGGTCATGATAAGTTACCCATAATGCCATCCGTACTTCCTTCACAAGATTCTGTGAAGCGACATCAGCCCTTCCCATGCTCAGCGCACTGTTTGCAGGGCGGGGGGTACAAGCGAATTTGTCAGCACGGTGCGCAGAGAAAGTCGATTTCTCCGCAATCAACCATTTGAAAGTATAGATAAAATAATCAGTAAGGCCGTGGTAAGTCAAGCCATACGTTTTCTTTTTATCGAGTATTGCTATTCGAGTACGAGTACCTTGATGATCGAGTACAATTTTGACACGTCGAGTTAAAGTACTTTGCTGGCCGAGTACGAGTACCGTCAGTTGGAGTACGAGTACTTTGACATTCGAGTACGAGTACGAGTACGAGTACTCTAAAAACGGTACTCGAGTAGTACTCGAGTACGAGTACCGAGTACGAGTACTACAACACTGACAATTAATCTGAGAAGAAAAATGGGTAACAAAATGTCAACTCCTTGCCGCTTGAAAAAAACATGATGCTAAATATGTTCGACTTCTTGGGCCTTTTATTTGTTTAAGTGTTATTATTTTGCTTTGAGATATTTACATGCAGATGCAAGTACAGGAAATATAGAACTATTCACAAAATGTATGGAATAAGGCGATAATATATTTGTTTAAGAATAAATCCATTAAATTACCACTGAAATAACTATATGTATCTATTTGACTTGTTTGTACCTCCAACAAATGCATTTAGATGACTAGGCCGTAGGTCTTTTAAAGAAACAAGTTGTTTTAAAAACTTTTTAATTTTCTCTCCAAAATATTTCCCTGAAGCGTAACCCACAGCATCGAATCGAAGATCCAGCCCAGGACTACTAGTACTATTAGCAGCACTCGGCCTAGTACTCAAGTGATTTTACTAATAAACCTAGTGTTAGGCCTAGTACTGGCCCCTATAATCCTTCCAATTCAGCCCCAGTTCAGTCTTTATTTCATTGTGGTTTACTTGCAAATGCAGGGCATGTATAGATCTTGGCCACAAGAGAGGCTCAGAAATTATATTTTGGTGTGATTTTCCAATTATATTTTAAAATTAAAGTGCACAATGATTCATTTAAAATGCGCCAAAAAAGCAACCAAACTAATTTTCTGACAAACTGGTAGGTCTAGGCCTAGTTAGATGAGAGTGGAGATAACGGTTTAACATAATTTTAAAGAAATTCTCAAATGTTAACTTGTTACTTTCCGAGATTTGTTCAAGTGCACAACCCTCACGTTATAACATAGGCTCTATGCAGATTTTGTGCCCAATTTGCGGACGCCACCGTTTTGGAATTTCGGACAAAATTTCATGACACTGAGGTTGTTCATTAAAGGTTCAACAGCAAACATTATTCAGTTAAAAACGTATCAGTGTTTCACTGAATGAATTTAAACAAAGAAGTTTGGCAACACTGCATGAGGAGATAAAAGTTGCCGCGCAGGGACTCAATATCATGTTATTGATGTAGCCTACGTATTTTTAAGCCCATAGCGTACGGCGTTCGCAACTTCTATGTGAAGTTCAACTTTCAACTTTAACGTTACCTGATATCTCAAGAACAGATGAGCATTCCTCGATGGATTGCTTCTTCAGTTGCCTGTTGCTGTATCCCCTGGAGGCACTCTTGTATGACTCGGACTCGGACCTGTGGACTCGGACTCGGACTCGATCCTGTGGACTCGGACTCGGACTCGGACCTGTGGACTCGGACTCGGACTCGGACCTGTGGACTCGGACTCGGACTCGGACCTGTGGACTCGGACTCGGACTCGGACCTGTGGACTCGGACTCGGACTCGGACTCGATCCTGTGGACTCGGACTCGGACTCGATCCTGTGGACTCGGACTCGGACTCGATCCTGTGGACTCGGACTCGGACTCGATCCTGTGGACTCGGACTCGGACTCGATCCTGTGGACTCGGACTCGGACTCGATCCTGTGGACTCGGACTCGGACTCGATCCTGTGGACTCGGACTCGACCTGCGTGACTTGTGACTCTACCCCAAAAAATACCATAAATAACTCGTTTTAACAAGAAACTTGCAACTTCTTTAAGCAAGCGATACAGGCAGTGTTCGCACTACGCAGATCTGACGCATCTCGATATCTCGTGTACAAATATAATACATGCGTGTGTGCGGTTGGCTTGTTTCCGATATATTGATAAGGAAAATTAATGTATCGAAACATGTACCCTGGCGTCCACATGTGATACTGCGTGAATACAATATTGTCCGGTGTAGCGTGAAATTTTGTAGTATCCGTTCCAGGCACAGACTGGCGCCTTTCGAGGCAATACATGTAGCTTTGAATCATGTGTGTTGCTGTATGGAGCATCTGAGTCGCAGCTGGTTACCCTCATTTATGGATCTGACGTACCCCGGTACTTTGTAAAATTCTTATTGTATCATTTTGTCAAAGGCTTCGACATGGAAAGTGTAAATTAACCCCTTGTTTGTAAAAGTTCCGTTTCTTATGTTAATTAAATAGAGGACAAGGTATACAGGTCACATCTAGATCGAATGACTTCAATGGCTAATCTCATGGTTTGATGGCCCTTGTCGATGCTGATTACAAATTCCTGTGGGTCGACATCGGCGGTGCAAATGGTGCTGCCTCGGACTGTCAAGTATTCAACAGTTTGAGCTGAAGGAGTGTATAGAGGACGGTCTCCAGGCGGGACCTGACTGTGGAGGAAAGTGTTTTTAATTATCGCCTCTGCAGAGCCCGCGGGATCGTAGAAAATGCCTTTGGCATTTTGGGGAATCGCTTCGGGTGCCATTTTACCACCCTGCGGCATGACTCGGACACAGTGGAGGCAATTGTCCTGGCTCCACAACCTCATGCGTGTCCGGTACTCACGTATGCAGAACGCCATCGTGGACCAGGAAGACGCTGACCACGATGTAGTGCCAGGCGCCTGGAGAAACGGCCAGGTCTTCGAGGAAGTTGACAATGTGCGAGGTGGTAATCACACCACCATGGCTGCAAAATCCCAGAGAGTGTGGCTGCAAAATCCCAGAGAGTGTGGCTGCAAAAGCCCAGAGAGTGTGGCTGCAAAAGCCCAGAGAGTGTCTCTGAAACACTATCTCAATTCCCCTGCAGGGTCTGTGCCATGGCAGAATGACAAGATTTAAAGACAGTTGCATATTGGACTTGGCCATGGAAGAATGAGAACATTATAAGGATACCAATTTACACCACATGGTAAAGACAAAATAACATTTAAAGTTTAAACACTGTTTGGTATGTTTATTACTCAAAGTTACAGCAATCATAGTTAGCAAGTTTGAAATATACTGAACAGCAAAAGAAACGTCGTGATTTTAAATCGTTGATATAACTCAACCACAAGAGTTTTACATGTATGTTTTCGGGAAATATGCAGTCTAACATCCTTCTGAATCATGACTGTGCCTGAAAATCCCATAGGGGGATGGAATGCGACTTGAATGGTTTTCAAAGCATCCGGTATGTAAACGGCAATGGTGGGTAGGTGCAAACATAAAGAAACACAAAGCCGGCCTCTGTCTCTGGATCTGCATGAACCTATGCTTGGACCTGCACATATGCAGTCTCAGACTTCCTCCCCTTCTCTTGCCCATAGTTTGCCTTATTAATGTTGTATCTATCTCCTCAGTCCTAGCGACTGGGGCTTGTATATTGCACACCACGAATGAAGACAAGAAGAAATGCTAAGTTAACCATGTGCAAAACTCAATGTACATTCCCCAAAAGGAGAAAACCAATGTTCCTACCTTCACAACCAAACTCCTTTGTTTTGTCATTCCACAGCCTCCATTTTGCATCTTTGTCTTTTAGTCCCTGTCCCTCTTGCCATAAAGCACAGGATGGGCCCTGACCCACTCGGCTAGCTCCTCCTCCTCCTTCTCTAAGAAGTTAACCCCCCTCTGGAGCTTCTTGGCATGCTGGGTGCTGGCTATCTCTATGGGACTGGATGTCTCCTCCCAGGGTTAGGAGGGCTGGGAAGCCTCGGCCTCTGGCTCATTAGGATCTGCATGCCCCTGTGCCTGACCTGCACAACAAGGATCCCCTCTTCTTCCTCAGGTGATTTATCTGTCATGGGGCTGGGCTCCCTCACAACTGGGGCCTTCTTCCTCTTCTGTTGCCCCTTCTTCTTTGCAGGCATGGTTTACAGCAGCACAGCACCCTTTACCCTCCAGAAAACTGAGGCGGAATGACGCAGTTCGAAGCGGGGGCGTTTTACTTCTCGTGTGAAAGTCTCATTTTTCTTACGGCGGTCGTGTTAATGGGTCGTGTTATTCGTGTTAGCAGCCGGGTTGATCGGGTTTGTTGGAATTGTCGTGTCAGTGGTCGGCGACCGGTCTGTGACTAGTCCGCGACCAAAGTCGTTTAATTCTTCCTTGTCTTGTGAGAAAGGAAAAATTGTGTTGCCGTCCTGTTTTTCTTACTGATGACCTACTGCTGTCGTACAAGAGGGTTTGTCGGCTCGGAACAGGGCCCACAGACACGACCTTCACACGAATTTTGCAAATTTTTCAATTCGGGAAAAAAATCCCCATAGTCGGGGCCAAGAGGTCGGCACAGTGTGACCTGGCCTTTAGCCCAAGTGCGTTCCAGTTACGCGACAGTCGCACGACAAGGCATGCACTGATCTGTGCGTGTTATAGGAAAACGGGCGACAATGTCGCACGACAAGTCGCGTATGTGTCAATTGGCCTTCGGCCCTCAGGTTTAGCGGTAAGCCGTTGTACATCGCAGTGCATTGTCTTTGCAAAAATAGGTTAATTTATTGCACGATGTTCCCGTAAACCTCACTGCTGTGCACTAGGCCTATATTTCATCGATATAGTTAAATATGTTGAGACCATGTTGATCCAACTGAACAAAATGAGTCACAAGTCGCCAGTTTTTTTTCAGTTACAGCCCCTTAAACATGACTTATCATAGTGGAAATAAATGGGAACTGTCAATGTTTTCACCCACATAATGTCCATATTCATCAGGATGTCAAACTGAGTGATATATCAAAATGAAGATCCAAGTATTTGCATCAGTACACTTTACGGTCATTGACGACTCTTGAAAAGGTCTATTTTATCTGTCCACAGCATCTACCAACAAGACCAAAGCAGACACCTTAGCTAGGAAATACGACAACGCGGATTCGCTGGTCCTCAACGTCGCCCAGGAGAGTGCCGGGGTTGACAAGGCGATCCTTAACCACGACATGGCTATCAGGTAACCAACGAAATCCTGGTATAAAAAAGGTTAATACAGGAACAATACGTAAAGATCCAATTCATCTTTTCACATAACCGCATCTTGCAGCAATTCCAGTATTATCTTAATGCTTGTTATCGTTAAAGTAAAGCAAAAGTGGTACTTTAATTTCAATTCTTTGAAAGTCTTTCAAATTTAGTCATCCAAAAGGGAACTATTTTGATGTGGTAAAAGAAGGAACTCCTTCCCAAACAGCATACAAATTATTCTTCCGAAATAACCCATCAACAATTTTTGAAGAAACAACGCCGGGCAAAAACAACTGTACAGTGGACCATCAGAACGAGCTAGCATAAGTGAATCATCACTTTCTCCTTCAAACAAAATATGCCCAGCCAATCAAGCCTTGCATTATCATATTCTCATATATATTTTCCGACAAATGGGCTAAATGGACTATTAAAATTGAATTTTGAACAATATATTTCATTATATCCATGGGCATAAACATTGCTTTAGCGTCTCATTCGGTTATCGTGAACTCCGTGGACACATACCGTACGGAAATTATGACATGGCATTACATAATAGTAGCTCTAGGCCTACCATTATGTTTTTAGCTGGCAACTATTACTCACCCTAATTACTGTAGCACGTTTAGAATATTAACTATAATATTTTTTAGAATATTTCCTATAATGTTTGTGTACAAAATAGCACCGAAAAAATAAAAGAAAAAAAGAAAGACATTTTTCTTCTTCAAAATTACAAAAACTGATGTCATTAGAAGAGAGAGAAGTATACTTTTAGGTCGATAAATTCATTTTGGAATGATAAAAACAACTTGAAATGGATCAAATATAAAGAGGGGCCCGTAACTACACAACTGCCGACTCAAGTGCTGGGTGACGTCAATAGGAGAGGGCGTTTGAGCGTTCTGTTAGCCCGGCTCTCGTGGCTAACCCGATCCGGCTAAGTTACTCGAACGCACCCTATGATTGCATTCAAAATGGCGATGTACACTAATCGAAAAATAAGGAATCTTATGAAGAAAACTATTAAACACAAATCCCAGTGATTATTAGTGAGTTACCTTACTAAAATCTTTGTTAAACATTTTATTGTACTAAAAAAAACCCGAAAACAGCATGATTTTATTTGACATAAACTAGCATTTTAAGCAATAAAACGAAAATCGACCCTCAATGGATTTTTGCCTGTAGCTCAAAACGGAGGAATAAGACTATACGATTTAGAGTGAAAATTACTCTGTTTTTAGATTGAAAATTTAAAAAAAGAAGCAATTCAGTCGCCACTCGAGTGAAAATTCGATATTTTGGAATAAATGAATTTCACTCTTAAACGTCTGTTTCAGACTGTGGGAGTAAATTTTCACTCGAATAGAGTGAATTTTCACTCTTCTGAAATAAGAGAGTGGTCCCTGGTAAGAATGCCACATATAAGCACCATATTTATTATGTCAAATACATACCTTGTGCATGCATAACACTGATGTCCAGTCACGCAGGAAAAAAACATCCAAAATGGTACGAGGCTGGGTGAAATGTCAAGACAATCGTGTTCATTGGCAGAAACCCTTAGGCCTATATATACATGTATAGTTCCTGTCAGTCCCGATCTAAGTAACGTGATGCGTATTTTGTGCAATTACACAAGCACAAGCAGGGCTTTGGAATTAATTTTGTTTAATTTGTTCCATTCTGCTTTGAGATTTTACTAGGATCAAAACTTCAAGACTCTCTATACTTTTATCAATTTTTAACTCATCCTCCCGTTGGTGAGAATTCTTTTTTTTTCAATAGTATTTAAGACCCATGCATAGTGTCCTAAATCTTCTTAAAATCTACTAATTTCCCTTCCTCTGCTTATATAGTATGCTACCCTTTGATCTTCACTACTGTGCGGCACAGAAGTGTGTGGAGCACAAGAAAAGTTTAGTCTTCTGCTCTTACGCAACGCCAAAGACGAAGGCCCTCCACCAAGGGTGAGTAACGAGTTGTGGCTTCGTGTGACATGTGACTAATTAAAATCGTTAGAGGCATATTTAAGGTTCCATTAAAAGTAACTCTTTTTTAACTTGCACTTTTTACCTCTTCCACTTTGTGTGTGAATTCCCGACACAGAGACACCAAATTTATAAAGAGATTCGTAATTATTGGCCCCTATCCCACGTTCTAAACACTGTAGACTTTTCAGTTTTGTTCCCGATCCCTACCGACCACAATTCACATACGCACCGGCAGAGGGCGCGCGAGTGGTTTGACGGAAAGGGCTAAAATACTACGAGGTTCTGGTAAAAGTCTTAATCACAGTCTTAATTCGCGACATTTAGTGCTCGTTGCGCTCATTAGAACATTATATCTGGAAAAACCCACGAGTGAGGCTAACTTGCGCACAATATTAAAACACACACGCACGCATGTGCGTTTTCCTATACTTATGAGGACCATGAATGTAACCCTTCTTTTGTTCCCTTTGTTTGTAAGGTTTGTACACGAAATTCTCCCGAGGAATCGGCCCACACAGTCGTACTTCCCCAATACGTCCGAGTACAATGCTTTGTGTTTCCTATTGTTCCTTTAATATAACCAACCCCCATAGACTAAGCACGTATCCTTACGTTCGAGGACCGATTTCAACAAAAGACTCTACGTTCGAGGACTGAAAGGTTTCTTTGTGTTTCCTTTCTTCTCTTGTCCTCGGAGATATATACAGTGCACGTACAGGTCCTCGGTGTCATTGTTATCCCTAATCCCCCATTGTCCCAAGTCCTCTCTCGTATAGCCTAACCCACTCACACACAGTCACCCGAACAGAAACGGAAGACGTACGGAAGACGCTAAAAGCGCAAAAAACAAACAAACCAGTGGCACCAGGCCGGATGACGCCATTTGCCGCTATTTGTGCAGTTTCAATCTATTGTTGGATTATTGTGTATGTTACGCTTGACTGCACAAACACATTGTGTCCGTTTCGCTTGGGTGCAAAGGCCGTGCGACACCCCGGCACCTCCTGTAAATAACCGTACTCAAGGGGTTTTAATGAGCTAGACAACAGTTTGGCTTTTCCACACGTTGAGAAAACCTCATTTACCGTGAGATTAAAACATTTGCTTATCTGTTTATGTGATCAGAATAATTCTTTCGAGTTCTCTTCGTAGCATAGTATACAAATAATGAATGTTTGTGAGTGCGATGGTAATAATATTTTCATGAGGTGACAGATGCAATGTTCCATCTGTCACCGAAAATTCCATCTGTCACAAAATGAAATTATTATTTCCATTGCACGAATATGAAACATTTATTTGTTTTATACACACTGTAAAAACCAACGGCTTACACTTTTTTAACACTTCAATGCGTTAATATTAATACTTTACACGTAAAGGTATAGAAGGCGTTGCACGCGATTAACACTAAAACACGTTTAAATAGACGTTGGTTTTGATGATTATCAACGCTTGATGTGTTAATTTAGGTAGATATTAACCTGGAATGTTAATTATTATTAACACTAACGCCTATTTAAACGTGTTTTAGTGTTAATCGCGTACAACGCCTCCTATACATTTACGTGTAAAGTATTAATATTAACGCGTTGAAGTGTTCAAAAAGTGTTAGCCGTTCGTTTTTACAGTGCAACACCTGAATAAATCTTCGTCATCTGATTGCAAAGCGCGACCGATGGAAATGACGTGCGTTGGGTGGGACGAATAATTCAATGCACGTGATCAACGATCCACTAATCAGGCGGGGATTTATTCAGGTGTTGTATAAATTCTACATAACATATCCTGATTTGAACAATAAGTGATATATGACAATAGCAGCTTTCCAAAATTCCTTACAAAACACCTATAAAATATGTAGAAATAAAAAAATCGACGACTAAGTAAATAAATTACGACTCAAGAATATCCACGTGAAATTATGGAATCCGGATGACTTCACACTCCAATTAACGCACACCCTAGCATCTGATTCTTCACGGCTCATCGCAGTACAAACCCCCCTTGGTATTCCGTATAATCCTGCCCCCTGTTGGAATCTGACAATCTCGAAATGTTGAATAACCGGTTCTTTGCAGAACCAACAGTCCTTCAAAAGAGAGATTAATTTCCACATGTTATTAACGCAAATCTCTATCATATACTGTCACCTCACCACACAAACCTTCTAAAGTTATATTGCATGTACAGCTTGCAGATTAGAAGGTTAATACAGAGATTTTGAAATTGACTTACAGCGCCCTGGATGCCGGAGTGACCATACTGAGTGAGATGGGGGTAGACCCTGGTATTGACCACCTGCTTGCTATGGAGTGCATTGACGCTGTCACGGCTAAAGGGGGCGAGGTAGGAATGAAAACAGATATTAAATCTGAAGCTACAATCTTGGACAAAATTCGTTAAGCCACTGTTGGCTCAGTGTGATCAAAACTCGATGATTGATGAAACTCGTACACCAAAAACATGTTCATGGCGCCACATCCGCTAACAATGGACATAAACATTGAGCGGGGAAGGGTATGGCGGTCTACTGTTGATGTGCTCTTTTAGAGCAATTTGTGGGCTCTATAATTAGTGGAACAAGAAATTAACAGGAACTTAAATATGTTTTCCCGGATATTTTAAAACATTTTACTTTCAAATTCAAATATTCTGATTGTCGAATTTGTAAAGCAGATTCGATTTCATGGATTTGCAATGTTTAATTTCGTCTTTTTGTCATACAATTTCAACGAATTCAAGCAATGAGCACACAGTTTTGGCAAGGAGGATTCAAGTTCGGCTCGTCCACGCCGAGCCGTGTTTTTCATAAATCAAATTCGTCTTTTGCCACACAATTTATTTGCCACACATACTTATTGATTCTCAGTAATATTCACAGAAGCCGCTGTTAAGGATAAGTTCTTTAGTCACTTTGGTCACTAGGGAGCGCACTGTCAAACCTAGGCTTCCATGGTACAGTGATTCCATCCAAATAGAAAGACGTGTTCGACGTCGCCTTGAACGAAAATGGAAGAAAAGCAACTCCGATGCTGACGAGAACGCCTTTTGTGCTCAGAAAGAACACGTCAACAGACTGATCACTCATTCAAAGATTAATTATTATTCTGAGAAATGTACAAATTGTAATGTAAAAGAAATGTATGTCACAATCAATGGTCTCTTAAACACATCCGCTAAGTTTCTCCCAGATTATGACTCTAATAACGAGCTTGCCAATAAGTTTTTGTGTTTTTTCACAGATAAGGTTGAGAAAATACGATCTAACGTGAGCTCCCAACATAACACAAACGATTACCCAAGTGTAACCGAGGTCAATCCGGTTTCCATTGTTCCATCCATGTCAGAATTTGAGCAGATCACTGTTGATGACGTAAAGCAAATTATCATGCGTCTATCCAGCAAGTCTTGCTCGCTTGATTCATTACCATAGTGGCTGGTTAAGGAAAACCTACCCACCTTGCTACCAGTCATTACAAACATCGTCAATGCTTCTCTTTTGTCAGGGGTATTTCCATCAAATCTCAAACACTCAATCATAACTCCAGTAATTAAAAAGAGTTCTCTTGATCGTAATGACTTAGAGAGTTACCGACCGATTGCCAATCCTTCCTTTTTTTATCTAAGGTTATTGAGAGGGCAGCCACATGTCAAGTGATTGACCATGTAGACAGCAATAACCTGGGAGAGCGATTCCAGTCTGCTTACAAGTGTCATATCACAGCACTGAAACCGCTCTTCTCAGGGTTAAGAATGATATTCTTCGATTTCTTGATAACAACAAAGCTGTTCTCATAGTGTTGCTTGACATGTCGGCCGCGTTCGATACAGTAGATCATAGCATTCTCCTACAGAGACTCAAACGTCAATTTGGACTAGATGGTCCTGTTAGATCTTGGTTTAGCACATATCTTACAGATCGCACCTCCAAAGTTTCTATCAAAGGCGAATTTTCCAAGGATTATATCCATTCCTACTCACTTCCGCAAGGTTCCATCGTAGGTCCGTTGGGATTCATATTGTACACCACTCCTGTTAGTGACATAATTCGTGAGCATGGCATTTTGTTTCATGAATATGCGGATGATATTCAGCTTTACGCAGAATTTGACCCCAAGTCTGAAGTTGGTCGTCTGCAGGTGCTTGATAATTTGTCATCTTGTGTATTGATGATCAAGGAGTGGATGTCTCGAAATATGTTGCAACTGAACCAAAACAAAACAGAGTTCTTTGTTTTTGCCAATAAACATGTTTTATCGACTTTCACAGATCTTAAATTGAAAATGGGAGATTTATCCATTCCAGCTTCCACTTCAATTAGGAACTTAGGATTCACCCTTGATGGCTCCTTGAATATGTCACATAATGTCTCCTCCATATGTAGAATTGTTAATTTCCACATACGCAATCTGTGGCGTATTCGCCGGTTCATTACACGTGATGCCTGCCATCACGCCGTCAGAGGTCTGGTTCTGTCCCGCCTGGACTATGCCAATTCCCTGATGTTTGGAGCGCGCGAAGTAGACCTCAAGGGGCTACAGCGCCTGCAAAATAAGGCTGCCCGGCTGGTCTTCGCATGTGGACGAGACCTGCCTTCTGTCGGCCTGTTGGCAGAGCTGCATTGGCTCCCGGTTAAAGATAGGATTTCATTCAAACTGCTCACTTTGGTATATAAAATTCTTCACGCTCAAGCACCGTCATATCTCATTGATATAATACATTTACACAACACCAACGTTCCCGATGCTCACAGGCACCGACTCCGCTCATCTTCTGATAAGACTAGGCTTTTCGTTCCAAGATCCAGAAGAAAGGGCGGAGATAACTCCTTTTCTGTGGCTTCCCCCCGCCTGTGGAATGAGCTTCCGGTCTACTTGAGAGAGGCGGAGTCGGTGACTGTTTTCAAACGTCTCCTTAAGACATACCTTTTTCCCGATCAATGATAATGTTTGTCTTCCCAGTCTGGTTCTTGTTGTGTCATATTTGTTTCAATTTTCTTTGAATAGATGTCTTTGTAAGGCTCTCTGTTCTTTGTCTAGCTCCTAATAAATGCTCTTTATTATTATTATTATTATTATTATTATTAGTTCCCACTTTCATTTCTTCTCCTTCCTTATTCATGAATTTATTTGGAGCGAAGCGACGCGTGTGCGTCGGTTCGGTGGTACGCGGCACCTAGCAATCTGGAAACTATGTAGTGATGTTCCACCAGGTTTTTTGCTCTGAAGTAATCTGGTCGACCATAAAATGTTGCCACCCAGATCGAATCCCAGCAGATTAAATGCCATGAGACAAAATCCCAGCACATCGTCGATCACAGGAACTCTGGATAGACTGGAAGTAGGCTGTGACCTACATGTATTTCCCCTGTACTCCTCACAAGGTGATATACGTACAGTCTGAACGGCTTCTTGCAAATGACAAATTTAGGAAGAATTTTTCAGTGTTTTGTGACTGACTTGTTCGCTATAGCAGGACCACAAAAAGGGCGGGGCGAGGAGCGTGGGTCATCAACATGCATGATCCCTACATATTGTTTGTTTCTTTCGATTTAATTTTCTTTCAACGCGTTAGACTCATTTTTAAGCACACAAAAAGTAACATGAAATTAGGCCTAAGGGTCGTCGAAATGTTTGACATTTTCGTCTTTAGTTATTTTGTTGCTCCTTTTTAATCGTTTCTTTACTACAAGAAGAACTTTATAATTTGTTGTTCTTGTTGTCTTTTGCTGTTAATCCCATGTTGCAATTTAAAATAAGGTTAAATTACATAAATTTAAATTTAACGTCTGACAAATATATATTGGCTTTCGTGACATTTGTTTAATTACCGAAAAATCAGTTCAGTATACCTACTTGTTCTCATCACATGCGAACGAATGTGCCAAACTGAGTTTTGAGATGCAAGGAAAATGCTTAGGTACAAACCAGACTAATCTACTTAACAAAAGTATAAAACTGATTAATTCGAATTCGATCTCTGAATGCTGCAATTCTGCAACAACTTAGACGACGTTAATCTGTAATGATGAATATTCTAGACCCTGTGTTTAAGTAAATTGACCAAAGTTTGAAATTGAATGGTAAATGACGAAATTGCCTTTGCCAAAAAGCAGGTGAAATTTGTCTCGGACGAATCTGAGTATAATAGAATTAGTGATTTCGTATAAAAAACTTTTAAAATATCCTAAAAACCTAAAAAAGAAAAATCAGATACGACTGCTCAGTCAATTACCATTAAAAAAACAAGGGTAGGATTCAATTCATAATATATTTATTCGTCACATACAACAAAAATACATGATATTCGTCTTCCCGTGAGATACTGTTAAAAATAACAAACACATCAATGAACAAGCAGAGACGGATAGCCAACCGACCATGGAAACAAACTACCAAACAAACAAAAAAAGACCAACGAACACAGCCAAATCACAAAAATACAAGCAAACAAAAAGAACCAAAAAGACCAGGTGTTGGTGGCGGCGACATGCATATTATGTGTGTATAATGGGTGTGCAAAATAGCGCGACCAACGTCAAAGCTTTCAGATATTGTTTTCGAGGGCCACAAGTTTTTTGGGAAACCTTTTCTTTTTAATTTTGAAGAGAAGAGCCCCCTGTCCTTAAGTCAAATATTGGATACGCTACTGCAATGGAAATTTTTTAATTTGTTTTGCAGAATATACAGCTTCATTGGAAAACATCTCTTGAAAAGTGTTACCAATGTAACACGGCTGTAATGCTCCATATGGATGTATTACTTCAAATGTATAATATATAATATTTAACAAAATTAATGTAGTAAAGTTTTTGTTTAATCTTAGATTCGATCCTTTGAATCTTGGTGTGGTGGACTTCCCGCTCCTGAACTTACAAAGAAACCGCTACCGTATAAATTCAGGTAACATCTACCAAATCTCTGGGCATGTCTTTAAAGCGTCCCATCGTTTTACAGATTGAGATACCGGCCCTATGTCGGTGGTCCCCCAGCTTGTGTACGGTGTTTTTAATTCTTTATTGGTGCTGCAGATATTTACAAAATTGTCTTGAGATGTTGCGATCATTTCAATACAAATTGTAACACTTGTATAAAAAAAAAGCCCTTTTAAATGAGTAATCCTATTTTTACGGGAAAGAACACTGACAAAATTGTACGATTTCGTGAGAAATACAAATATAGTGCTGAGGCACTTGCTCATTCGAATGGTTTTAGTTTAGCTGTTGCGTAAACTGCTGTTGCAGCTGGAATGCCTCGGGTACCCTCGGCGCCATCATGAGAGATGCCAAGTACCTCAAGAATGGCCAGGAGGTCTTCATACCACCGGGCATGCTGATGGACGAGAGCAACGTCCAAGACATCAACTTCCTGCCCGGCTTCAACCTGGAGGGGTACTTCAACCGAGACTCCACCCAGTACATCTCCCCCTACGGCATAACCACAGCCCATACCCTCATCAGGGGTGAACTCAGATACAAGGTGCGGATATGCCTAGCAAGTAGAGATCTCCAAATTTCGTGGGCCTAACATTATATAGGGGCCTATGCGTCGACTTATAGACCATACAAAATGTTGCCCGGCGGTATGCGCATGCATCGTGTTTTGGTTAAGGATCTGAAACGTCACTCCAAAACCAATCTTATGCAAAACACAATGCGCGCGCATATCGCCGAGTGCATTTAAATATATATGTAAACACGTGACGTCAGAGGGCGCGTCGTCTATGATTTTGCACTCTTGACCTCGACTTTGGTTCTTTGTTGCCTTATTGCTCTACTACATTCCTGGAGATAACAGTTCATTGATAAGTGATTGGCTACCCTGGTAAAATAATAATTCAATAAATAAATCGGTAGATCTTCAGCAGATCTTAAGGTCGCATGAAACATTTAGATAAAGTGTTATATACACAGAAATTACAAAACAAAACAAAAACAAAAAAACAAACACTACAAAAAACAGCATGCTGGAACTAATGCAAACTGTACAAATTGCACATTATGTCATTAATTAATGTTATTAATATATTCATTACAAATCCAATTTAAGAGTAAAAAGGAGACATTTTTAAAACGTTATACTGCATTACTAATACTGATGGGGAACTTACCCAACGAACCCTCATGATGTTTTGTGGGGTCGTGTTTCGCAGGTTGGTCGCTCGGCTATCTAGCAGTATTCCTTTATGCGTCGGCACCTTTATCAAAGAGGAAAAATTAGGTGAAGTTTTTTAGTGCAGTGGGAGAAAACTGCGTGAATAATGAAAAAGTAAATCAGGATATGACGCATGCACTGCCCAATCGACGTAGGCTTAAGATGAAAACAAACAGTTCTCCCTTTGACCGTGCATGTAGCTTGTCAAGTTTTGCACGGGTGATGATGCGCTGCCCTATGAAAAAAAATACCATGGTGAAACCATGGTACAACCATGGTACATGGTGCAATATCCATGGTAAATTTGCCACGGTATTAGCATATTATTTCCATGGACTTACCATGGTAACCATCATAATCACGGTGTCTACAATATCATGGTAACAGTACCAAGGTAATGCCATGGTAGTCATGGCCATATGGTTATACCGTGGTTTTACAATGGATTTACCGTGGTAACCACCATATCAATGATTACCACGGTAATACCATGGTATTTTTTCACAAGGGTGGTTACGTTCTTGGACCAATACATGGCCCGTACTAGGCCAGCATCAGTTTATGACAATGTGACTTGGGGGTAATCTAAACAACTGATCTTTTTCTTGCAGGGCTTCTGTAAGATTCTCAACTGCCTGGGCCTGCTCGGTCTTGCTGACGCCGTGCCACATCGTGCATTAACCGAACAGTCTCCCGAGCTAACATGGGTAAGCAACTCAATGAAGCTACGAAGTAATGACCTTGCACATGTTTACATCGTTTAATTCGTACAGGGACGAAACAGCATGCTGTGGCATCACGGCATGCATTTCAGTTCATAAAAGTTAGTATCATGTCAATTTTTACCTGTCTGTGCGACAAAATAATTACTATAACAAAAGTAGTAAACACAGTGCGACGTCAATACATGGCAGGTCTATCTAACCGCTAAGTAGATATAACCCGCGGGAGGATCAATCTAAACACCTGGATACTCTGACGACTGAGATTTACGGGTGATTTCTTTCTTTAAGCATCCCCCAGTTTTAGTCCAGATCACCGCAGAATTTATCCCGTAGGTGTCATTATTCGAGGATTTTTACCACAAGTGGTCACTGACCACCTCTTTCCCATCCCAATTCGGGGCAAAGATAAAAATGTGTTCTTTACTCTCCCATCGTACAGCTTTTGCTTCCAACAGATATTAAGGCGAAATCATGCAATCTGTTTGCTTTCGTTTCACACCATTAGGATTAGGGTTGTGGTTAGGATTAGTGTCTTGGAAGCACCATTAAATCTACAATCCTAACATGATTTTTTTTTCAGCACGAGCTCCTGTGTAAAATACTCGGGTATGCGACTGAAACCACAAGCGGTCGTCTGCAGGACATCGTTTATGAGAAACTCGGACAGGATGAAGACGGTCTCAATTCAATGTTACAGTAAGAACAGTTTTTTAAATATTTTTGTTGGTGCGGTAATTTGACCGGACCGGAAGTTTTAAATGTATAATATCAGTGTTGTAACCAAGTCATTTTTTCTTAAGTCAAGTCAAGTCGCAAGTCAAATTTTCCCAAGTCAAGTCAAGTCAAGTCAAGTCAAGTCCCAAGTCATTTTTTTCCAAGTCAAGTACCAAGTCTCGAGTCAATTGTTAGTAAATAAAAATTCCAATGACAAAATGACAATGTATAGGTTAGCACGCATGCACTGTACAAAATCAACCTAGTGTGCCATTTCGACAATTCTCCATGCAGCTCGGCCAGCGCTGCGGCCCTGCATACGTACTGGACACCCAGCTTGCTATAAAATGCGCTATAGTATGGTGGCCCTGAAGGGACACAATCGGTCGTGAATATTTTTGCGACGTCGCGAATTTATTCACGACTAGTCGTGAATATTTTCGCGACCAGTCGTGAATTTATTTCGTAAAATATTCCAGTAACTTCAGGAAAGGTTCTAAGTGTGCATTATGGGATAGCAATACAATTTTGTTTATTGGGAGGGGGCGTAATCATACATGCAGACTATGTGTTACGATTTTGAGTCAATGTGATGGAACTTTTTGTTTTAGGGCCTTGGTTAACCGATTGTTCATTTTGGTTGAACTTCTTGTTCTTTACAAGATGAAGTGCTTTTAAAATTTTGAAAATAGCAAGAAAGAAAGAACCGGTGTGTGCAGGCAAAATTCAAGGAATGATCAGTTTATCTAATTTTTTTGATCATCTCAGGAAATAGCCGCAGTGAGTCAAAGTTCGTTTAGGGGGTAGGGAGGGTGGGGGTTGTTAAAGGCATCAACAAAATCTCTCTTTCCATTCTTTTTTTATTTGTGGGAAAGGTTGGAGGAAGAAAGATTATGTTGAGCAAGGTCTCATTATCGGTTTTTACGTAAGTGACTGGTCTTGCAGAAATTGTGTTTGTATATATTTACGAATAGGTTGGTGGGTATGCCAGCCGTGTGGGTGTGTGACTGACCCACCCAAAGCGTAATTTCTTTCTTTAAAAAAAAGTGGAATACGCTTCGAGGGAGTCAGTTTTAGCCACTATTTCTGCAAGATGGCAGTCCTGGTATGTGCTTGCTACGTTAGAAGATTAATCAGTGGATTCTTTGATGGATCATTCCAAGAAGTGGCCGCAGCGAGTCCGAACTTATCTAGGGGAGGGGGGGGGGAAGGATTTGTAAAGTCATCAACAAAGCCGATCCTCATTCTTCCTTGTTTTTTCTAAACAACCACCATAAAACATTGGTGAAGTTGCAGCGGTTTTTGTGCGCACGTTGCATGAAAATCATTGAAAATTTCGTTCTTATTCGTGCTGTGGTAGTAATGGGAAAATCTGACTTCTTTCTTATGGGGCTCATAGGAGACAGCCCCATTATATTACTTCTTCACATTCTTGGGAGTAACTGTTCACCATGCTAGCGTTGTAATAGACGTAGGCCTGCGTCCCTCTTCATTGTATTACGTAGTGCTGTATAGCATGACCATAGAGTCTGATCTTAAAATAAACAACTCACTTTTGATTTGCAATCTGAATTCTCCTCCATCATCTCCATTGAAGTTTTTGACACGACGTACGACATGTCCGATGGACTGACCATATCACGCGCGAATTGTATGTAATAACGCCCTCTATCGCGCGTTCGGTTAAATAGACTCCAAGCTACAGAACAAATATTTGCGACCAAATTCGCAACCAGTCGTGAAAAATTCACGACTAGTTGCGAAAAATTCACGACTAGTCGCAAAAATATTTACGACCAGTCGTGAATAAATTCATGACTAGTCGCAAAAATATTCACGACGTCGCGAAAATATTAACGACTAAGTCGTGAATACATTCGCGACGTCGCGAAAATATTCACGACGTCGCAAAATTATTCACGACTTGTCGTGAATAAATTCGCGACGTCACGAAAATATTCACGATGTCGCAAAAATATTCACGACCAGTCGTGAATAAATTCACGACCGATTATGTCCCTTCAGGGCCAACATACTATAGGCTTGTTTTTTAACTGATACCTGTATTTTTGTGTTTATCTTAACAGAAGTTTTAATGTCAGCAAGTCAAATTTATTCAAGCCAAGTCGAGTCACAAGTCATGTTCTTTCAAGTCAAGTCAAGTCCCAAGTCATTTTTTTCCAAGTCAAGTCAAGTCTCAAGTTAAAAAAATTGCGACTTGAGTCCGATTCAAGTCAAGTCAGCAAGTCAAGTCAGCAAGTCAAGTCAACAAGACTGATAGATATAACAGATGACACTCGCGAAAATATTATCCGATTCCATGTGAAAAGAAAAACCTATGTTTGAGATGCTTGAGTCTGATATAAACGATGAAAATTTGCTCATTTGGATCAGCTTGTGAGACGGAAGTACATTTAAGTGAGAAGATGGAATTTGCGTCGGGGATGATGTAAATTTCTTTGTTCTCTTTGAAAATAAATTAAAATGAATTAAAACACTTTTTTTCTTTTTCCCTTTCCCGACGTAATGTATGAAGCACTGTATACTCTGCTTTCCAAAAGCCTGTGTGAAAAAATTCACAGGCTTACTCGAACCCACGAAAGGACAAAAGAGAAAAATCTCTGCTCTAATTTAATTTACATCATCCCCGACGCTGCTACATTGGATTCGAATCGGCCAGCCGACCCTAGCAAGCTCGGTGGTCGAGTGGTTAAGACGTCTGCACTATAGTTAGCAGGAAGTCGTAGGCTCGAGTCCCGCCCGAGTAAGGCGTGTGGGCGAATTACAAACGGTATGTGAATCGTTCGACGGTATGCAAATTAGGTCTTTAGACCGTCGAACAGTTTGTAAACTATCGTTTGGCCTCGCTTTCAGAACCCAAACGGTTTGCTTTTTTGTACCAGATTCAAGTGCCCAACAAAAGAGGCTGATTGCCATTGTGGTTTTACCAAACAAAGGAGCGTCCTGCCTGCTGGACTTCAATGGCTGTGCCGCAGCTTATCATCCAGGGTTAATGAACCCTGGTGGATTAGCAGTGGTACAGCCATTTAAGCGACCACTGTTATCACAATGGAGGCTAATCCGATAAGTTCTTCATTGTGCAGCCGACCAACCTCCAGCCCTTGAGCGCTCAAGTGTATACTGTTTGGGATGGAGATTAATACTGTTCAAGTAATTTGCATACCGTTTAAAGCCAGTAAATTTATTCTCACAGGCACCATCCCGCCTCCTTTCCGTCCTATTTTTAGGCAGAAAAAAATCGGGAAACCTGATGAAAAACATTCCTCTATACTGTAGCGTTGACCGTGCGCGGGACTCTTTCACACCTGAAGAAACAACTCCGGCACACTTTCTCTGGGTTTGAGAGGCTCTAGGCCGTTTATTCAAGCACAAAAGACTGTCCAGATATTCCGGGGAAAAGCACCTGCTTGTTGCTCATGGCAACCGGCCACTGCGCGTGCGCCGCCCGGCAACGGGTCCCCTTGGTCGGCCAGCAGGGGCTCCGCTGCGACAGCTCAGCTGTGGTGCTGTGCTGGTGCCCTCTACTGGCCGGTCAGCTGGGGCTCCACCGCAACGGCTCCGCCGTGGTGCCGTGCTAGCGCCCTCCGCTGACCGACCGGCACCGGCGCTACAATACTCTCCCACCCAACAATTATTTTTTGCTTCCAACACAGGTGTAATTATGGGCAGGGTTAGGCCCTACATTTTGTTATGGAAACACCATTGAATCTACAGTCATTCAAGGATTTTTTTCAGCATGAACCCCATGAACACGATACAGCATGAACATGATACTGGGGTATGAAACTGAGGCAGCAACCTAAGCGAATCAAATAATACCAATGTTAACCAATTAACAGGGTGTTTTTTTTCATGCACGGCTGGTTCACTGGCTAAAGCCGAGTGTTGTCAACAGTTGTCAAATGTTACTACTAAAATAGCGATTCACCTTATTGTTTTTGGTTTCAGGCTAGGATTTCTATCTGGGACTTTGGTAAACAAGAAAACTACAATACTGGACACGGTGTCAACTTACCTCAAGCAGACCCACCGCTATGGTAAATATTGCTGCGGAAAATGGAACGGTTCCCGTGAATACTGCTTTTCTGTTCCATGATTTTCGCTTCTTTCATTTGTGCTTTGGACAATTTCATTCAGTTGCAGGACATTTCATAACACCCATTCATGGTCTGAAGTCTCGTTAACAGCACCTGCATGCTTTAAATGGGAGACGTGCAGCCACGACAACACTGTCGTGACAGTGCAGACGTCGAAATAAAGGCGGTATGCATTGCGCATGCTTCAAGTACTTGCTCTGTGAATGCTGCCACCAAGCGTCAAAAGGTCTCACACGTTTTGTGTTTTGACCCATAACTTGCTTCCTATAATGACACAAGGCCTCCACTGTGGTAATAATTTACTTTCTGATCATTTCAGAGAAAGGTGAGCGAGATGTCATAATCTTGAGGCACAACATCGGAGTGGAATGGCCCCACGGAAGGACCACGTTGGAGGAGATCAATATGATTGTGTACGGTGACGCCAATGGCTTCTCTAGCATGGCCAAGACAGTCGGCTATCCAGCAGCTATTGCCGCCAAGATGATCATGGATGGTGGGTACTTAGTTGGCGCATTCCCATTGCTATCGACTCATAATACTTAATACAGACTGAGCTGTATTTTGGGCGGACTCAAAACACAATTATAGGGATACATGATTTCGTCGTGTGCCTGGCAGAAGGGCGTAAGCGCGCTACGCGTAATTACACCATCCGAGCAAATCAACTTTAAAGTTTTTGTGTTGCCATTTCTAAATTAAGAATCACATAGGTTCATTTCTGTCAGATGCAAATTTATTAATATTTCCAATAATGCTGTGCATTAAAAAAAAAAAAATATTACTTAATTTTACAGTTATTTGCATATTGATGCTAACGCCCTTTTGCCGGCAAGTTCTTCTGCCTTAAACGTGCCCATAAGCAGCATGTGAAATGCTTACGCCTTTTTGCCGGGGAACAAACTTTGCTCCAAGCGCGCTTACGCCCCGTTGAAGCGGAGAGGTGAACGAACTTTGATCATGTTTTGTTACATTGGTATTACACGCTAATGCCTTTTGCCGGGAACAAAGAATGCAAAAACCCCTTACGCCCTTTTCATTCTGTAAATTACGTCAGAATGACGTAACTCCTTGAGACGAAATGTGTATCAAAATAAAGATATTTGAATACTATATCGATTACCCCGAATACCCCATTTGACCTTTTGACCAATTGTTCGTCCTTACGCCCTTCTGCCGGGCACACGACGATTTTTGGCGGGGGGGGGGGGGGGGGGGGGGGGAGGGGGGTGTAGAATAATTTCCCCAAAAAATGACCCCCATTGTTTTTGTCGCCTGCGAACAAAATGTTACAAGTTGATTGTGCACGAAGCCGCAGCAGCACAATGTGCACTGGTGGGTCCGTAATCTAGTCTCGGTGCACGTCAGCAAATGACGCCCAGCGCCTCCACCATACTGTAGATTTTGCATTTCCATGCCAGAGTTTAAAATAGATACATGTATTAGCAACATCGGCCATTGGTTTACG
Source organism: Hippasteria phrygiana (assembly GCA_037893225.1). Taxonomy (NCBI): domain Eukaryota; kingdom Metazoa; phylum Echinodermata; class Asteroidea; order Valvatida; family Goniasteridae; genus Hippasteria; species Hippasteria phrygiana. The sequence continues at coordinate 897,339 of JAZGUH010000140.1, forward strand.
TCTCACACACAAAACATTCCAACTCATTGTAACTAGTAATGAAATTTAATTGAACTTGATTGAATTGGGTATCAGCTTAGTCGGTTTGAATTAGAATACTGTGTTTCCAATTTGGAAACAAATCTTGGACCGACTGACTTCATTTGGAAATCCAACCGGACGATGTTGTGTTGCTAGTTTGAGTGGAAGTAAATGGCCCCAATTCGCAACTGGCACGATTCATTTTAATTAATCGTAATATTTTTTAATAAATGAAGTGGTCGTGAATTGGGACGCTGATCCACAGCTTTGTGGGGATTGTGCGACTGGGGGCTTGTAAATGCAGATATCATTCGCTTTGTACATTCTGTTGAAAAATAGACTTAGCACTGGCACAGCTAAATTTTTGGGAAAATTCTACCTTAATACCCCCACAAACAGGTCACAAACAGCAAAATCTTGGACAATAACCAACCCTCCTCGATAACAACTGTCTAAACATTGTGACACAACCTGTTATTTCAAGATTTATGGTACCAAGAACATCTAACACAGTAAACACAAATTTTTTTTGGCACCAAAAATGTCCCGACTATAAAGTCTTAAAATTAAAGGTTGTGCTAAGTGTTTATACATTTCTGAACACAAATGAATGGTTATTTTCCAAGTTTTTGCCGTTTCTGACCGATTTTGGTGGGGTATTAAAGTAAGCTCTTAACAATTTGTTCAAGATGGTAGTAATTCTCCATTTTGCAATGCTGTCTTTGCTTATAAAAGTCATGGGAAGTAGAAAATGCCGACAGCCCAGGTATAACGAACGCAGCCAAACTATAAACGAACATCCTCAGTTTGTTGGTATAGGCCTACGTGTAATACCCCCAGAGGATCCCCGGTGAAGCAAGTTGCGATAATGTTCCATCCTTTGATTCCCCTTTTCACACAGGTGAAATTCAGGAGAAGGGAGTGATCATACCGCTCACTAAACGCATCTACGAGCCTGTCCTGGATAAGCTGAAGACCGAGGGCATCATTAGCTACACACACGATGTAGGCCTACCAACACCAGGAAGCTCAGTCCTAATTAATAGAGCAGACAAACTGTAAAGATCCATGGATTTCATTTAAATGTCGTTTTGGTTTCGCCCTATATATTGGAGAGACATTCAGATTAGTGATGCAGTTGATTTTGATTAATGTAAGCGACACTAAGAAGGTAGCTTTAGGTGGGTGGTTGAGTAGACATGAAGGCTTGTTGGGAACCCCAGAACCGTGATAAACTATAATCACGCGATTTGATTAGTACCAAAGGAAGTAAATAATGTCAGTGAAATCCCTGTATATAGCATTTGTTATTGGTAAAGGCAATCGGATAGGATCATTAACCCAGTAATTAATGTGCTCATTTTTGGTATCCCTATATATATGTACGACATATCACGACACGACACGACACGACACGCCACGCAACAGCAATTTCCCCGTCTACTTTTACAAGTCTTAACATCATGACAAAAACGGAGGAAATTGCAGGTTTAATGCATTTATACACGTATTTATCCCACTGCCTGATGTTGAAGTATAACGCGACATTAAAAACATAACCGTAAAAAAAAACACACACACAAAGTGCCCTGCATTCGTGCGCCGTACTCTATAATGTATTAATTAACGCAAAACATGTTGGTGTTGACACGGCGTTAGAAACAATATAAACCGTATATAATAATGCTATAAAATGTTAGTGATGTTTTCAATCATGTAAAATAAGTAACGTAGACTATTGTTAGCCACAGGGGTTTTTCGAAACCCTGGCTTCGTCTCGGCTTCGGCTTCGTCTCCGACATCTGAATAACTGAGAAGCAAACCAAATGTAAATATTATATTTTTTGCTTTCATAATCAACCGAATAAATATTACTGAAGCAGAACATGCACCAAAATGTAGTATATTTCCATTTTGTTTGCTTCTACGTTATTCAAAAGTCGGAGACGAAGCCAAAGCCAAGACGAAGCCAGGGTTTCGAAAACCCCCTCCGTCGTCGAATTTGTGTGAAGCAGTACGCCACCAAGAGTTTGTCACGGAGAGGCCATTACAGACGGTGAATTTGAAAAAGTCGACACGTCAATGGACTACGAAGTAATGACGTAACACCGTGTTTATTCTACATTTGCCAAGTTGGGACATGCGGAAAGATTACCACGTGGTAGTTGCTGTTTATCCGAGAAAAAAATGTACATTATTGCTAATTATTTTTGGGTTTATTTTTGTTTCGTATTTCGACCTAAAGGAAACTATTGTTATTTCCTTTTGAGTTTGTGAAACATAGTTTGTGTTTGTTGTAAAAATACACAATGTATGTAAATATCGACATGATCTGTACTGGAATGCATACCGTATATCACAGCGCCTAGTCCTCACCTGGCTGTACGAATGCAACGAAATAAACACGGTGTAACGTCCGTTGTAGGTCCAATTGAAGGTCCAAAGCGAACAACAAACTGGTACAATACGCGCGAAATTTAAATTGGTTTGACATTTTCGCTGGGTTATTATCTGCATACCAGGTTTACAATTTTGTTTAATGAAATATTTTGAGAAAATACCCTGGGATTAAGGAGGTGGTACAGTCTGAAAATGGCCTCTCCGACGCCGTGTACATGTACATGTATTGTGAATCCCCCTATAATAGCCATTTTAATAACAATAAGAAAATACAAAAGAAATACGAATAATTGATCGAATATGCAACGCAAACATACATAAGGCATTTAGATAAAATACCGGTATCTTCAGGTGCTTTCTTAAGACGTGTTGTGGAGTATGACGATATATAATTGTGCTTTTCAACAGAAAAAAAAAAGCAAACGCTAGGCTGGGCCCGTGGACCCCAGGAGGCAGTCATCAACCTCGTTCCCAATGGCTTACTTTATTTTCAACCTCGTTTCTAATAGTAAACCCTGGGATGGGAACTCCTTACTCGTGCCCTGATTGGATAGTGAAAATACAGTATTGGCTTATTAGCATATATTCAATATTAATATTATCTAGAGAAATTAAAACCGTACAGTTGGTGATTCCACTGTATTTCTTGAAAGTTTGCCGGCGTGCTAAAAGTGAAACTTTTGTTGGTATTTTTTAACGTTAGTGACTTTTCTGTAGTATATATTCTCTGAAGTTTCTGCAATGGCGACGCCAGCCCCTCAAAAAATACACCCGTCAAATCTAATACTTGCATGCATCTTGTGTTCCAAAAGCGACAATCGTGGAACGCACATCTGGAGAGTCAGTGGAAAAAAGAAGAAAGTTTTTTGCAATTGCTTTTACAACTCATCTTGGCGATACCGCGTGGCTTGGATCACTGACACAATATGCCGAAGTAGCGGAACGAATGTCCATAAAACGGTGGAGGATGCACGGGTCAACATCGCTAAACCGGCGTGCATGTAGCAGCAGTGGATGTAGCAAAAGATTCCCAAGATATCCTGGTCAGAGTGCTCCAGCTGCGAAACAGAAAGTTTTTGGTCCTGTCAAGGCCAACGCCGCCCGCCATGCCGCAGTCCAGAGGCCTGTTGCCCCGAAAGCCTCTTATTCCTCCATGATCAAAAGGAAGTCCGAAGCCTATTTTGCCTTTCGTGTGCGCCACGTACGGAAACACCACAACGAAAACTGGTATCACAAGGATATGTAAATTTGTTTTTTGTTCTTTTCATTCTGAGATAAATGACGCTTTTTTATGCTCAACCATGAGAACCGTCTGCGCGTAGTTTGCGGCCTTTTTGCACGATTTTACAATCAAGCTAATCAATCTAGTACCAAAGAATGCGACGAAGATGTGAAGTTTAAGTATTACCATCAGACTACTACGTGTCCAGAATTCATCGCTCACAGGGAGCCTAATTTGCATGAGAATCCTCATGTTTTTGACCTTCTTACCGACTCGGACAGGCACAAATTTAGCAGCAAATGCTCTCCTTTTTTTGACAAAAGTCACTTTGAGGGCCTAAAATTCATTTTTGCATGGAAAAAAAGGAAGCAAAGTATTCCGAGGGTGATGTTGACATTACTTCGGAGGGTCAAACTGCGACAGTGGGCAGCCATGTTTCGCATTCTTGTTGAAATTAATTTTCCCCATTGTCATTTGTTTACAGATAATCCTTCTGACCAATTCTCTTGGGGTCTCTTGGCCACTTGGGGTTGTCTTTCCATTTCCTGTTTATTCTTGCCACTTCGCTTTGTTCCTTCTTGCCCTATTACCACCTTCTATCCCTCCCCTTCACCACACTCCTTTGTCATATTTCCCCAGCTTCATCCCTCTCACCTTAATCCTTCCCCTCATTCATCCTTACTCTAACCACACTTCTTTGTTCCTTTCTTCCTGGCTGCCCTTTCCCCTCCCTTTAATGTTTACCCACTGACAGACTCCTTTGCATCCCTCTTTTGTGTTTCTCCACCCACCCCCTCATGCATGTGTGTTCCCTGCATGTTTGTTTCTTGTACTCTGTCATTTGCCTTTGAGAAAGAACTTGCTTATAGTTCGAAACGTCAGGCCAGCTAATGTTTTGAAAATTATGGTAGAATTGAAACGACACTCGGGCTACAGACATTCCCCATGAAGAATTCTTGTTTGGGCTCCATTAAGAAATGATTAATATATCAATGAGATTCTCATTGAATTATTCTACCTCGCCCAATTTGCAAAAAGTGCATTTAGAGTTGATAGGCTATATCGGTTAATATATGGAGTTGACCGGTACAGGATATTCATGAATATTGGTGACTTTTAAGTCCATAATATAAGTCACCACGCGGCTAATTACCAAACGATCTACATATCCACGATCTACATATATACTATTTAAATCAAAAACTTAGCTGGCCTGACGTTTCGAACTTGAGCAAGTTCTTTCTCAAAGGTGAATGACAGAGTACAAGAAACAAACATGTAGGGAACACACATGCATGAGGGGGTGGGTGGAGAAACACAAAAGAGGGATGCAAAAGAGCATGGCAGATAGGCAGTGGGTAAACATCAAAGGGAGAGGAAAGGACAGCCAGAAAGACAGGAACAAAGAGGTGTGATTAGGGTAAGGATCAAGGGGGAGGGATTAAGATGAAGGTTGAAGCTGGGGAAATGGACAAAGGAGTGTGGTTAGGAAGGAGGGGAAAGGGGGGGGGGGGGGTTTGAATTGAAGGTGGTAATAGGGCAAGAAAAGGAACAAAGAGAAGTGGCAAGGATAAACAGGAAATGGAAAGACAACACCATTTGGCCAAGAGGCCCCAAGAGGGTTTAGCCAGGAGGATAATCTGTAAACAAATGACAATGGGGGAAAAATTTAAAGTTAATCATTCCCTTCCTGGATGTTGAGACCATGTGGTTGAATAGTCCGAAGACGTTTCATCCAAACTTTCTCTCGGCTGAGGCGAACTGAGTCCTTGCGGTGGCGAAATGATTCTATGCCCTGTAGAATCATATCAGAAATGGAATGGTTAGGCAAGTTGAAATGATGACCAACAGGGGTGTCCATTTTCTTGGTGTTCACAGTCGACCGATGGCCATAGAAACGCTTTTTGAGCGTGTTCTTGGTCTCCCCGACATACTGGATACCACAAACCCTGCAAGAAATGAGATATATGACATTAGAGGTGTTGCAAGTGATGTTGCCATTGGTTCTGTGAGTAGTTCCAGATGAATGGCCAGAAAAGGAGTCAGACTCCTGCATGTGAGTCTGGCAAACAACACACCTGGAATCGCACTTAAAAGTACCATGCTGTATGGGAGGGGATGCAGCCAAGGTGGGGACCTCGGCTCGAACAATCAGGTCTCGTAGATTGCGGGGGCGCCTATAAGCCAATACTGGGTTGTCAGGGGCGGCACGGGCAAGGCGATCTGAAGTATGAAGGATATGATGGTTGTCGTTAGTTATTTTACGAAGGGGAGGGAGACTGGGATGAAAGGTGGTGACCAAGGGAATCTTGGGGTCAGCATTAGTGCTAGGCGTCTTTTCCTTGAGAGCCAAATCTCTGGTGATAGATTTGGCTCTGGCGATAGCACGTTGAACTTGGCGGGAGCTGTGGCCCCTGGCAACCAATTTATTCTTCAGTACCTGTACATGATGGGAAAAGTCAGAATTATTAGAACAAATCCTTCTGAGTCTGAGTGCCTGGCTGAATGCTATGCCTGTCTTGCAATGCCTGGGGTGACAGCTGGAGGAGTGGAGGTACTGGTGGGTGTCTGTGGGTTTAGAATACAGATCAGTGGTTACCGAGTTGTCTTCCTTGCGGATGGTGACATCCAGGAAGTTGGTCTGATGCACTGAATACTCTGATGTAAACTTGATGGTCCTGTGGAAGGAATTAATGTGATTAATGAAAGTCTCCAGACTGTCCTGATCACTGGTCCAGATGAAAAATACATCGTCAATATATCTCCACCATACCCAGGGGCGACATGGTGCTGAGGCAAGCATGCGCTCTTCGAGGTCGCCCATGAAGAGGCATGCAAAGGAGGGGGCCATGCGAGTGCCCATGGCTGTACCGTGTACCTGTAGATAGTGTTTACCTAGGAAGGAAAAATTGTTCTTGGTTAGTACAAGTCTCATGAGGGTGCCAATATCACTGATGGGTGGGATTGTGTGTCCTGCCTTGGCCAGGGCCGAGGAACAAGCACGAATACCTTCCTCGTGGGGGATGTTGGTGTACAGGGATGAGACGTCAAAAGTACCAATGATGGCTGTGCTGGGAATCTTGTTCTTGATTCCTTCCAGCTTGCGCAGGAAGTCTGGGGTGTCATGGATGTATGATGGCATCTGTGGAACGAGGGGTTTGAGAAAACTGTCAATAAACAGGGAGATACGTTCTGTTGGTGAACCATTACCAGAGACAATGGGCCTACCGGGGTTGCCAGCCTTGTGAATCTTTGGAAGGAGATAAAATCTGGCAGTCCTACAGTCAGAGGGAGAGAGAAATTTATGAGCTTTCTTAGACAGCTGGTCACGTGATCGCATATCTTCCAGCACCTGTTGTATCTCTTGAGAGAATGTACCTGTGGGGTCAGAGTCAAGGCAGATGTAGTTAGTATTGTAGAGTTGGTAAGACGGTGCCGATGCTCCAGCGGATTTTGGTTACAGCGCCCCCTCGCGACGGCGAGCAAAACATTGTTCGCCCGCCTCGCGTCGTTGGCCTGGCCTGTCCGTTCAACAAAACAGGTACAAAATCCACCTTTTTGAGAGTATTTACTGCCCCCAACTTTGTTTGAGGAATAGATTTAAGTGTTATACAGTTATTCTATATGTTTAAAACCAGTCGACGGTTCGTAAAATGTCATAATAAGTTACTTTACGGATGTGAACTTTCGTTCAAGATGGCGCCCCGCATAGTTGTATTGCATCTAAAGCATGATATTTAATGTTACGTTTACATGCACATGCGGTCGTGGATGCGTTATAAAATATTCATTCGGAGTCTGTTTTAAATCTTCGGATACCAGACCCTGTCTCAATGAACAGTTGTTAATGAGCAATGAGATAGACATGACATGTAGTACGGTTTTGTAGATGCATGTAAATCTGTCTTTGGCTATCTTGCAGGATATATTGATGCCTGTAAATAGCGCCCTCACTCGGTAAACAATGGTAGATATGCAAACTGTGGTTTATGAGGCTTAAACTCACACTCGTGTGAAGTAATTGTTAGCTGAACTTACATGCTTTGCCTGTTATCTTGCCTTGGTTGTCACTGACACTAGACTTGCCCTAGTCTTCCTAGAAGTCTACTGTAATTGTGTATGTTTTTCATTATAAACCAACCTAAGCTGTGCCATTACTGTCAATTAAGATGAGTATTTGCCACCCTTGACCTTCCTATTAGGTTATAGCCTATTGTATGGAATATTTTACTTATGATGCTTTTTTTATTCTTTTCTCTCCCTGTTTTGTTGGTGGAAATAAAAAACATTGTTCGCCCGCCTCGCGTCGTTGGCCTGGCCTGTCTGTTCAACAAAACAGCCAATCTCGAATCCACTGTGTGAAACTTATAATTGTGTCACACCCCCAGTGTCATCCTCCACAAGTGTCAGAAGTGGGATTGGTTGTCGTTCCGAGGACAGTCAGCGACCGGGGCGTTAGACAGTGTTTCCAAACATTCCACTATAACCGTCCTAAGTGTACTACAGGTTTGGAAACCCAGTGAGAATTACCAGTTACCACAATGCCAGCTGAAGAGACAACGGTGAGGGTGCAGATCACCAAATCGGACCCGCCTACCAAGTTCACCCTCAGCGGCGGTAAGCTGCCACTGGCAACATTAAGAGTCAGGTTCCCCGATGCCACCGGTCTTGCGCACAGTGTGCACGATGAGGAGGTGATCCTACCAATTGAGAATGACATGGTCCAGCCGCCCCTAGACGGATGGGGGGAAGGAACTTTCCAGGCAATTATTCCCGCACAGCACGGGGAGACTAAAAAGCAGACGACAGTGACGGCGGCCCAGGGGTCCGTTGTACTCGCTCCAGAGAGGAAAATACCCATCTTTGAGGGTAAGGAGGAGGCAGCCGGTCGGTCAGTACCGATTGATGAGTTTGCGACGGCCATCAAACATGCTTTTGACCGCTATGCCATAATGCCACACCAACGCAGTCATTTTCTGCTCGAATCGCTCAGAGGTAGTCCACGAATAGAGGCAAAGGCACTGCTGAATGATGGGGCTGGAGTGGATGACGTGTTGACATATCTTGTCAGCTCCTATGGGGAGAGTCTCACCAGCAGTGAATTACAGCGGAGGCTGTTGGAGCGACGTCAACGCCCCCGTGAGAGTGTGCGAGATTTCTCTGTTGATCTCCAACGGCTGTTTCTGCGGCTGCAGAAAAAGGACGCCAAGGTCTACCAGCACCCAGATCAAATGTTAAAGGAGCAGTTTGTCGATGGGCTCAATGCGGAAGGTCTCCGTCACTCGTGCCGCGATCTCCTCGATCGCCGACCAGAGATTTTGTTCACTGATTTGAAAAATTGGGCAGTCAAGAGAGAGGAACGGGAGTCTGCACGTGATCCTGCAATGGCTGGAGCTGTAGCTACCGTACGCGTGGAAGACAACCCTGTGGCAGCGCTAGAGAAAAAAATGGAAAAGCTGGAGGAGGCGATACGCGGCCTTACCACACAACCGCTGCACCGTTTGCAGCCCTCTGACACATCTGGGTCTGTGTGGGACGCCCAGCACTGGGGAGTCCAAGTTCCTACAGGATCCTCACCTAGGATTTATCCAGGTGACAATCACCCATCGTCCACGTCACCGCAAGCCACACCAACCTTCCTGTGCTACAATTGTGGAGGCCCTGGGCATTTTGCCCGCAACTGTCCATTTCCACGGCAGAGAGGCCCTTGGAATCGACCACAACCACCCACACAACGCCAGCAACCCAACACAACCCAGCAGCAGGTAAACCAGCACCCTCGGTCGTCAGGAGCCAGACAGCCAGAGGGGTGGAATGCGGCTCACTAGATCGTCACTTTTTTGACAAGGCAGTTGCGAACTGCTTCTCCGTCCATGTTCTGTTTGGTTCTCACAAGATCCCCTGTTTGTTGGATACCGGGTCAATGGTCACCACAGTCACAGAGTCGCATTACAACCAACACTTGAAGAAGCACGGGTTCAAGTTGAAGACCATCCCTGAACATTTTCTACTTCAATCAGCAAATGGGTCGAGCATACCTTATATTGGTTGTTTTGAAACAGACGTTACGGCACTTGGCGTCTACATTCCCGCAAGGTTGGTGCTCGTTATCAGGGAGGTACGTGGCGGTACATCCACGTACAATTCGCCACCTTGCATCCTTGGCATGAATGTATTGGCAGAGTGCTGGAGCCATCTGGTAGCAGATCACGGCCAGGATTATTTGCAGAGACTACACTCAAACAACGAGGGGGCAGCATGGGAAAAGGCAATGACGATAGTGAAAAAGCGCATACAGTTTACAGACATGGAAGGCCCTATCAGTCGAGCATATCTCCCCCGAGGCCCAGCTATCGTGCTTCCAGCCAATCAGATGATGGTACTACAGGCATCCGCTCGACCTGGGCCAGATAACATGAGTTACCAGGCAATCCTAGAGCCTCATGAAGCGACCACTCTGCCGAACTCTGTCCAACTCGGTAGGTGTCTAGTAACAGTAAACAGGGGCATGTTTGTGGTGGCAATCACAAATGAGAGTGACTTTGACATCCCTCTGCCGAGACATGCATGTGTTGGAACCTTGCATCATGGAGAACAGATGGGGCTGAGAGAGAATGATTGTGACAATCCGAGCATCGTTGCCCATGACCAACCCCGTCCACAAGCGTGGCCGGCACCATATTGCTCGTCGATGACATCCGCCACTGAGCCTGGGCACCTGCAGAAACTCGACATTGATATGGGAAGTCAGCTCACTGACGAAGAGCAGCAACAATTTCAGAAACTTCTACAGAACTACGATGAGATCTTCTCCAAGCATGATCGGGATATTGGCTATACTGACACAGTGAAACACACTATCCACACTGGTGATGCGGCCCCAATCCGACAGCGATATCGCTCTCTCCCTCCATCGCAGTACCAAGAGGTGCGGAAACATATACAGGAGCTGGTAGAGGCTGGAGTAGTTCAGGAGAGTGTCAGTCCTTGGGCTTCCCCAATCGTAGTTGTACGAAAGAAGGACCAATCTATACGCCTGTGTATTGATTACCGGCGACTAAACGCAGTCACTGCAAAGAATGCCTTCCCACTGCCGCGCATAGATGAATCCTTGCAAGCGCTGGGTAAGGCTAAGTATTTCAGCGTTCTTGATTTGACCGCAGGGTACTACCAGGTGGCCATGGGAAAAGAGGACATGGAGAAGACGGCATTTGTAACCCCTTTTGGCCTTTGGGAGTATACCAGGATGCCATTTGGGCTCTGTAACAGTCCAGCCACGTTTCAAAGACTAATGCAGCGGTGTCTCGGTGACCAGGCCCTGTCAAGCTTACTTATCTACTTAGACGACATCATCGTCTATTCAACTACTTTTGACGAGCATCTCAAGCGACTCGAGCTGGTGTTTTCCCGGCTGCAGAAGCATGGCCTGAAGGTGAAGCCAACAAAGTGTTCTTTCTTCAAAACGGAGGTCAACTACTTGGGTCATCTGGTAGTTGCAGGTGAGGGGGTGAGGCCAGATCCCGAGAAGATAGCAGCCGTAAAAGATTGGCCTCAACCCACCACCGTCACTGAGTTGCGGTCCTTCTTGGGTTTCACTGGTTTTTTTCGGAAATTCATCAGCCAGTACTCCAGCATTGCCTCTCCCTTATTCGCTTACCTTAAGGGGCCGATGAGAAAGGGCAAGACCAACCTAAGACTTCCAGGAGGGAAAATTGACCTGGATGAGGCTGCCATATCTGCAATGTCAACCTTGAAGACGAAGCTCACGGGGGGACCTGTTTTGCAGTTTGCCGACTTCAGCCGACCATTCCTCGTCGAAACTGACGCAAGCTCAACTGGCCTGGGGGCAGTTCTGTCTCAACAGCAAGATGACGGTTCCAAAGCAGTCATCGCATATGCCTCAAGATCTCTACGCCCTGCAGAACGTAATGACAGGAACTACTCGGCGTTCAAACTCGAGCTGTTGGCTGTCCGATGGGCTGTCTGTCAGGCCTTCCGAGATTACTTGATGGGCAACAGATGCACCATCTACACTGACCACAACCCCTTGAAATACTTGGATACGGCTAACCTCAGTGCTGCTGAGCTCCGATGGGTACAACAGCTCTCTGCATTTGACTACCAACTAGAGTACCGAACGGGTAAGAGTAATCAAGCTCCAGATGCCCTGTCTAGACTCCATTCCAAATCCCCAAGCGAGCCTCCCTGTCTTCAGATTGGTCCTGAGGTGGAAGTGTCCTCTTGTGCAGTCCAGGCGATGTGTGGCAGTGCCCACTCTAGTTCCGACATTCCTCTTGCCCTTCTTCATCAGATACGAGTGAAGCACCATGAGGGCAGTCAATGTCTTCCAGGCTACACCGCTGAAGAGCTACGGTCCCTTCAAGATGAGGACGTCATCCTCCACAGGGTTCTGACATACTTTGGGAGAGGTCACAAGCCAAACAAACACGAGAGACGAGATGACCCAAAAGAAGTGGCTGCCACCCTGAAGCATTGGAGCCAACTGTTTTGTAAGGATGGTGTACTGTACAGACGTTCAACCTTCCAGGGTGGTGTGCAGAGTGAACGTCTTGTGACTCCAGCTCGACTACGTGACATCATCCTGAGTTCCTTCCACGATGACATGGGACATTTTGGGGCAAGGCGAACGCTCAAGCTGATTCAGCCACTCTTTTTCTGGCCGAAGATGGAAACTTCTGTCAGAGCATGGTGCCAATGTTGTGAAAGGTGTGCAGTGGGTAAGCGGCCTGATCGTCATACCAAACCAGCCATGGGAACCCTGAGGGCCACAGCACCATTGGAGGTCATCGCCATGGACTTCACGGTACTCGAACAATCATCCAGCGGCTATGAGAATGTACTAGTCCTAACGGACGTGTTTACCAAGTTTGCTTGGGCAATCCCGACGAGAAATCAACGGGCCGATACTGTGGCTAGAACTCTCGTCAAGCACCTCATAACGCCTTTCGGGGCTCCGCTAAGACTCCACTCGGACAACGGGAAGTGTTTCGAGGCCCAAGTTGTGCAGGAGCTTTGTCAGCTCTATGGCATTGGACGTTCTCACACCACCCCGTACCACCCCCAAGGTAACGGTCAATGTGAACGTTTCAACAGGACCTTACACAACCTCCTGGTGACCCTACCTGACCACAAGAAAACCAGGTGGACAGAGTATCTTCCTCAATTGGTGGCTACGTACAACAACACCACCCACTCCAGTACCGGGTATGAGCCCTTCTTCTTGCTGTTCGGCAGAACAGCTCGACTGCCTCAACACCTTGCTCTTGGGGTGGATCACTCTCAACTTGGGGGCGTTAATGCAGAGCCTTATGTAAAGAAGCATGCTACCCAGCTGGACCTGGCACGCAAGATCGCGAGCACCAATCTCGATAAGGCCATCGAGACCAGGACGGCGGCCTATGAGAAGGATATCTTCGAGAGACCTCTGAACACTGGCGAATATGTGCTCATTCGCAACCGTAGTCGCCGTGGCAGAGCCAAGATTCAGAATTTTTGGGAGGAGACGCCCTACTTAGTTGTTGGACGACCTTTTGAGGGACAGCCCGTGTATGAAGTTCGTAACTCGATGGGTCTCAAGAAAGTTCTGCATCGTAGTGAGCTTAAGCACTGTTCGTGGAAGGTCAACCCGCCAGCAGCTGAACCAACCTCCGGTAGTAGCACCGTGACGAATGTAACCGATGACTCCACAAGCCACAGTTCCTCCAATGACAGTGCCGAACATTGGGGAAAGATCACCCTGACGGCTGAGCAGAAACCGAGTGTTGTAGTACCGCTGCCTTCCCCCCAGTGTGGAGATGAACACATCAATACAGACCTCAAGACACCATTGAATGTGCTGACAACCGATCCTCGCCCTTCTCAACAACCAGAACAATCCAAAGATGACCAGAGCGAATTACATGTAGTTGGTGTTGAGCCCCTTCCTGATCCAGAACTGATCGTCCTTGAACCACCGGAGGAGAACACAATTCCCAGGGATGACCAATCGAAAGCACCTCCACCGACTATGACACAGCAAACCAAGGGGACCCTGACCAGCGGTTCCAGGATGCACACATCATTGGATACTACGGAGCCTGGCCTTCATGATTCGGCGAGCGGCACAGTGCGACCTCGCCGTTCAAGACGGACGACCAAAGGGAGGCCCCCAACCAGGTACCAGTTTACTAGTGTACTCCGGCTGCTTGACCAGGTGAGGAAATTAGCCACACAGACAGAAACGATTTCCGGCACTGATTCCGATATTGACTCTGAGTAATGCAAGTGCATCCCCATGCCAGAACTGTTGCATAAGAACACTGAACTGAATGATATTGTCAGTAAATCCTTCACTTACATTGCCGGCATTTGGCCAGCCTTGATAGTTACCGGTATGTTATTACCCCCCAATACTCTTGTTGGCCATGTCTGTTTAGCTTAAATGATTGTTCGTATTAAATTTTGTAAGATTCCTGTTTACTGCATGTTAGTTTTCTAGTCGTCGAGGGCGACGAACTTTAACTTTGGGAGAGATGTAGAGTTGGTAAGACGGTGCCGATGCTCCAGCGGATTTTGGTTACAGCGCCCCCTCGCGACGGCGAGCAAAACATTGTTCGCCCGCCTCGCGTCGTTGGCCTGGCCTGTCCGTTCAACAAAACAGGTACAAAATCCACCTTTTTGAGAGTATTTACTGCCCCCAACTTTGTTTGAGGAATAGATTTAAGTGTTATACAGTTATTCTATATGTTTAAAACCAGTCGACGGTTCGTAAAATGTCATAATAAGTTACTTTACGGATGTGAACTTTCGTTCAAGATGGCGCCCCGCATAGTTGTATTGCATCTAAAGCATGATATTTAATGTTACGTTTACATGCACATGCGGTCGTGGATGCGTTATAAAATATTCATTCGGAGTCTGTTTTAAATCTTCGGATACCAGACCCTGTCTCAATGAACAGTTGTTAATGAGCAATGAGATAGACATGACATGTAGTACGGTTTTGTAGATGCATGTAAATCTGTCTTTGGCTATCTTGCAGGATATATTGATGCCTGTAAATAGCGCCCTCACTCGGTAAACAATGGTAGATATGCAAACTGTGGTTTATGAGGCTTAAACTCACACTCGTGTGAAGTAATTGTTAGCTGAACTTACATGCTTTGCCTGTTATCTTGCCTTGGTTGTCACTGACACTAGACTTGCCCTAGTCTTCCTAGAAGTCTACTGTAATTGTGTATGTTTTTCATTATAAACCAACCTAAGCTGTGCCATTACTGTCAATTAAGATGAGTATTTGCCACCCTTGACCTTCCTATTAGGTTATAGCCTATTGTATGGAATATTTTACTTATGATGCTTTTTTTATTCTTTTCTCTCCCTGTTTTGTTGGTGGAAATAAAAAACATTGTTCGCCCGCCTCGCGTCGTTGGCCTGGCCTGTCCGTTCAACAAAACAGCCAATCTCGAATCCACTGTGTGAAACTTATAATTGTGTCACACCCCCAGTGTCATCCTCCACAGTATGATTGTTCAACTGGCGGTGGGCCTCGTCAATGTACTGATGACGATCCATGATGACCACAGCTGAACCTTTGTCGGCCGGCTTGATGATGATATCAGTACGGGAGCGCAAGGCATTCAATGCCAAGCGCTCCTCACTGCGGAGATTGTCATGAGTTCTGTGGACAAAGTTATCAGGGTTAGTGACTTGAGAACTGACAACTTGAACATAAGTCTCGAGGGCTGGTACACGATTCTTGGGGGGTACCCAGGTACTTTTGACACGGAACGGTTCTGGGTCACATCGGTCAGAATCAAGGAAAAACTCTCGGAGACGGATCCTACGGTAGTATTCCGTGAGATCTTGGCTGAGCTCTACCTGGTTCACAGTGTGGGGAGTAGGACAAAAATTGAGACCCTTTGAGAGAAGTTTATGTTCAGCGTCAGATATGGATGAGGAAGAAAGGTTAACTACAGTATTGGAGGGGGGTGGTGGTGGTGTAGACTGGGACCTGGGGCGTCTGAAGCGTCTCTGTCTGCGTTGATGTTGCTTGGTAAGCAAGCCACCAATCTTCTTGTTTCTCCTGTTAAGCAGAACAGAGTCAAGGTTAGATACGCTCTTATCAATCTCATCATGAAATTTACTGTATCTGGTGTCAGAACAACTGGATCTAAGTTCCGAGTCGAGGTGGGCAATATTCTGATGGAGGTTCTGAAGTGTAGTTTGACACTGTTGAGAGAGGACACTGATGAGTTTAATGGAGGTACCATGTAGAATTTGGTTCCATCTCCTTTGAAGGGGAGGTGAGAGGGTACCCAAGCAGGGAGAGGAAGATAATTGCAAACCTGTAGGGATAAATCGAGAGAGGGAGAAAAAATTGTAGTTATCTTGATGGTAAGAATAGCGTAAGGCCTTCTCCCTAGCCTTTCTGAGCTGCTGGAAAGTACAAACCGAGTTATCCATATCTGTGGAAAAGGAGAAAATGATGTGGTTAGTACAAAATACAGATGGTGCTGCTCATGTCTGTAGAGGGGATAAAATGATGTGGTTATTACAACATAGAAACACTTGAACAAAAAGACAAAACAAGATATACAAGTCAGAAAGGAGGATCACCACGAAGGGATACTGCAACAGAAAGGTATTAACATGAAAAAGAATGAAACTGCTGCAAACTGCTGACTGACTGAATGGACCTGAAATATACAAATCAAAAACTTAGCTGGCCTGACGTTTCGAACTTGAGCAAGTTCTTTCTCAAAGGTGAATGACAGAGTACAAGAAACAAACATGTAGGGAACACACATGCATGAGGGGGTGGGTGGAGAAACACAAAAGAGGGATGCAAAAGAGCATGGCAGATAGGCAGTGGGTAAACATCAAAGGGAGAGCAAAGGACAGCCAGAAAGACAGGAACAAAGAGGTGTGATTAGGGTAAGGATGAAGGGGGAGGGATTAAGATGAAGGTTGAAGCTGGGGAAATGGACAAAGGAGTGTGGTTAGGAAGGAGGGGAAAGGGGGGGGGGGGGGGTTTGAATTGAAGGTGGTAATAGGGCAAGAAAAGGAACATAGAGAAGTGGCAAGGATAAACAGGAAATGGAAAGACAACACCATTTGGCCAAGAGGCCCCAAGAGGGTTTAGCCAGGAGGATAATCTGTAAACAAATGACAATGGGGGACAAATTTAAAGTTAATCATTCCCTTCCTGGATGTTCAGACCATCAGAGTATTCAGTTTACATCAGAGTATTCAGTGCATCAGACCAACTTCCTGGATGTCACCATCCGCAAGGAAGACAACTCGGTAACCACTGATCTGTATTCTAAACCCACAGACACCCACCAGTACCTCCACTCCTCCAGCTGTCACCCCAGGCATTGCAAGACAGGCATAGCATTCAGCCAGGCACTCAGACTCAGAAGGATTTGTTCTAATAATTCTGACTTTTCCCATCATGTACAGGTACTGAAGAATAAATTGGTTGCCAGGGGCCACAGCTCCCGCCAAGTTCAACGTGCTATCGCCAGAGCCAAATCTATCACCAGAGATTTGGCTCTCAAGGAAAAGACGCCTAGCACTAATGCTGACCCCAAGATTCCCTTGGTCACCACCTTTCATCCCAGTCTCCCTCCCCTTCGTAAAATAACTAACGACAACCATCATATCCTTCATACTTCAGATCGCCTTGCCCGTGCCGCCCCTGACAACCCAGTATTGGCTTATAGGCGCCCCCGCAATCTACGAGACCTGATTGTTCGAGCCGAGGTCCCCACCTTGGCTGCATCCCCTCCCATACAGCATGGTACTTTTAAGTGCGATTCCAGGTGTGTTGTTTGCCAGACTCACATGCAGGAGTCTGACTCCTTTTCTGGCCATTCATCTGGAACTACTCACAGAACCAATGGCAACATCACTTGCAACACCTCTAATGTCATATATCTCATTTATTGCAGGGTTTGTGGTATCCAGTATGTCGGGGAGACCAAGAACACGCTCAAAAAGCGTTTCTATGGCCATCGGTCGACTGTGAACACCAAGAAAATGGACACCCCTGTTGGTCATCATTTCAACTTGCCTAACCATTCCATTTCTGATATGATTCTACAGGGCATAGAATCACTTCGCCACCGCAAGGACTCAGTTCGCCTCAGCCGAGAGAAAGTTTGGATGAAACGTCTTCGGACTATTCAACCACATGGTCTCAAGATCCAGGAAGGGAATGATTAACTTTAAATTTTTCCCCCATTGTCATTTGTTTACAGATTATCCTCCTGGCTAAACCCTCTTGGGGCCTCTTGGCCAAATGGTGTTGTCTTTCCATTTCCTGTTTATCCTTGCCACTTCTCTATGTTCCTTTTCTTGCCCTATTACCACCTTCAATTCAAACCCCCCCCCCCCCCCCTTTCCCCTCCTTCCTAACCACACTCCTTTGTCCATTTCCCCAGCTTCAACCTTCATCTTAATCCCTCCCCCTTGATCCTTACCCTAATCACACCTCTTTGTTCCTGTCTTTCTGGCTGTCCTTTCCTCTCCCTTTGATGTTTACCCACTGCCTATCTGCCATGCTCTTTTGCATCCCTCTTTTGTGTTTCTCCACCCACCCCCTCATGCATGTGTGTTCCCTACATGTTTGTTTCTTGTACTCTGTCATTCACCTTTGAGAAAGAACTTGCTCAAGTTCGAAACGTCAGGCCAGCTAAGTTTTTGATTTGTATATTTCAGGTCCATTCAGTCAGTCAGCAGTTTGCAGCAGTTTCATTCTTTTTCATGTATATACTATTTAAGCAGTTTCCACTGTTAGTTCAAATAATTCAGCCCAGACGACCAGTTGGAGACCACGGAAGCAGACTTACGAACGAATTCAACCATTGTGTATATCTGACAGACTGAATCCCCTTGCTGATACACCATGTTTCCCACCGCCTACCTCTACGTGTGCGCCTTTCTGTTGCTTGGGTTGATGGTGGTCGAACCTGCTTATGGAATGGCAGTGGACGGCAAGATTAAACGTGATGCCGCTAATGATGCGTATATAATGGAGCTTTGTAGCATAGAAAATGCTAACGTTATGCGCAAAAAAATCATATGTACACATTACACGCTGTAAGCTTCGTTGTCATAACGGCGGTTTTTGCTTGTACTTTCAAGTCTTGAATATCCTATTTAATTTGTACACGATTTCCAACCAAGGACGGCTTACAATCGAGGACCAGTCTTATCCTCTCGTGTAATTGTTTGTTGTCCTCCATAAACATTACCGATCAGTGACGTATCAAGCGCGGGGGGAGGGGGAGTATTGCCGCCCCCTTCCCCCCCGGCGGCATTTGACGCGTCATAAATAACATAAAAGAACTCGTGTTTTCAAGACCGTTCAGACATTGTTTGCCCTCCCTGGCACAAAAAGCTGGATACGCTACTGTCACCGATAAACATCACGCACAAGTACTACAAATAACTAACACCAACCTCTAACGTGCGACTAATTCACTCAATATTTCCGCTCAAGACCTCTTTAAAATATCCCCTGTAAGGTAGGCTATCACACACAAAGAAAGACCAACTTGTCGGGTACCACTGTTCCTACTGTGTTCCCCTTGTCTGCGTATCACATAACTATGCTGCCTGTCCTCTTTTCGATTTGTTTTTTTGAACTTGTTTCCGTCTCATGATTATAGTGAACCAGAAAATTGCAGCGTTGAATGCGGAATTGGTGAAGCACTTCGAATCCCATGACTTGGACGGCGTTGCTGAAATGTTTGATGATCAAATGATACTGATGCTCTCGGGTGATCCGACTGTGGTTGGGAAAGAAAGTAAGTTTCAATTACTTTTACAGACCAGGCCAACCTTGTTTCTAAAAGTAAAATAAAAAACACTCGACAGATTAAACAATGAACGAAATACAGATGGCAATTGACCACATGTGCTCCTTTTCCCCAGATATTCAGGTATATATTGGAATTTTGTTGGAAGTCACTTGGCCGATTTGGATCAGATGTACCGTCAGCTTACTAGATATTTGATACGAAAGCACCCAGCAATACACATACACAAAAGCCTGGTCAAGTTTTACGCTCAAACACTCCCAGTTAGGGTGTTTCAGCATGAAACGCGGCTTTCCGCCTGTTCCTACCAATAGTACTCTAGCTGTACCTATTATGTAGAACAAAAAATAAAAGGCGAATAGTTTTCTCCCTCCCATCGTTCTGTATCTCTGTGGAATTCGTTGCCTGGTGCATGTTTCCTTTCACCTGGCGATCTTTCCTGCTTCAAGAGGAACATACCTACCCCTTGAATTTTTAATTCTCTTTCTTTTTGTAGCTACGCACCTCGAGTGGTTGTTAGCCTTGTTCGGGGCGAACTTGCATGAAAAATGATTAAGCCAACATTACCTCTTTATCGGTATATATGATCAAAATATACGTGAGACTCTTTTGGCAGTGCATGGAGCTTAACGCGCGAGTACCCTATTAATTTACACTACACTTCTGGATCCAAAATGACGTCTTACACTAACGAAGTGGATTTGCAGTAATGTTAGTAAATTATAGCGCATTCTCTTCCACAGATGTAAAAAGAGCCCTAAGCTGGGACAAGAGACTCAAGAAGGCCACCATTACAATCGTACAGACGCAGCCCATGGATGCTGATGACAACTACGTTTTAGAGATAGCTGACTCCATATGGCTTGATAAGGATAACAACACCATCTTGGACGGAAGGTATAAAGCGATTTGGCAGGGTGGGGTGGAGCTGGGCGGTCCGCCAATAGAGCCTGAAAGTTCACCCCTGGTGGCGCTTCCAGAGACCTCTAATAGGAAAATTAATAGGAACATTTTCATTTTTTTTAATTTATCGAGTGTAAAGAAATTCACCCACTGAAATGGCCTCTATAAAATTGTTTCTGCCAAATCAATTCATAAAACTATCTTGCTAAAAGTGACCTCATTTGCGGAAATCTCTGGAACAAATTGCAGTATAATTTTCGCGCGGTCCCTACGTACGTACATGCACACACACACACTAGAGATGTTTAGCAGCACGTTTAGGTGAAGTAATACGTGAACGCGAACGCGAAAAATGTGTGTACTTTTGCGACGTCATCGCTTCCAGCGTATTGTGTTACTCATGTACGTGAATTTTGCACGGACATCAAATACGTGGAAATGGTGAGTTAACGTCCCAACGTGAGTAATTGCAACATGTTTAAGCATATGTAGACAGTGCAATTAATATTTTTTATATCAGAATTGAAGCGTATTTAATACATAACATTGAAGATGCATTTTTGGGTCAAACTAATCCCTTGCTTGTGAAGTTTTCGTGTCGGAAAACACCGTCGTTGTACATTCTACCCGTCGTGACGTGCAGCTAAACGTTTCATTGCGCGTCCTAACGTCCACGTTATTCAGTTTGACCGGTGTCACAGTCTCAATTAATATCCGGTGTGCCCAGTTTTCCGCAACACTCTTTAACGCTACTGAACCATTAAAAATATATCACTGCGCATGCATTAGGTTTCAGTAGCTTTAAATAGTGTTCCGGAAAACTGGGCACACCGGATAAATGAGACCGTGACACCGGCCGCTCTAAAAAGTCCGACGCGCTCGCGTTGACGTTCACGTAACACGTGCATGCTAAACCTCTCTACTACACCTACAGTCGTGTGTCGACAGTCTACACTGCGTGTCTGCCACTGCGTGTCTGGTTGAACTGTTAATTTTCGTTTTTCGTTTTGCGTTTTAATTGTAAGGGGTTTCTCTTTTTCATTTTGTTCAAGAATCGCGCTAAAACTCAAAATATAAGTACGCCTACTTATAAACTTCTAGTACTTTTAACTCGTCTAACAATCCACTAGTACTTCTAGTACTTCTAGTATGGAAACTAGCAGAAGGTACTAGTGTGAGTTTAGTTCTGACATCATTTTTGTGGCCGGCTGTGCGCTATTGGGTTGCAATTACAGCATTGATAGACGAGTTGAAATACCGAACTGGCTTATTGACGGCCAGGGAAAATGGCACTATGAAGACAGAGACGTGAGGCCTTGGCAATTATACTTCAGAAACATTTTCCCACCCCGAAAAAAAGGCCACTCAAGTTTTGGCTCTGCGATAGTATCAGATTCCAGAATTCCCCAAATCAAACACAACACAACACGACACGACACGACACGACACGACACGACACGACACGACACGACAAAACCGTTGCACTGGATCCTTCAGTGTAGTGGTCTAATCTCCCATTTCTACTCCACTTTTACGGTTCAAACTCGATTTTAAAACCAAATTTCCCAGGTGCAAACCTTCAATTCTAACCACCTGAAATGGTAACCACAAGCAACTGACCTCTCCAATTACATAATGACATTACACTAATACTTATAATTTAATCCTAATAATTAATATTGAATTTACCGTCCGTTTTTTTGTGGTTTCGTTTGTTATAGAGATGTGTACATTTGGAAAAAATATGGCGATGACTACAAACTTTACATGAACATGATGAACTCGGATACCAAGTGAAACGTTGCGAAAGGATCCTTGCTGTATCGTCCGAATTTCGTCGGTAAAGTCTCTAGACAAAATTAAGACTAACGTGTAATTAAATATGCTGTTAGTTTTTTATTTATTAATTTTTAGTAAGTGGCTATTGGTGTGTAACTGATTTTGCTGATAATGATCAGAATCTGGTGGAGGGAAGATATTTTGACTAAAGCAAGCTTTGAGAACGGCTCCATAAATTTCGCCCAATTTTAACAAAGTTATCTCAAATAGCTGAAGTGTGGGTAAGGCAAATGTAGGAGACAAGGTGTCACACAGAGGTGTTAACAGAACTTTCTAGAAGCAGCCATGTTTAGGCTAAAGTGGTGTATGTTGAAGCAATACATGATAGGTGTTTATTATTAGTAGTATTATTATCTATAGGGATTTACAAATTGAAATCTGTAGGGGCAGTGGTGTTAAAGATTAGACCATCAAGCAAGGTCATCACCCGAACGATATGTCTGTTGTATCGATAAATCTCTTTCTCACAGAAAACATTTAATGTTTTAAAGTTATAATAATTGCACAAGTTAAAGCTGTCACTGCCGCACAGGAAAGTAAAGAAACTACGAACCGAAATAAATGACTTGTAGGGTATAAACAAACATTTACACATTGGTATGGTCATCAATCACGCATCCAGAATTTGATTCGATTTGTGTCTTATCGAATTTTAAACAATTGTTTGCAACCCCCAACCCCCTAGTCTAAAACTAGTACAAGCTACGATTTTTCTCATCACTGACAAAGGCAGCCACACACTTGCTTTTTTAAAAATCCTAATACCTCTTCAAATACATGTACCAAGTGATGTTTATGAAATCACAGTTTTGGGAATTTTTAAAAACATTTTGAGTAAGTCGTTTTTAAGCGTCTACACAAAAAATTATAACATATTAATTTAATTAAGTACAAAACCATCAAATTCAATAACATGGTATGTGTAGGATTTCCTAGATATTTTCAAGAAAATTTGGGTTTGACTTTTTAAAAAATATCCTGTAAGAAGCAACTGCACTTGCTCGATTTAAGTTAATCGAGGATGCAACTCACAAACTGCACGATATTAGTCAGAAGATGGGATCGAATCCCGCCCTAGTAAGCCTGTGATTTTTTTTACACAGGCTCTCAGAAAGCACTGAGTTTACAGTGCTTCATCATATATTACGTTGGGACAGGACAGAATAGAAAGCATCTCTGTTTAATTTGCATGATATTAAGTTTGAAAATATGCCTGTTTTGTTACAATACACAAATTTAAACAATCTTCGGCTGCCTCAAGCATTCCTATAAGTTGATGTTCCAGTAAATGGCAGGTAAACAAACTCCTGTTTGTTGCATAAAAGATTCGGAAAAATAAAAGATATACATGTATTTACCTTGAACACACAATATTGTAGTAAAAGACTGAAATGGAATAATCAGGAAAATTAGCAATTCATGCACATGCATCTACTAAATTTAATTATAATTAGAATTATAATTAGAATCCTTTATTGTCCGCATACAAATACAGATAATATTTTTTCCATTGGCAATAAGTGACATTAAAAAACTCTTTAAATAAAACAATAAAAATGTAAAGCACAGATTAAAATAGATTACTTATTATAAAGTTACTTACTTAAAAACATCCGGTACAAATTTGAATGTATAATTACCGTTTAACTAGAGAATAAAAAAAAGGAATTAAATTGGGAAGAAAAGATTGTCGAAAACGAAGAGATTTTATTTGTGGTAGACGAAGTCTAATACCAGAGCGATTACAAACAAAACAATTAAAAAGTGGGTTGGTCGGGTCCTTCATTGTTGTACTCAATTTGGCAACCATTTTTGTTTCAAACCCAGTATCCAAGGATGGCAAGATTAAACGCTGAGCATTTTTCTTTACTCTGTCCATTTTCTTCTTACTTTGCTGTGAAAGTAAACCGTATGTACATGTACATATTAAGTTAAAAGTTAAAACACTCTGTATCAAAGACTGATAGAATAAACGCAAAATAGTACGGTCGATATGAAATTTCTTCCATTTCCCTAAAAAGAAAAAACGTTGGTTAGCTTTACTGTATATCGTTTCAGTATTCCTATGCCAGTGCAGTTGATCATCCACTATATTTTCAAGGTACTTATATTGATTTACTCTCTCTAACAATACAGTTATTGATAGTGAGTGGGTCATGAGCCTCAGTATCTCGTCGAAAATCAAAAATCATCTCCTTTGTTTTCTGTATGTTATACAGTGCCACCAATTATATAGATTGTTTTACCCCGTTCGTGTTTTTACCGCGTTCTGTGCATTGTTTTTATTTTTGAACATACCTGTACACCCCCGCAAGATAATGAAATCCTCTGAAAGTTTTTAACCAATAACGTGTCAGTCTACTCCCGCGTGGACTTTCCGCAGCCACTTAGAGCTTAGGCGTTCTCAAGCCGTAAAACACCCTATCTCGTCTTACGCATCTATGTTTTGTTACAGGCCATGGGAATTGTTATAGAAAGCCCAATGTAATTGTTAAACAAAACCACCCCGAGTAAATAATAGATTGTATTGTGTTAAATCGGAACCGGCGTTTAGGGCTTTTTGTTCTTGGTGTGATGGAGTAGTGGAGTGATGGAGTGGTGGAGTGAGAGTATTTTTGTTGAGAGAGAGGTATAAGACGGGTGGACATGTCTGAGTGAAGATCTAGTGGGAGAGCGACTGTTAATTCAGAGACCGGTTTGAACTAACCTCAGCGTCAGAAATCTGATGACAGCAGATTTAGCTTTTTAGTGGATCAATTGATCCCTATGGTAAACGGAAATCATAGTTTTGATTCCGTAGAATTTGGTAAATCCAGACCAAATTCTACGTCAAATTGCGGTCCCCGGGTCATCTTGACATCTGCCGGCAACAGTCCACCTCCCCTGAGATAGATACCAGCAGCTAAATTACCGTAAGTGTTTCGTAAGATACTCTTCTGAATTTCACAGATTGTATTAAGTTAATGATTGATGATTAAGATTATTTGGAAATGTCGATTTGACAGAATCTTAGAAGTTATGACGTATTAGCGAAATTTTGAATATTATGGTTGAGGATTTTGAATACAGAGTTTCATGCTTTTGGAAACATAATAGATTGTATATCTTGTAGTTTGAGAAAACTGGAAAGGTTTCTGGAATATTCTATTTACTTTAGATGGCCTTTTGTGAATGATGCGTCTGGTGGCCTCAGCACCGACTGGAGAAGAGTCTACCGTTGACTAGACGAAGACGACCACAACAAAGGCACTCACTGAGCGTGGTTCTCCTGCGGTATAGGCCTATACACAGTACCGGTATGTGTGCAACCTCTCGTGCAACTCATCGCACAGTACAACTCCGCATTTACGAACAAACAGTTTGTAGAATATTGAAAGTATCGATAAAGTTACGGTAGGGCAAAACCGTAATATTATGTATCACTACATGTAACGGACAGCACTTGTCAAAATTACTGTGCACATTTATTGAAATTTGAAGATGAAGTATTTTATAATAATTCGATAAAATAATTTGAAGATAAAGTAACTATCAGAATTGAAATGTACATAAGAATATTACTTTTAAGTTTAAGTGTTTAATTAGTAAAAAAAAATGGAATCGTGAAATATGTGTTACATTATTAAAAGGAAGCAATGCAGAAGTTTCTTAAATATAATTGAAAACATTAGATTCTGTCCTTCCTGTCCTTTATTTTGTCTGTTAGTGTTTCATATAGGAATCGGGGTTACCATTCCAAGTTTTAATACTTAGCTAAATTCTGGAGTGGTGACACCGAGAGATAGTGACGATTACACCAGTCAATAAAATTCATCACCTCTATTACATACTCGATAAATAATTTTTCAAATATCCGGTAATTACTGTGTCATCGGCATATTTTATGATGCTACAATTTGAGCTGCAACATAAACAGTCACTAGTATATAGTGAAAATAACAAAGGAGAGATGACACATCCCTAAGGAACACCGGTATTAATATATTTCACACCAGAACAAATACCCCCTACCTCCACCCACTGTGACCTGTCTCTTAAAAACCCATGTATCCATCGCACAATTTGGGGAGAAATATTCATTTGCAATAATTTCTGCACAAGGATACGATGTTGTATTGTGTTAAAAGCACTAGAAAATCAATAAACAAAGACCTGACGTATGTTTGGGGTGAGTCCAGGTGACTGTTAAGTGAAGAAAAACTAACACTGCATTGTCAAGTTCAACTCCCCTCCTTTGCCTATATGCAAATTATCTAGCCTGGCTAGTAAGAAACCTTGTTATCAATCTTTCCAAGCATTTCATGATATTGGATGTTAATGCAACCTGTCGATACTTATTTAACACAGTAGCCTTGCTTTTCTTTGGCACTGGGACTATCATTGCCATTTTTCAATTTTGGGGGATAGAACCTTCATCCGATGTCATTTTAAAAACTGATGTAAAGACATTGGCAAGTTGATGGCTACATTACTAATACCATCAGGTCCTACAGCTTTATTTAACTTCAGACCTGAGAAGGCATTTCTTACATCAGCCTCATTGATGGTGACCTTATCAGTTAGTGAAACATTTGCTAATGACTTTTCCAATAAAGTGATCTCTGCAGTAAAATAGTGGATGTCTAATCTACAGTAAACATTATTCAGTTCATCTGTGAAGTCCTTGGAGCATTCAACCAATATGTCAACGGCGTGTCTTGACGTTATTTTTTTTAAACACTGACACGAAACTTTCAAACATGTTTAACATGTTAAACATCTACACAGCACTAATTGAGTCCATGCTAAACACTAAGGCTCCATCAGTAGCCAAATTTCATGAAATCTGTCCCGGTTAACAAAAATCGCTATAGCAGACAATTCTGTGCCAATGGTTTGCGTATTTCACGAGTTAGCAAGGAATTTGACCTTGTGCACATAGGTGTACAATATACATACATGTACATGTAGAACAGAGTTTCTTTGCTTCTTGTACAAATGTACATTTGTAGCTCAGTTAGCAAAGAATTACAGGCATTACAGATTCTGGCATTACAAATTCCATGAAGTTGAGCCAAGATCTCGTTAGTTTTGTGAAAACACAAACAATTTTTAGTTTTAGTTTTTGCTAGTTTTTTTTAAGGATGGCACTTTGAATGTAACTGGCTAATCATTGACAAATGTACAAATGAAACTTCTTAATTATTGGCCATAAGAAGTGGAA
This sequence comes from Hippasteria phrygiana, assembly GCA_037893225.1. Lineage (NCBI taxonomy): Eukaryota > Metazoa > Echinodermata > Asteroidea > Valvatida > Goniasteridae > Hippasteria > Hippasteria phrygiana. The sequence goes on from JAZGUH010000140.1 coordinate 924,754, forward strand.
AGAGCAGCTGAGAATGTTTTGTAAAAATAAAGTCCATAGACATAATGTCCTGTTTTGAAACCAGTGTTCCATTTAATAGCTTTGTTTTAGTAATCAGTACATGTATATAACTGAATAGTGAATTTCTATCCGTTTAACCGTCACACCCATGACATACATGTACATGTATGGTATGTTCATTCTAATAGTATTCACATGCTGTATATGCAGGTCAGATGTACACATGCACTGCACTGCAGTGAAAGTGCATCTATTTACGGCAACAAAACCCAGTTGCAAAAAAACGGCAAAGCAATATCTACATGTACATTGTAAAGCATAAACATAAAAACAATGTTACATGTGTTAAACCAAAAGTCACAATGGGCATGCATAATTTCTATGCAAATGAACATTACTTCAAAACGACACAAAAACTGTATAGGCCTAATCAACAAACTTTTCAACAAACACCGAACTCCAAAATTGTCAAACTCACACTTAGGCCTACTAGCATACACACTCCACGTCGTCTTCCAAATGCGTTGGCACTCCACATCCCTTACAGCCCTTTAATCTAAAAGTGGATTTAGGGTTTTTACTTAGTATATAGTCTTGTGCAGATTTTCAAATACCTTGGCCAGTGCAAAAGCCATGTAAACAGAACAGTACTGCTGGTTTCTACACCAGGCCCACTTCCGCATTGCAAAAAGCCAAATTTGCTCAATTTGTCATCTGCAAATTTCTACAAAGGCCGCCAAACTTTGAGAGCAACAAATCAGCAGTGTTGTAGTCAAGGCCACAACCTCCGAGGCCGAGGCCAAGACCGAGGCCACAACCTCCAAGGCCGAGACCGAGGCCGAGGCCACACCGTCCGAGGCCAAGGCCGACGAGGCCACAACGTCCGAGGCCAAGGCCGAGGCCGAGGCCGGCTACTAAACACGTAATAAACTAATAATCCACTCAATCAAGGTTAAAGGCAGTGTGCATGATTGGTCATTGTTGCAATTTTCAGAAATGGGCGGATTGGGGGGTTAGTATTTTATAGGAAATATCGTTCCACTGACCTGTTCATAAGTTTTGCGTTGTTGGATGGCGAGAAAAACGAGAGAAAAACGGCTATCGTTTTCAACCGTCGGGCGGATGATAGCCTTTAGTCAAGACGCACGTGGCTACCTGGACACGTGACGCGCCCCGAATGCCAGCATGTCCGGGGCGCTACTCGTCCGGGTAGCCACGCGCGCCTTGACTAAAGGCTACAGGGCAGTTTTCCAACGATTGAAAACAATACAAATTTCCACTTTTCTTGACAACGACAGCACACCTGGTGCTATCATTTCACACGATGATTGAGACTGTTATTAACTTACAGGCTAGTAAGGTATTTCGTAATAATTCAGTAAAAACAAATTAGAGGATTACCAATCGTGTACACTACATTCATTGTTGGTTTTTCTATTTTATTTTTAAGTCAATGGCAGGTTCCTCAAAGGATATGTTCATTGCATTTCAAGAACATAAGGGTCTCCAGCATCTGTTGGGATAGATTTGCACGGTGGGTCCTCATAATAATCCCTCCTCTGCTAAAAATTCACTGTACTAACGTTGTGTCCTCGAAATCCCGGCTTCGTACGTGCGTTCTGGCCTCACGCATGCGCAGTTTACAAAATGCAGCCGAATCCGCAGCCGGTGTTTGTCAAACGTGCACGATTTTGGATCGCCACAAGGGTCTTGGATAAGTTGGCAGGCAATTCTTAACTTTTTCTTTACTTTTCGACGATTCTCCCTCGCTTTTCCGAGGGATCCAATCAGTGACCGAGTTTGAGCCTTATCATAAATTATTCATTACACGCAAATACATAGGACATGACGAGGCATCATGACCATTGATCGGCAGCCACGCGCGTCACATACGCGTGCATGCATGTCGGACATAAACCACGAATGTGATTGGTCAGAACACCATCGGGCGACGCTCACTGGATCGGTCTATTGCATAACCGTCCATCATTATCACAGTCCACAGTCTGGTCGCGCCCCCGAAATGCCAACTTATCCAAGACTTTACTACAGATCCAAAATCTTATCGCGCTGTCGGCCTATTGCAACTACACTGTACCTGATCGCGCTGCCTGTGCATTGCAACTGCGAAAGTACAAAAGTACAATAGTAACGTCTTGAAACCAAGACTAGCTGGAAAAGAGAGGACAGTCTTTGCAAGGGCCGGGCATGCAGTTATGGGTTATTAGACTGATTATCTAACAAAAAGATTAGATGCTACCCGAGTACGTGTAACACAATAGTGGCAGTTCATGGGGCGAGTGAAGTGCTAGACCAGGAACTACATGTAGTCTATTACCGGGAGTAGACTGGTTCTACAAGAAGATGATACATGTACGTACGTGAGTACGTGCAATCGGGGAGCTATCTATAGCTCCATGGTGCAATAATGCAAATACCAGTTCATTAATTCGTGCGTATCTGCTTGAAACTCTATTTCGTTTCACGGAACTCACGGTGGCAGCTTCTCGAAGGTTTGATGAGGTAAACAATTTAAATTAATTGAAACAGAAAACACATCTGAATTGGTGGGGAAATTGGTCAAAGTGGGCGGCCTCGAGCCGGCCTCGACCAGATCTTCGAGTCCGGAAGGCTCCGAGGCCGAGGCCGAGGCCGAGGCCTTGCACTCCGAGGCCAAGGCCAAGGCCGAGGCCATAAAAATCGGCCTCGAGGCCGGCCTCGAGGCCGAGGCCGGTCTGGAGACCTCCAACACTGCAAATCAGTGTATCGTAACCTAGGGCGAATGACCAATAAGCTATTTTAACAATCAGAAAATCAAATGAAGTACACTGACTTTTATAAAGCATTTCTCTAAAGGAATGGCACAAACATGTCACTTCACGCCAGAAGTCCAAGGTAAGTTTTTCCAAGGTAACTACTATCCATGAAAATGTACACAAAGGGGTTTATGGCGAATAGTCCACTACTGCACAAAAACAACATATGAGAACTTGCTCTTACACCAAACTTTGGATACAGGACAATTTCAAAATCGAACAATGAAAACAAACATGGCTTCCCCCTACGGAAATGAGAACTTCACACAAAATCGCATATGAAGCACGATATGGGGGAAAAGGGACCCCCCCCCCGCCTTTTGTGTTGGTCATTGTGTTCCCGGAATCTCAGGAATTCTATTCAGAAATCTAGGGGGATGTGTTAGATAACAATAATCTGGAGTGTACTAAGGGTATAGGGATAAAAGGGGGGGGGGGTACCCTTTTCCCCCATATCGTGCAGGGTATCCAAAATCGTGGATAAGGAACAATTGAATATCTTAGGTTACATCCAAGTTTAAACAAACTGTATCAAACTCACTGGCAATTATCAACAGTACGGTGGACGTATTCTTCAAATTGCAAAAGGTGCCAAAAAGAAAGAAAGACACAGACAAGCCCTCCCTTCCAGTTGCAAATTACGGGCTCCGTGCTATCGTGAAGGATGCTGACCCAGATGTGAAAGAGTTCGTACAGAGGAACTTCTATGTGGATGATGGTCTTAAGTCCTGCGACGACCCCCAAACAGCTGGCACTGTTGAAACGCACCAAGAAAGCCCTGATGGAAGGAGGCAAGGTCAGACTACACAAAATCGCCTCAAACAGCCAGCAAGTCCTGAGTGAATTCCGCAAAGACGACATCGCCAAAGACATTGCCGAGCTTGACATCGAGGAGGTGATGTGCCTCTTCAAAGAAGTCTCGGACTGGAGATCGAGATGACTGCATGATGATGTATTCACATTCTCCCGACACTACAAAGAAAGGCCCTTCATTAAGCGTGGTGTCTTAGCAGTCATTAACAGTGTCTTTGACCCTCTTGGATTTCTCTCCCCGGTCTTGTGCAAAGGGAGAGTCTTACTTCGCCACATGCTCGCAGTTGGTGCAGACTGGGACGATCCATTGCCTGCAAGCTTTCGCAATGAATGGGAGGCATGGAAGGCAGACTTGGAGAAATTGTCCACGCTGCAGGTACTGCGTGCATACTCCAACGTCATGAGAAGTCACATACTCAAGGAAAATGTACATGCGTTTTGTGACGCATCTGAACAGGTAGTTGCCGCAGTGGTGTACCTACACACGATCACTCATCAAGGCAATCAAGTTGGATTTGTAGTTGAGAAGTTTCGCATCGCACCAAAACAGGGCTATACAATCCCTCGTCTTGAATTGTGTTCTGCTGTCCTGGCAATTAAATTAGCTAAAAATGTGTCAAGGGATCTTGACTTCTCCCCTGCCAGCTTCTTTTACCACTTAGATAGCAAGGTGGTTTTGGGCTACATCAACAACACCACAAGAAGGTTCTACACCTTTGTGGCAAATCGGGTTGATAAGGTACTGCAGTTCAGCACCCCTCAGCAATGGTGTTATGTAGCATCAGAGAATAACCCTGCAGATCAAGGGACAAGATGCCTTGAGGCTTCTAAACTTCCTAGTTGTTCGTGGTTGACGGGTCCCAAGCAGTGGCATAACAGAGACGTCGAGTCCGAAAGTCCCTTGAGCTTTCTCCTCATTGAACCGGAACAAGACAAGGAACTGAGACGTGTGGAGATTGGAGTCATGAAGACAGAGGTGAATCGTGCAAGCCTGTCTACGAGGGCCGAAAAGTTCTCAAGTTGGAGGTCCTTCATCCGGGCGCTGATGTATTGACCCATATCGTGCGATGTTTCAAAGGCGCAGAGGCTTCATGTCTCTGCAAGGGTTGGCACCACTACCGTACTGTTTAAGAGATAGTCTGTTGAGGCTTCAGGTCGAGAGAACAGTTCTTCAGAGTCTCCAGGAGAAGCACTACCACCGCGAGATAACTTGTCTCAAGGAACACGGACCCTTACCCAATGATTCTGTGCTACTGGACCTCAACCCAGTTATGAATGAAGATGGCCTAATTTGTGTAGGTGGGGGCGTCTGAAGAACTGCAACATTCCTGTAAAGCTCAAACACCCCGTCGTTTTACCAGGGAGATGCCATATTACCTCTCTACTTGTGCAACACTTTCACAATGATATCCATCATCAGGGAAGGCATTTGACATAAGGTGCAATTAGGGAAGCAGGGTTCTGGATCACCGGTTGTAAAAGACTTGTGTCTTCTGTCATTCATCACTGTGTTCCCTGCAGGAGACTCAGAGGAGCACAAACGACACAACGCATGGCTGACCTGCCTGAGGACAGACTGTCATGTGAACCTCCCTTCACAAATGTGGGCCTAGACTGCTTCGGGCCCTGGGAGGTCGAAGCAAGAAGAACGCGAGGTGGTATTGCCAAGAGCAAACGATGGGCCGTCATGTTCTCTTGTCTGTCGTCAAGAGCTGTCCACATTTATCAACGCCCTGCGAAGATTCACCGCCCTCAGGGGTCCAATCCGCACACTTAGATCGGACCAAGGAACCAACTTTGTAGGCGCCATTCAAGAGCTTCAGTCCTTCCTGACATCCAATAAGTTAAACATGGAATGAAAGTTGAACCCTCCCCATGCATCTCATATGGGGGAGCATAGGAAAGGTTGATAGGAGTAACCCGCAGAGTCCTCGATGGTATGTGTTTGAACAACACGAACAAGAACATGACGCATGAAGTCCTTGTAACTTTAATGGTTGAAGTGTGCGGGATCATCAACTCGAGGCCCTTATTACCACTCAGTACTGATCCGGAAGATGTGGTGTACCTAACTTCTACCATGTTGTTGACACAGAAGAACCCTTGCATCGAAGAGATCGTCATCGAGAACAAGAAACAAAACATGTACAAGGCCCAGTGGAAGTTGGTACAGATCATGGCCGATCAATTCTGGACCAAGTAGAAGGCTGAATACCTCCCAACTCTTCAAACAAGGCGAAAATGGAAAGAGAAGCAAAGGAACGTCAAAGTCGGCGATGTATATTTTTGCTTCGAGACAAGGGATCAAAGAGAACCCAGTGGCCCATGGGGGTGATTGACGGTTTGTGCACCGCAGAGGATGGGTGTGTCAGAGAGGTCAGTGTCTGCCTGCCTTCTACTGGAAGAACCTACGTCCGCCCCATACACGAACTTGTGATGTTGGTTGAGTCTCAAGGGTGTCAGTAAACTGTCATCGACTATTGTTTGCGGGCCAGAATATGCACCATGGAGCAATAGATAGCTCCACGATTGCACGTACTCACGTACGTATAACTTCTTGTATAGAACCAGTCTACTCCCGCTAATAGACTCGTTCCTGGTCCAGCACTTCACTCGACCCATGAACTTCCACTATTGCGTTACACTCAGGTAGCATCTAATCTTCTTGTTAGATAATCAGTCTACTCCCGCTATAGACTGGTTCCTGGTCCACCACTCGGCCCTAAACGAGTGAACGTTAAAGCGATAATCATAATGGCCGGCAGTGAAGTTGAGGGAACCAACCTGTTATTCGTATGCACGCGTGCCTGTCGCATGTCTACTAGTCTAGTCCTGCGCTTTTGCTTTAATTCTTCAACTTTCCGCGCGCGTGCATGATCACTAAGACTTCATCCATGACATTGTCATCAAAATATCCATGAATTCTCGGATCATCCCATTTGGATACAATGGCCACGAATGAATAAGTAATTTATTATATATTGAACACAATAACATTTAATTCTAACACTTTTCAAATCCTAATTTGTCAAACAATCCACAAGGGAAACTGACTAGGTAAATTTTGAATACATTTTCAAAGTGAACAAAGAAACTGACAGGAGCGGGATTCGAACCTGCGACCTCCGGAATACCGTACCGGTGCTCTACCAACTAAGCTATCTTGCCCTATGTTGGCGGTCTCCCAAATTGTCAGTATCTTTGTTCGGGTGGGCGCTAGTCAGAAGTCATAAACCCAGAATGCCGTGTAGCCAGGGATTACACCCAATTTTTACGATACAACCTGGGAAGCGACATTGTCCGGGGATGACTCAATGAGGATACGACTTTTTAACTTAAAGGCCTAATTCGTAAAACAATCCACAAGGGAAACTGACTAGGTAAATTTTGAATACATTTTCAAAGTGAACAAAGAAACTGACAGGAGCGGGATTCGAACCTGCGACCTCCGGAATACCGTACCGGCGCTCTACCAACTAAGCTATCTTTCCCTATGTTGGCGGTCTCCCAAATTGTCAGTATCTTTGTTCGGGTGGGCGCTTGTCAGAAGTCATAAACCCAGAATGCCGTGTAGCCAGGGATCACACCCAATGTTTACGATACAACCTGGGAAGCGACATTGTGGAGATCACTCAATGAAGATACGACTTTTTAACTTATAGGACTAATTCGTCAAACAACCCACAAGGGAAAATGACTAGGTAAATGTTGAATACATTTTCAAAGTGAACAAAGAAACTGGCAGGAGCGGGATTCGAACCTGCGACCTCCGGAATACCGTACCGGCGCTCTACCAAATATGCTATCTTGCCCTACTTTTCAAAACTGTTGGAGTTGCTCTTTAACCCCTTGCCACCGGTTGACACAAAACACGTGCGGATTGAAAATTGCCACCTGGCCGGTTGACTTCTATTTGTGCCAATCTCTGCAGTTCAATCCATTATTGGGGGTATTGTGTACGTTATGCTTTGCTGCACAAGCCTCTTGTTTGTGTTTCGCTTGGCTGCACAAGCTGATCTGGCGCCCCGGCGCCTCCCATATGATACCCGAGGTCAAGAGGTTAAAAATATAACAAAATCCAACAAAATCTTAACCTTGTTTGAGTGGCTTGTTACGTGTTTAATAGCTGGCCTCGGCCTCAGCCTTGGTGTCGGAGGATGTGGCCTCGGCCTCGGCCTCGGACGTTATGGCCTCGGCCTCGGACGTTATGGCCTCGGCCTCGGCCTCGGAGGTTGTGGCCTTGACTACAACACTGGTAATGTGCATATAGCAGGTGTAAGCAATACATTTCGTAAGTATTCCAATCAATCAGCACCTGTGTTACACGCAATGTTGTGACCACTGGTACGTGCGCATTTGCGATTTCACCATGGACCTGAAACTTGTGCAGAAGCAGCAGCGTGTCGAACAGCGAGGATCTCCGTCAACAGGCCCGGGATGACCCAAACTTCATGTCGAGGATCATCAGCGGTGACGAGAGTTTGGTCTACGGCTACGACCCAGAGACCAAACAGCAGTCTTCGCAGTGGAAGAAGAGCCCACAGAATCCAAGACCGAAGAAGGCGCGTCACGTCAGGAGCGCAACCAAAGCATGCTCATCGTTTTCTGTGACATTCGCGGGGTTGTGCACCGTGAAATCCTCCCCCAAGGTCAGACTGTCAACGCTGAGTTCTACTGCACCATTCTAAGGCGTCTGAGGGAGAACATTCGGCGCAAACGGCCTGAACTGTTGCGCGCTGGCAATTGGGTGCTCACAGCGCGTTGAAAACGCGCGAGTTTCTCGCCCGCAACAACACAATCGTCACTCCCCCCCCCCCCCCCCCCCCCTACTCGTCGGATTTGGCTCCCTGCGACTTCTTTCTGTTCCCAAAAATGAAGTTCAAGCTGAAGGGTCGCCGTTTTGACACTGTGGAGGAGAACCAGCGAGAATCGCAGATGGTGCTTGACGCGCTTACGTAACGGGATTTCCAGGGAGCGTTCCAAGCGTGGCAGGAGCGGTGGGAGCGGTGGGAGCGGTGTATCGCTGCACAAAGTACAAGGGGACTACTTTGAAGGGGATGGCGGACAAATTGAAATCACCTACGGTTTTTGCTTGTTATAGGCGCAGTCTCAGAACGTTTTTATCGCACCTTGTACAAATGCGAAATTCGGGTCTGCCGTTCGTACAGTTCCATGTCTATGGACTATATTTTTTACAAAACATTCTCAGCTGCTCTTTTCACTTCTTATGGCCAATAAGAAGTTTCATTTGTACATTTGTCAATGATTAGCTATTTACATTCAAAGTGTCATGTTAAAAAAAAACAAGCCAAAAAAACCCCAAAAGTTTTCACTATACTGACGAGATCTTGGCTCAACTTCAAGGAATTTGTAATGCCAGAATCTGTAATGCCTGTAATTTATGCATGTAGATCGCCCCCACCCCGGCAAACTGAAGCTCAGAATTCTCCGAAGGGCTAATTTTCAACCCCTTTTAAAGTCTGTCAAGAATACCAGTTTCCAATCCACTGGCCGCCAATGGAACTAAGAATTAGAACGAATTCTTTAGGACAGAACCAAAGTTCGCTGCTACAAAAGCGACGGGCGTAAGAAGAACGCGGGCTATTGGCCTTTACTTAACCCTACTTTGCATTTACAAACTTTAAATAACTTAAATTACTCTACAAATTCTTAACATTCTGTACAAAGAAATAAACTCAGCAGTAAAAACAAACGATGAAATTCAAAACAAGTTGCAAAATATTAATCAATAAAATATTAAAATAAAATTTAAATAGCAATGAAATGCCGAAATTGAAATCAACATGGATCTGAACGTGCAATTAATTCACACAGGCTCTCAGAAAGCACTGAGTATACAGTGCTTTATATATTACGTCGGGACAGGGCAAAAGAGAAAACATCTCTGTTCCAATTTGCATGATATTAAGTTTGAAAATATACCTGTTTTGTTACAATACACAAATTCAGAAAATCTCCGGCTCAAGCATTCATATAAGTTGATGTTCCAGTAAACAAACTCCTGTTTGTTGCATAAGAGATTTGGAAAAATAAAAGATTTACATGTATTTACCTTGAACACACAATATTGTAGTAAAAGATTGAAATGGAATAATCAGGAAAATTAGCAATTCATGCACATGCATCTACTAAACACCATTAATTACATGCATAAATGACAGCCAATATGTCAACGCCGTGACTTGACGTTTAATTTTTTAAGCACTGACACAAAACGTTCAAACATGTTTAAACATGTTAAACATCTACACAGCACTAATTGAGTCCATGCTAAACACTGAGGCTCCATCAATAGCCAAATTTCATGAAATCTGTAACGGTTAACAAAAATAGCTATAGCAGAAGAGTCTGTGCTAATGGTTAGCGTATTTCACGGGTTAGCAAGGAATTTGACTTTGTGCACATAGGTGTACAATGTACATACATATGTAGAACAGAGTTTCTTTGCTACATGTACATTTGTAGCTCAGTTAGCAAAGATTTGCAGGCATTACAGATTCTGGCATTACAAATTCCATGAAGTTGAGTCAAGATCTCGCCAGTATAGTGAAAACACAAACACTTTTCTTTCCTTCTTTTTGCTTGTTTTTTTTAAGGATGGCACTTTGAATTAACTGGATTTCCAGGGAGCGTTCCAAGCGTGGCAGGAGCGGTGGGAGCGGTGTATCGCTGCACAAGGGGACTACTTTGAAGGGGATGGCGGACTGATTAAAATAGATATAGGCGCAGTCTCGGAACTTTTTTATCGCACCTCGTACAAATGCGAAATTCGGGTCTGCCGTTCGTACAGTTCCATGTCTATGGACTTTATTTTTTACAAAATATTCTCAGCTGCTCTTTTCACTTCTTATGGCCAATAAGAAGTTTCATTTGTACATTTGTAAATGATTAGCTATTTACATTCAAAGTGTCATGTTGAAAAAAGCAAGCAAAAAAACCCCCAAAAGTTTTTACTATACTGACGAGATCTTGGCTAAACTTCATGGAATTTGTAATGCCAGAATCTGTAATGCCTGCAATTCCTTGCTGACTGAGCTACAAATATACATGTAGCAAAGAAACTATGTTTATATGTACATGTACATGTACATGTATGTACATGTACACATATGTGCACAAAGTCAGATTCCTTGCTAACCCGTGAAATACGCTAACCATTAGCACATAATTTTCTGCTATAGCGATTTTTTTTAACCGTTACAGATTTCATGAAATTTGGCTATTAAGGGAGCCTCAGTGTTTAGCATGGTCTCAATTATTGCACAAAACTTTGAAACATGTTTGACATGTTTAAACATGTTTGAAAGTTTTGTGTCAGTGTTTAAAAAATTTAACGTCAAGTCACGCCTGTAATTTATGCCTGTAGGTTTAGTAGATGCATGTGTATGAATTGCTAATTTCCCTGATTATTCCATTTCAGTCTTTTACTACAATATTGTGTGTTCAAGGTTAATACATGTAAATCGCTTATTTTTCCAAATTTCTTATGCAACAAACAGCAGTTTGTTTACCCAGCCATTTACTACAACATCAACTACCGGTACCCGTTCGTGTCAGTTGCGATCCAGACGTCGAGGAGTGAGCGTCGTGCGTGGCAGTGCTCTCGTTAGTTCAATTGATAGGTTTATTCTCTTGAACGATAGAACCCTTTCCCCTGGCAGGAGGTTGTGTGCTGCCGTAGCAACTGACCCAAGTAGAGCTGAAACGGAGCCGTCGAAGATATCCGGGGAAGTGCTGTGCTACTTGACTGGTACAGGGTACCGAGTGTCTATAAGTTTCGGGTAAGAAAACTTACCGAGTAACTGCATTGTTGTGTGCTTTACATTAAAGTGCAGTGGGATTGTGTAGAGTTAGGGTTGAGTGTATCTCGTGTACATTAGTGGTCAGCTGGCTGAGAGATCATTAGCCAGACGAGCGATACTGTTGCCTTATCGGGTAACGCTGTGTCGAGGTTTAGTCTGTGTGGTCTGTGTGGCCTATGACCTGTGAGGGTAACCGAGAACTCCCCCGACCTTATCAATTCTAATTTCAGTGGAGGTTAGTGGGGAATAAACTAACTTGGGGTCCCATATTAACTAGTAATTATTCTGAGTTACAGGTCGAGGTTTACCACGTGTAAGTGAGGGTTGGTGCCAACCTGCAAGAGGTTGAGTATCCCTCGGTGCTGTGCAGCATATAGGAGGTTTACTGATTTACATAAAGCAAGTGAAGTAACCCTCAGCTGCTGAGTCAGCACAGTTATTGTAGAGGTTTGCCTGATTCGTAAAAGTTGGTGAAGTAAATCTCAGTGAAGTAAGATCGTGTTATAAATATACCTCATCAGTGCATTTCATTGCCTGTGTAGACTACCATATTGTATATAGTTGAACAGAGGTTGAAGTAAACCTCATTATTCTGAGAGAGGATTAAGAATAAACCAGTTGTGTGTTGTTTATATGGAGGACCAAAAGTGGACAACCCATTTTCTCAAAAATCTGCTGAAACAAAAACAGAATTAAGGTTGAAATGAAGTCCTCTTTCTGAATTTTCATTTTTCTGTTATTGTAATGGTGGCAAATTTTGGCAAATGCTTTTTTCTAAATTCCTTTTTTGTTTTGTTATAGGAGTAGTTCCCCTGTGCATTTTTTTGTTTTGACTAAGACTCGCCCTGGTGAAGTTTACTCTGCGCTTCACATGGTAACAACAGTGGCCTTCTCCCCAGATTACATAAACACTTACATGCATGTAAGAATGTCCCTATCCTAGTGTGTAGTGCATGCCATTCAGCAGACAGGCAGTGAAGAGGGAACACTAAACAATTTCCCCAGCCCTACCATTGCCTTGATTGACTCGTCTGCTATTCCGATCTGATATTGTGGGCTCTGTCTGAAAGCATTCTAGGGCAATCCGCTATTTTATCGTTTTTTAAATGAGCATTTGTTTTTTGGTCACCCTTCAAGTATTTTTTCCTGTGATTCATCCTTAATTCCAGTTTGATAATCTCAAGTAGAAAGGCCCCTGAAGAAAGTTTTCCCCTGTGTCTGCGAAATGTAAGATTAGTAGCAGCCTGTGTATTTCTGGTTTGTGGACAACTCTGAATGAAATTTTTTTTTGAGAAGCCTATTTTATTTAAGTCCGTTTCTTCTTTGTCTTTGTGCCTTCTCTTAAATAGATTGCGACTTGATCATTTTGAAACAGGCCTTTAGGATTGTACATTTTCGTGACCGTTTTCCCAGGTTACATTATCAAAAATTTGGATATTTAATTTTTTCTTGTACACAGGCGGTCGAAAAGTGTACAAACCAAATTTCCGAATTTCTACTGGCAGAAAATCGGAAAGAGCGTTTACGACCAAACCAAATTTCCGAATTTCTACTGGCAGAAAATCGGAAAGAGCGTTTACGACCAAACCAAATTTCCTAATTTCTACTGGCAGAAAATCGGAAAGAGCGCTCACGGCCAAACCAAATTTCCTAATTTCTACTGGCAGAAAATCGGAAAGAGCGTTTACGACCAAACAAAATTTCCGAATTTCTACTAGCAGAAAATCGGAAAGAGCGTTTACGACCAATCAAAATTTCCGAATTTCTACTTGCAGAAAATCGGAAAGAGCGTTTACGACCAAACCAAATTTCCGAATTTCTACTAGCAGAAAATCGGAAAGAGCGTTTACGACCAAACAAAATTTCCTAATTTCTACTGGCAGAAAATCGGAAAGAGCGCTCACGGCCAAACCAAATTTCCGAATTTCTACTAGCAGAAAATCGGAAAGAGCGTTTACGACCAAACCAAATTTCCTAATTTCTACTAGCAGAAAATCTGAAAGAGCGCTCACGGCCAAACCAAATTTCCGAATATCTACTAGCAGAAAATCGGAAAGAGCGTTTACGACCAAACCAAATTTCCGAATTTCTACTTGCACAAAATCAGAAAGAGCGTTTACGACCAAACCAAATTTCCTAATTTCTACTGGCAGAAAATCAGAAAGAGCGTTTACGACCAAACCAAATTGGAATCATTGGAATGTGTTTCCGTGTTCCGGAACTCCTGTATCGGAAGTAGGCTGTAGAATGGATCATAACTTCACGTATAGCTGCTGCTGTCTGAGCTGTTAATGCAAAGTAATTAAGCCTCACGATGCGGTAGGTCACCTGATGGTCAGTAGGGGTAATTTTCTTCAAAATTACGAAATGCTTCTTCTCCCAGTCTTAATGTCAAACTTGGTCAGTTACATCTCTGGACTGTATGGGGTGTTCACAGAATTGGGCCAAAGGTGGTTAGTAGGTGGTCATTGTATTGAAACATACAATTGCAAAAATGCATTTTCTTCTATATTCTTTAGCCGATTTAAGTCAAAATGGGTAAGAAGCATCCCTCCCAAAGCCGAACTTCATCTGGGACGTCAAACGTTAGGGTGAAAGCTCACCTAAGGGTCTGTTTGTGTCCAAATGCTTCTTCTCTTACATTATTTTGCCAATTTTAACCGAACTTAGATGCTTTGGCAATTTCAGACCAATGGTCACCTTGTGGTCAGTGCGAGTCAGTTCAGACAAACCTTTCAAAGGGCTATTTAGGCTCATATCCGTTCAAATCAGGTGAAGAATGTTGGCAAAAAAGATTTTTTACCTGTTTCAGTAAAATAAAATGACCCCTACTGACCATTAGATGACCATTGGCCAAATTCTGTGTACAACCTATATCAGGCTTGGTCCAGAGATGTAAATAATCAGCTTTGACATTAACTGAATCAAGACTGCATTGAAGAAGCATTTCGTATTTTTTGAAGAAAATCACCCCTGCTGACCATAAGGTGACCATTGGCCAAATTATGTTTACACCCTATATGATCCATTCTACAGCCTACTTCCGATACAGGAGTTCCGGAACACGGAAACACATTCCAACGATTCCAATTTTGTTTGGTATAAAACGTTCATTCCATTTTTCTGCCAGTAGAAATTCGGAAATTTTGTTTGGCCGTGAACGCTCTTTCCGATTTTCTGCTAGTAGAAATTCGGAAATTTGGTTTGGCCGTAAACGCTCATTTCGATTTTCTGCTAGTAGAAATTCGGAAATTTTGTTTGGCCGTAAACGCTCTTTCCGATTTTCTGCCAGTAGAAATTCGGAAATTTGGTTTGTACACTTTTCGACCGGCTGTGTATGAGAAAATACAAAGAATCGAAATTTTTGATAAGAGAAAAATGACAATTCAGAAAGAGGACTTAATTTCAACCTTAATTCTGTTTTTGTTCTAGCAGATTTTTGAGAAAATTGGTTGTCCACTTTTGGTCCTCCATATATATATATATATATATAACTTGGTGTCTTGTCCTAATTAATTATAGTGATTCAGGCAGAGTAGTTAAATCCTTGCTCGTTGGTGTATTTCCAACAAACGGACAGGCCTAGGACTAATCAGTTCTCCATTCGTGACAATTCCCCCCTCCAGTATGTATTCCGCTCATACATATTAGGGGATAATACATTTTTGTGTGGGAAAACCGCCACAAATGGTGTCAGAAGTGGGATGGTAAGGATTAATTAGTCTGCCGGTGATTACACATTCAGTAGAATTGTGAGTACACTTCTGGTAGACGCAAGAGTTTCCTGGGTGTTCCTTGTACAGGAGCGCGGAAGGAGATAATTGCTGAGGTTTATTTGACAGCCCTCAGTTGAGTCGCTGTTGGTCGCCATGAGTGCGCGACGAGAAGGCAAAGTCACCACACTGGGTGAGGTTAACGGAACGTCGCTGCAAGAGGAATTGAATAGTTCCAAGATGGAATGTCAGTTCCTGCAGTGGAAAAAAGACCAGCTGTCCAAGAGGATTGCTGAGCTGGAGACTGTTGTGAAAGAATCACAGCAGAGGGTTACTGAGGTTTCCCCATGGGAGGGTGACCGAAGCATTCATGAGAGAGGAAGGCGTGTAACCTCAAAGGTTGACTCCGACATCGAGTTTAGGCTACCCGATGAAGCAGCCTTCGTTGAATGTAGGTGAGTCGCCCGAACTAGTTCCTGTGGCAAGAGGAACGGAATCGAGGTCTCTCTCCAAGGTCCCCGAGGCAGCTGGGGGCAGCCATTGTTTCCACACCGGTATAGTTTCTACTGAGAGTGTGAAGAGGCACACTGAAAAGGTGCCTGATAACTTGCGAAAAGCTTGGAACTGCACGAGAGAGGTTTACCACGCAAGAACCCATTAGGTTAAGCCATTGCCAGATGAGGATAGGCGAGTACACAGTGAGGTTTTGAGTTAGCAGTAAAGGCCTATCCCGAGATACCGGCAGAGGCCAGAGAGAGGCTAGCAAAGAATCATTTCCTAGATGCTGTAGAATCTCAGACAGTGCGGGAGGGAATCTACCGAGCACGTCCGACTGGTCTCGATGAAGCTATCAGGGCTGCGTTAGAAACAGAAAGTGTTGACAAGGTCGAGCAAAAGAGAAAGCGCGATCGCAAGCCTGCCAAGCTGGCAAGGGAACTGACAGTGAAACTGAGCAGAGGTTCCGAGAGTTGGAGGAGAAGGCTGATGTTAAAGCGGAGAAGTTTAATACAGTCGTGGAGATGTTGGCGAAGCTGACCAAGCAAGGATAAAGGGAGGAGGCTCAGAGCCAAGAAACCTCCAAGGAGTTCACCAAAGCTTGGAAAGGCCGAAGGGAGTGAGCTGAAATGCTACAACTGCGGCAAGGCAGGCCACTTTGCGAGAGATTGTACGCAACATCACAAGAGGCGCAGCCAGACGCAGGGAAACATCAACAGGAGGACCCACAGGCAGGCTCGACATTCAGCAGGGTCCAAGAGAAGACGAAAGTCTAAGGGAGAAGACCACAAGACTCCGATGTCAAAACCACGCTGTGGTTTGTATGTTGGGTCGTCCGACACGTTGATAAACAGTTCTGTCTATTATGACATCGCTAAGAAGCGAAGGCCCGTTTTGGAAACGGTGGGCGTAGATGTGCGTCGATGGTACTCCACTGGTAGTGCTGGGAGCGGATTGGGTGGAAGTGCAGGTCGGAAAGACGACTTGTCCAATCAAAGCTGTGTTTGCTGACATGGACTGCAATGGTATATTAGGCATGGATTTTCTGTTGCCTACGAAGGGAAATTTAGATTTCCAAGCCCTAGAGTTGAGGCTGAACGGTGAGAAGATGGGCTGGCTGTGATTGAACCTGTTGAGGGTGGAGGAAAACTTGCTAGCCAGAACACTGGTGCAAGCACAACAGGAAATCCTTCCGGTGCGAATCTTCAACCCTACCCGAGAGAACATAGTTGTCCGATTAGGAACAACAGTTTACTGAGGTTGATGAGGTTCAGCCGGAGGTTGAGAGTACGAGGGTTCAGGGAACCCTCTCATGCCATTTGCACGAATTGTTCGAACAGAGCAAAGCAAATGTGAAGACTGCAGAGGTGACCAAGGAGTCGAATGAGTCTGAGCGAATGACTCCGGAGACAGAACCTGTCTTGAGAGGCGTAATTTCCCAGCAGAGCATATCACGGGAAGTTATGCGAGAAGCACAACTTGCAGGTCAGAGCATGTGTTGTGTCTTGAAGGCGAAAGAGAGAGGGGACGATCGTCCAGCCTGGGACACTGTTCTCCATACCTCTGCCGCCAGTAAGACGTACTGGTCACTTGGGGATCAGTTGGAGATCCAAGATGGAATGTCGGTCAGCAGACTATAGGAGTCTGACAATGGCAAGTCCGTCGTGTGGCGAATCATGTTGTCTGAAGAGTTTTGAAATGTACATACATGTACATAAACCCTTGCCTCATGAATAGAAGTACATCATGTGTCCAATCATGTATCTAGGCCTTTTCCTTCAAAAGTAGTGTACACGATTGGTAACCCCCCAATTTTTCCCCCTTGAATTATTACGAAATTCCTCACGAGACTGTAAGTTATAGTCTCAATCATCCTGTGAAATGATGGCACCAGGTGTGCTGTCGTTTTCATGAAAAGTGGAAATTTATATCGTTTTCCAACGATTGTTCGCCCGAACAATCGTTGGAAAACTGCCCTCTATTGACCGAATGTAGTTAATCCGTGTTGTGTCTAAAATGGGTTAACAATCCGAAAACGGGCGCACGCGTAGTGTGCCTAAGCGACTCGTAACCAGTGCATGCAGTGGATCTTGGACGTTCCGCTCGGCCTTTGGCCCATGTGACCAATTGAAAATGATCCCATTTACAAAAACTGGGCTTATTTTACAAGAGGGCGCTATAACAAATGCCGCCCGACGGTCGATAACGAACGCCGTTTTCTCTCGGTTTTTTTTCGGCATCCAAGAACGCAAAACTTTGAACAGGTCAGTGAAACGATATTTCCTATAAAATACTAACCCCCAAATCCGCCCATTTCTGAAAATTGCAACAATGACCAATCATGTACAATAATTATATTTAAAGTCCAGCCTGAGACTTTGTTTGCCCACTAGCCCTTTTTGTCATTTCGACTGAAGCGCGTGGGATTGGGTTGTATATAAATGAGGAAAAAAAGACTGAATCTTAACTCATTCTGTCCTGCTGTTATTAATGGGGTGCTGGTGTGCCATACGGGCTTGTCCAGCCAACCATAATGTATACAATATAGGCAAACAATGGATTGAATATGCGCATGAATGTGCATATAGACGACAACCAGCCAGGTGGTCTTTTTCTAACAATGTACATGTAACTTGTAGCATTTTTTAATAGACGCACATTTTCCTTTCTGGTAGAAAAATATCATGTAAAAGGTGTGATTGTCGAAATGTTAGTAATCTTCACTAAGCACATGTCAATAAACAAGAGGTTGTCTCAATCACAAAACAAAACAAAACATAAACATCACAAGGGGTGCTGCAACAAAATGCCACAACAGACCAAACGCTCTGAAAAGAAATAGACATGGCTCAACAAAGTGAGTTGAAAGTCGTACCGTGGTATTTTTGAGCTGCAGGCAAAGACAATCATTTTTCACAGGGAAGTCGATTTTGGGACTGAAACGTTTTTCATCCGACCAACCCTGTTCTATCATATCCCCACATGTAACTGAAATCGATTGTACACTATTGTTTTGGGATGGTTTCAGTTTTGCATGGAGAGAATAATTCGCACAGTTCAGTGCACACATTCAGCTTCATTTTCTCCAACAAGTGGTCATTACTAACAACTTCAAAAGTATAGCCTGGGCTAGAACGAGCTACAGCAACACGCAATACATCAAATAAAAGTTTATGACCTTTTACTTTCAGGAAATATCTCAATGTTTCTTATTTCACTGCTGTCCACTCGTTTTGTGGTGCGACCATACATTATGCATTCTTTTAAAGACCTTAATTGGGCATCAGAATTAAAGCTAATTTTAAATGTTAAAATTGAAACGACAATCACGCTGCACACATCTACCATGAAGATTTTGTTTGAACTCCGTTTAGGAATTATAGATGATTATACCTCACCTGATTTCCCCTTTCATAAAATAAACAAATGATAAACAATGAATGAAGACTTGATAGGCTATCACTTAATAGATGGAGTTGACCGGAACAGAATTTACGCTCTTGGGTCACCACGCGGCTAATTCAACCATTGTTTGTACCTGACAGACTGAGTCCCCTTGCTGATACAGCAGTACTCTTCCCACCATGCTCCCCACCACCTACCTGTACGTGTGCGCCTTTCTGTTAGTTGGGTTGATGGTGGTCGAACCTGCTTATGGAATGGCAGTGGACGCCGAGAATAAACGTGATGCTGCTAATGATGGTTTGTACCATAAATTAATACGTATGAAATCACAGGAAATGCTAACGTCATACGCACAAATCATATACACGTTACACACAGTAAGCTTCGTTGATGATGTATATTGAAGACTTTCTGTTGTCCTAATTGTCTTTTGTCAAGTCTTGAAAGTTCCAACCGAGGACAGCTTGTCGAGGACCAGTTGTCCTCTCCTCTAATTATTTTGTTTATTGTCCTCCATAAACATCACCAATAGGCATCACACACAAGTGTACACACACTTCAATCGGGAACCTCTCATTGTCCTATTGTACGTGCACTGTATATATCTCCGAGGACAAGAGAAGAAAGGAAACACAAAGAAACCTTTCAGTCCTCGAACGTAGAGTCTTTTGTTGAAATCGGTCCTCGAACGTAAGGATACGTGCTTAGTCTATGGGGGTTGGTTATATTAAAGGAACAATAGGAAACACAAAGCATTGTCCTCGGACGTATTGGGGAAGTACGACTACATGCTCATACTTAACTTTTGGCAAGGACCCCCATTGGTTTTGTACACAGTTTTCAACCTGGGAACCCTGTTGTCCTTTATTGTTAAAGGTCCTCCATTGAATGCAAAAACAAACCCACATACACACGCCTAACAGGGCAACAATTATATGGTACTCTTATTGTTCTTCCAATTGTTCTGCTCCTAAATTTATTTACAACAACCCCTGTGGGCCGGGTACCACACAAACAAAGACCAACTTTCCAGGTGTAACCAATGGGAGGGGGGATTCGGAGGACTAATATCGCCCAACCAGGACAGAGGCCCACGAACGACTATAAAGTACAAATCACCCCTCACAGGTCAATGGAAGTCACAATTGGATAATTCAAATTTATTTTATATACAATTACACAAGCATCAACATTTATTTTATATCAAAAACCAGTTATCAATTGTAGTGCATCCAAACAGGCAAAGTTAATCATAAAGTCGGCTCTTACTCGTGCCTCCAATTAGGTACGAGACAGTAATTCTAAAGTGCTCTAAAAATCTGTAACGTGAATTCTTATTCATATGTTACCTGAAGTCCAATCAAATATTTAATTATATTTACATCCTAGTTAACTTTATACTGGGATTAACACCATTTCGTGTCAACCATCAATTCGAGACAGTAAATCAAAACTGCTCGAAAAATCTGTAACAGTAATTAACTATTACCTGAAATCCAGTTAAATATTTAATTATATTGCAGCTTCACATGTTACGTTTATATTTAAAGCAGCACTCTTGGGCCAGCAGTCCATTCAAAACAGTAAATCAAACTGCTTAAGAATCCTTCACAGGACTTTATACTATTACCCGAATGCCAGTTAAATATTTCTTTGGATGTTCTTAACAATCGATACAAAAATAAATATAACACTATTGTGAATTAAATATACAACAATGTGTTACATATTCCCAGTTCCCAATATCTCTTTAAGCTTTGTGATAACGTAATTTAAGAATTTAATACGGCCTTAAACGACAGTCAATACTGCATCTGTCGAAAAATAAGACACTTTTTTAATGTACAGCTATTTCAATACAGTCATTTAATTATATATGTTATTGAAAAGATTGACTAATCCAGCAGTCGTATGTATTGCCTTGTGTACATGTGTAAAAAAGTTATCACGTTGATATAAAGGGTTTGGCAAGTTTGACAAACACAAATCGCAATTTCCAAAATGTTAGGTTAAATTTGTTTAAAATGATCCATATTGCACAGCATGTACATATAATGTTCAAATATGATTATTTCAGATCAAGCAAAATCATAACTTTTAGTAACTTATTTACCAAAATGTCTTCATTGCAACTGTAATAAACAATAAGTAAAAATACCTTGATCACAAATTGAAGTAAATTGAACTTCCCATCTCCAACTGAAGAAGGATCAAGGACAGCCAGCACATGTAGCGTCCACAACCTGTGCCGGGACTACCGATCATCAGCGTCATAGCAAAACTCAGCGATGCCCTCAAACAAGCAGTATGCAGGAAGGACAGGTCCCGAACAAGATGTAATACAGGACAAAAATGCTAAAAACGCTTGCAGTGCAAGATTGCACAGCAAGGGACAATAAGTTCCGAGCAAGATGTAGTACAGGACAAAATGCCAAGATGCAAGCAGTGCAAGATTGCATAGCACACAGCAACCGTAGTCTCATGAAAATGACAGACAGACTCCCTGTGCACGCAGCTACAGGCTAGTTTATAATAAACATGTTCCACTTGGATGCTTATACCTCACAAAAGCAAGCTAAAGATATTTGTATAATAAAAGAATTCCACAATAGGCCTCGGGTTATAGAGACCCTGCAGCCAAAGAATTACCGAACAGGTAACAAAAGAGTCGGTTGGTTGGTTGGTATGAAATAAAGAACAATGGTCATACCAAGAATTGTTGAACAGATGCCAACCAGTGAACTATGTAGTTGACACGATGAAATAAAGAACAAATGAGAATAGCAAGAATTACTGGCCAGGTGACAAAGGTCTACTGGTCATAGGGACCCTGAAGCCAAAGAATTACTTAAACATGTAACAAAAGAGTCGGTTGGTTGGTTGGTTATAGTTGGTATGAAATATAGAACAAATGATCATACCAAGAATTACCGTACAGGTGACAAAGGTCGACTGGTCACACTCGAGACTGTTTTTTTTTTTCTTTCTTAAAACACTGGATTACACAAGAGAAAACCCAATCTGTGCAATTTTTTTTATTTTTGTTGGTTTTTTTTGTTATTGGTAGCGGAAAAATAACTCTTATAGTAGCAATTAACTCCTCCCAATATATCATTGGGAAAAGAAAGCCACCCTTTTTTCCAAGAGTTTAAATGTAAATATAAATCTTCAGCATAATCAGATCTAGATGACTCACCACTAGTCTGTCACTAGGGGAAAAGAGATTAACTCCGTTGAGTCAAGATCCTGTAAATATGCAAGAAGTTAGAATTAGCCACCACTCCTATAACAAAAAAATAGCACAACTGTAGGTTAAGTCTGATATAACCCATTTTGTTTTATGTATTAAAGTTCTGTTAAAACTAATGTATGCTGTAAATATTTTCAAGTGACAAAAATTGAACAATTTAAGTTGTCAACAATCATGCCAAAAGTAAGCAATTGTCCACAATTCCACATTTTATTCTAAGTACTCAAATGGAATTGCTTGCCACAATTGACGTACCTTTGCCAAGATCAAGCGATAAACATATATTACAAATACTAAAAGCAATACAACGAATAACCAGATTACATGATTCCAATGGAGAATAGGTCCAAACTGACCCATCAGGCAAGTTAAAGCTACGATACAATTCAATGCAATAAGTACCTCGAACAAATAATGTTGCTGATGATCGACTGCAATTTGCTGTCGAGACAAAACAGAACGAGGTTCTTTAAAAGGATTGGTATGTTGACCTCGAGTGGATCGCTTTGAGCGCCTTACAGGTGGAACAGATGGAAGACGTCGTCTCCTAGGAATTGAGGGATTTGGAAGAACTACTCCTATGTCCATGTCGGATGACTCCGATTCAGAGTTCGAGGGTGGAACTTGCAGAACAACATCTGGACATGACGTAGCCTGTTTAGAATGAGCAAAATCTGGAGGGACCATCTTCAATTGAGAAGAATTAACAGTTTTAGAAGGTCCCAACCCATCTGCTAACTGTATAACGTAAACAAATGATTCCTTGCCAACATGTTTAATAATCTTGTACACATCTGGAAAATAATAATCCTGCATTTTAGAACGCCCTGTGCTGTGTTTCCGTAATAAAACTAAATCTCCACACTTGTACTGTTTTGGGTTTGTTTTACGGTCATACAAAAGTTTACTTTTAGCTAATTCCTTATTAAGTTTTAGCTTTGCAAGGCGATGAGCTTCTTTCAGTCGTTGACGATGAAGGGAAACCCAATCATCATCTGAAGTCGTTCTAGTCTCACCAAAAAGTAAGATGTCTATAGGAAGTAACGACTCTCGCCCAAACATAAGGTAAAACGGAGAAAAACCAGTGGATGCGTGTTCTGTAGAATTGTATGCAAAGACAAGTTCCGACAGATACCTGGGCCAAGAAGACTTTTGTTTAGCAGACAAAGTACGAAGCAGGTCATGCATAGTACGATTAAAGCGTTCGCACTGAGCGTTTCCAGCAGGATGATATGGAGTAGTGCGAGATTTTACAACATTGTACATTAAACACAATTCCCCAATTAAAGCAGATTCAAACTGTCTACCCTGGTCTGAATGGATTCGTTGAGGAACACCATACTTGAAAAACCACTCTCGTACAAGGGCCCCAGCAGTAGTTTTTGCAGTTTGATCTCTGGTAGGAACTGCAACTGTAAACTTTGAAAAGATGTCAGTTATAACCAGTACATTTTCAATTAGATCAGTTGATGATTCAAGTAAAGTAAAATCAATAGCAATTACTTCCAATGGTCTAGAAGCACACAGATGACCCAATGGATTCCTGATGGAGGGCCTGGACAACTTAGCAACAGTGCAACGCTCACAATTCTGTATCCAGTTTCTCACATCTTGATACATGTATGGCCAAAAGCAACGCTGGCGAATGAGAGATAAGGTTCTTTCCTCACCTTGATGGCCAAATTCATCATGAAGGGAACTTAAAATTCTGTGTTTCAAAACAACAGGAGTTACAAGTTGATGCAGAAATCCCAATTTAGGATCCTCCATGTTCCTGTAAAGAACCCCATCATCCAATACAAGGCGTTTGGACTGTCGCAACAAGACCTTTACTGCATTTGACTCGAATTTATACCGAGGTGAACAAGACAACTTATTCAGATGAATATCTAAATACCGTGATATATCTGAATCGGCTTGCTGCAGAGTCCGCAGTTCTTCCCTGGAGTAACTTGGAAATGCAGATATGCTGGAACAATAACCAGCCACTACTCTGGGTGGACCCATATCACTGGATGTCTCAAATGCTTGAAGTTGCAACTCTGCTGGTAAAGTCGAAAAAGATACATCTGAAGTATCAATACACGTTATTGAATGTGATGTAACAGTCTCACTTGAATCAACCTCAAACTGGCGTGAAAGTCCATCAGCATTACGATTAATGCGTCCGGGACGATAAATAATGTCGAAATTATACGAAGCCAGACTGGCAACCCAACGTTGTTCGACAGCACCAAACTTAGCAGTGGAGAGATAACACAAAGGATTATTATCTGTACGAACAGTGAAAGTAGAACCGTACAGATAATCTTTAAATTTTTCTGTAACGGCCCACTTTAATCCCAACAATTCCAATTTCAATGAGCTATAATTCTGCATAGTTTGCTCTTTTAGACGCAAAGAACGGCTTGCGTAGGCAATAACCCTTTCTTGTCCATCTTGTACTTGCGACAAGACCGCTCCTAAGCCAGACAAACTAGCATCTATGTCTAAAATGAAAGGCTTCTCAAAGTCTGCGTAAGATAGAATAGGTGTAGACACAAATTTTGATTTTAACTCATCCATTGCCTTCTGACAAGAATCACTCCATCTACTCCTAAAATATTTAGGCGAATGACTCTGACACTCGGCCACCAAAGCATGTAGTGGACGAGCTGTTTTAGCAAATCCAGGTACATAACGACGATAATAACTGGCAAAGCCTAAAAACGATCGAAGCTGTTTCACAGTGCGAGGCACAGGCCAATCCACAACTGCCCTAGTTTTCTCCGGATCAGTTGCAATTCCGTTGGCCGACAGCACGACACCCAAGTAATGAATTTCTTTTCGAAAGAGATGGCACTTGGAAGGTTTTAACTTCAGATTATGTTGTTCAAGTCGGGTGAACACTAAATCAAGATGTGCCATGTGTTCTTCGAAAGACTTGGAATATACACATATGTCATCTAAATAAACAAATAACATTTGGTATATCAAGTCACCTACGCACCTTTGCATCAAACGTTGGAAAGTAGCGGGTGCTCCGCAAAGACCAAATGGCATCCTTACATATTCATACAAACCCATAGGCGTTATAAATGCCGTCTTCTCTCTATCGGCCTCATTGACTCGAATTTGATGATATCCACTCACTAAATCTAGAGAGGAAAAATACTTGGCACCGACTGGAGCATCAACCAACTCTGAAATGCGAGGTAAAGGAAAGGCATCATTTTTAGTCACAGAATTTAAACGACGATAATCTACGCACATACGTAGCGTGCCATCTTTCTTCCTAGCAAGAACGATAGGAGCAGCATATGGACTGTAACTTTCAACAATAATTCTATTATCAAGAAGCTTGTGAATATGTTCTTTAACTTCCTTGTACTGGTTAGGTGGCACCCGCCTATATGTCTGACAAATTGGATCTTTATGGGTAGTATTAATGTTATGTTCTACAGTATCTGTGTCACCCAAATCAAATTCGTTTGTTGCAAAAACATCCTTGTGTTTATGCAAAAGTTGATGGATCTGTGCAAGTTCAGCATCAGTTCCATTAAAGTCACTCAAATCGACAGAAACGGACCTTGGAACATCCGACTCTGGAAGCGATGTCTGAGAAGTGGTCATTATCTCGCTAACATGTATTTCATGTACTGAAACAGAAAAATCAATCTGGCGAGAACTATCAACAACTGAATCTGCTCCCCTCAAAACTCCAATACGAGTATGAGGTTTCAATGTAACACCTAAAGAAGACAGGTTATCAACTCGTACCTGAAATTCTTTTCCAATTTCAATCAAAGTAGAGGCCACTAAAATTCCTACTGGGAGATGATCACTGTTGCGCAGCGGTTCAACAACTGCAAGTTTGTAAGGAACAGCTTTTGACACACAGGCACTAACCACAACAAAGCTCTGTGGAGGAACAAAGACGGATGTCGACGCAGTCTTCACTGCTGCAACCGCTGTACCTTTCTTAGCATCAACACTAGCTTGTAAAGTTAACAGACTCTTCAAAGAAGACAAAGTGGAAATTGTCGGCTGAACTCCATCTGGAATTAAATCTATTAATGGACCTAATATATTCATGCCGAGTAACCCAGGTACCTGTCGCTTCATGTCCTTATTCTGCTGATCATGGGAATCCTTCACAACTAAAAAACCCATCCTTGGCAACTTGTAGCCAGACAACTCAACATCCAACTCGAGATATCCTATATAAGGTATATCTAGCCCATTGGACGTCGTTATACGTAAAGAAAGACTGTCGGACTTCAGCTCAGCCCCTGCAGGTTTAAAGTATTTTAAGAAACATTCTTCAGTAACAGTTGAAATCATCGAACCTGTATCTACCAGACAATGAACTTCAATGTCTGCTAGCCTTGCTGTTAGGGTAGGACACCCAGACACTAAATTTGACAAGGAATGATTGTGAAAATTAACAGATGCAACAGTAAGGTCCCCCAGTTCCCTCTCGCTAATTAAAGGACCGTACTTAACGAGAGGTACTAGTTTTCCTTCTTAGGAGTCGAGGAACGCTTTAACTCTTCTATGGTGTCTTCAGCTTTCTTTAACTTCCACAAGTAGCAATTATCTTGTACATGCCCAGGTTTTTGGCAAAATGTACACGGTGGTTTAAACGATTTCTTTCGGGGTCTAAAAGTTTGAGGTTTAGACTCGGCCGCTACAGAAAGAAGATCTTTAACATTCTTTGACAGCTCGTCAATTTGTTTCTGTTGTTTCTGTAAAATATCCAGAATAGTCAATTCTCCTACCACCACCTGTGAAGTCTCAAGAGTAGCCTCATACTTACTCTTCCTCAAAAGAGATTCTTCTGCCCAATCCAAAGCCTCTGCTCTTAAAGAGAAAAAGTCAATGTCAGGATGTTCACGAATGCACGCCTTGAGGTGTTTGTGGAGAAGAACATCAGCAACGCCTTCTACAAACTGATCATTAAGAAGCTGTTCTTTACTTTTTACAAGGTATGGACACTTTCTTTTAGCACGTTCAAACAAATCTAAAAGAGCATGAGAGTAAGCCCTCAGGCTTTCACCTTCTCCTTGCTTACGCTCAAAAAGAGAACGCTGTAATTGAACCGAGGTTCCCTGATCACCGAAAGCATCTCGGAGAACCGCAAAAATACTTTCAACTGAATTTGTGCCCCTATATTTTACTTCATCCCTAGCTGGGCCACTAAGATGTTGAAAGATGAAATCTATCTTTTCCATCTTAGATAATGGACGGGACTCTATGGCTAAATTTATATCAATAATCCAGTCCTCTAACTTTTTTTCATCCAACCCCGAAAATGTAGGTAATTTCTTTTGGCTGGGCATAAGCAAAAATGTCGGCTTGGTAGCTTTGATAGCCTCAACTTGTTGTTGAAGATGTTCAATCTCCTCCATTAAACTCTCTACCTTCAGTTGTCCATCTCCACCCGTGGCCATGATGAGACAACTTAAACCTACTATCCACAACAAAATGTTCATATACAGAGCTACACAACCACGCACTGCCTGCAACATACCGCTACTCAGCATCCTAATGCAAAACCGCTAGTGAAGGCATCACAGAACGACATAGTACTACAAGGATGTCCCAGCACAGGTACGCAGTCCACTGCACAAAAGAAGGTATGTAATAACAAAGTAGTAAAGTTAATTTAAATTGTACAAGTATCCAACGAATACAAATACAACTAACGAGTATACACGTAAAACCCTATATCCAGGAACAGTTTGGTTGAGAACATTCCAATATAGTCTTAAGCCACAAAAGACTTCAATATACAAGCAATCCAACCTAAGCTTCTGACTAATCTAGTTGAACATCCAATTAAATTTACAAACGGTACCTTACATGAAAAACTGGAATTACACAAATTCACAATATTTAACAACGGTTTTTTTCTTTCTTTTTTTAAACTATAAATCTAACAATCAACTACTAAATTAAATGTCTATCTTGTCTTTCAGGACGATTCTCTTCCGGGTTTTCCGTGCTCCAGAAGTTCACATCAGAACATCCAGTCAATACACGACCATCCAGAAAGTAGTACGGCCCTCAAATCCTCCACTTCAGGGTGTAGGCCTATATTGACTGTCGTTTATACCTAATTTTTGTATTATTTTTCTATTAATTATCTTAATTGTGACAATTCAATCCCATCCTCGTCGCCAAACAGTAACCAATGGGAGGGGGGATTCGGAGGACTAATATCGCCCAACCAGGACAGAGGCCCACGAACGACTATAAAGTACAAATCACCCCTCACAGGTCAATGGAAGTCACAATTGGATAATTCAAATTTATTTTATATACAATTACACAAGCATCAACATTTATTTTATATCAAAAACCAGTTATCAATTGTAGTGCATCCAAACAGGCAAAGTTAATCATAAAGTCGGCTCTTACTCGTGCCTCCAATTAGGTACGAGACAGTAATTCTAAAGTGCTCTAAAAATCTGTAACGTGAATTCTTATTCATATGTTACCTGAAGTCCAATCAAATATTTAATTATATTTACATCCTAGTTAACTTTATACTGGGATTAACACCATTTCGTGTCAACCATCAATTCGAGACAGTAAATCAAAACTGCTCGAAAAATCTGTAACAGTAATTAACTATTACCTGAAATCCAGTTAAATATTTAATTATATTGCAGCTTCACATGTTACGTTTATATTTAAAGCAGCACTCTTGGGCCAGCAGTCCATTCAAAACAGTAAATCAAACTGCTTAAGAATCCTTCACAGGACTTTATACTATTACCCGAATGCCAGTTAAATATTTCTTTGGATGTTCTTAACAATCGATACAAAAATAAATATAACACTATTGTGAATTAAATATACAACAATGTGTTACATATTCCCAGTTCCCAATATCTCTTTAAGCTTTGTGATAACGTAATTTAAGAATTTAATACGGCCTTAAACGACAGTCAATACTGCATCTGTCGAAAAATAAGACACTTTTTTAATGTACAGCTATTTCAATACAGTCATTTAATTATATATGTTATTGAAAAGATTGACTAATCCAGCAGTCGTATGTATTGCCTTGTGTACATGTGTAAAAAAGTTATCACGTTGATATAAAGGGTTTGGCAAGTTTGACAAACACAAATCGCAATTTCCAAAATGTTAGGTTAAATTTGTTTAAAATGATCCATATTGCACAGCATGTACATATAATGTTCAAATATGATTATTTCAGATCAAGCAAAATCATAACTTTTAGTAACTTATTTACCAAAATGTCTTCATTGCAACTGTAATAAACAATAAGTAAAAATACCTTGATCACAAATTGAAGTAAATTGAACTTCCCATCTCCAACTGAAGAAGGATCAAGGACAGCCAGCACATGTAGCGTCCACAACCTGTGCCGGGACTACCGATCATCAGCGTCATAGCAAAACTCAGCGATGCCCTCAAACAAGCAGTATGCAGGAAGGACAGGTCCCGAACAAGATGTAATACAGGACAAAAATGCTAAAAACGCTTGCAGTGCAAGATTGCACAGCAAGGGACAATAAGTTCCGAGCAAGATGTAGTACAGGACAAAATGCCAAGATGCAAGCAGTGCAAGATTGCATAGCACACAGCAACCGTAGTCTCATGAAAATGACAGACAGACTCCCTGTGCACGCAGCTACAGGCTAGTTTATAATAAACATGTTCCACTTGGATGCTTATACCTCACAAAAGCAAGCTAAAGATATTTGTATAATAAAAGAATTCCACAATAGGCCTCGGGTTATAGAGACCCTGCAGCCAAAGAATTACCGAACAGGTAACAAAAGAGTCGGTTGGTTGGTTGGTATGAAATAAAGAACAATGGTCATACCAAGAATTGTTGAACAGATGCCAACCAGTGAACTATGTAGTTGACACGATGAAATAAAGAACAAATGAGAATAGCAAGAATTACTGGCCAGGTGACAAAGGTCTACTGGTCATAGGGACCCTGAAGCCAAAGAATTACTTAAACATGTAACAAAAGAGTCGGTTGGTTGGTTGGTTATAGTTGGTATGAAATATAGAACAAATGATCATACCAAGAATTACCGTACAGGTGACAAAGGTCGACTGGTCACACAGGTACCGCTGTTCCCACTGTACTTCCCCAGTATGGGTACACATAGCTACGATCTCTCTATTGTACATTGTCTGTCCTCGTTTCAGTTTGTTTTTCTCAATTTGTTTCTGTCTCATATCGATAGTGAAACAGAAAATTGCAGCGTTGAATAAGGAATTGGTGCAGCACTTCGAATCCCATGACGTGGACGGCGTTGTTGAAATGTTAGATGATCAAATTATAGTCATGCTAGAAGGTGCACCGACTGCAATTGGGAAAGAAAGTAAGTTTCATTAAATTTTATAAACTTAAGCTAACCTTGTTTCTAAAAAGTAAAGTAACAAAAAAAAAATATCTTTTTCAAAGTGAACAAAGAAACTGGCAGGAGCGGGATTCGAACCTGCGAACTCCGGAACACCGTACCGGCGTTCTACCAACTGAGCTATCTTGCCCTATGTTGGTGGTCTCCCAAATTGTCAGTATCTTTGTTCGGGTGGGCGCTAGTCAGAAGTCATAAATCCAGAATGCCGTAGAGCCAGGGATCACACCCAATCTTACAATACAACCTGTGAAGCGACATTATCGATAGATTAAGTAATGAACGTAATACAGATGGCAATGACCACATATACTACTTTTGTCAGAGGTTCGGGTAGCCCAGGCGCGGTTCTACGGGGGGGGGGGGGGGGGGGGTGAACCCCCTCCCCCCCCCCAAGTCAAATCATGGGTGCGCCACTGTCACGTGCGAAGGGTCTAGCCCCCTAAAAAAAATGGCTCTAGAACCGCG
The DNA here is from genome assembly GCA_037893225.1 of Hippasteria phrygiana. NCBI lineage: Eukaryota > Metazoa > Echinodermata > Asteroidea > Valvatida > Goniasteridae > Hippasteria > Hippasteria phrygiana. The sequence continues at coordinate 955,930 of JAZGUH010000140.1, forward strand.
CCTGGGGTAGCCTATAGTTTATTTATTTATACTGGAAGTTTGTTGGAAGTCACTTGGCCGATTTGGATCAGATGTACATGTTCCTTCAGCTTACGTTCTATTTGGTACGAAAGCACCCAACCATTGGTTCAATGCACACAATCTCTTCATCGGTATGATCCAAATACGGGACATCGCGATGAAGCTTGACGCGCGAGTACCTGATATATTTACACCACACTTCGAATTACACTTACGAAGGGGATTTGCATAATGTTATTAAAATAGCGCATTCTCTTCAACAGATGTAGGACAAACACTAAGTTGGGACAAGAGACTCAAGAAGGCTTCCATTACAAGCTTACTGGTGAAGTCGTTGGATGCTGATGACAACTATATTTTAGAGATCGGTGACTCCATATGGCTTGATGAGGATAACAACGCCATCTTTGACGGAAGGTATATAGCGATTTGGCAGGGCGAAGCGTAGTCTGGTTCCCGGACCAAGAATATTCTGACTATTTTTGATGAATATTATGTCAGGTAGCCGCCAAGGATCACGTGACGAAAACGGGAGGAATTCTCCTGTTTCCGAAAATGTCCGAAGGTTTCCGAACTTTTGGGTCATTGTGTTCCCGGAATCTCAGGAATTCTTTTCAGAAATCTAGAGGGGGGGGGGGGGGGGGGGGGGGGGTTAGGTAACAATAGTATGGAGTGTGTTTAGGGTATAGGGACAAAAAAGGGGCGGGGGTACCCCTATGCCCCATATCGTGCTGGGTATGGACCCTAATACTCATCCTTAAATGTTGGGTACAATAGACCTTTCTTTTGTTGTAAACATATATTTTGACGCATGCGTATTTTATGGTTTGGAAACTGGTTGGCACTGGAAAATTGACGGGCATGGAAAATGTTAAATATGATTATTTTTCTGAAAAAGTGACTCCAGAGTTTTTCCCTTAAAAATGTTTTGAAAAGCGGGATTGGGTGGCCTCAAAAGGAATAGAAAGCACTGGAATAAATGTCGCCTGGGCAAGCTTTCCTCATGTCCTCTTTGGATACGTCACTGTCAAAGCATTGAACAGTGGAATTATGTGCCAGTGTAAACTAAAAACGCTCAGTTATTACTAGGCCTATATTTGGAGTGGCAACACGAGCAAATCGCAAAACAAGTAAATGGTGACTGAATCCATTCAGTGTTTATATTCTCACGGCCTTTCTTTTTTATGTGATTTACTCACAGGAATTTGTTCCTCTGGAAAAAAGAGGGCGACGACTACAAACTTTACATCAACATGTTTAACTCAAAGGTCAAGTGAGGGCTCCGCGAAATCATCCAGTGGAGAGCTGGAGAATCTCGACAAAGTCGACAATTTTTCAGAGTTGTAATCGAGTCAGTCACAAGTCAATGACAAGTCAGATCAAAAGGCAGATCACAAGTTAATCACAAGTCGGCTCACAAGCTACATGGGTTGAACTATGACAAAGGAATGCTTTTGTTATATAGTGCGTTTGAATAGCTTGTTACATGGCTTGAGACCACATTTGTGAAGTGACATGTGAAATGCCTTGTGAAGTGACCTGTGATGACTTGTGATGACTTGTGATGACTTGTGATGACTTGTGAAGTGACCTGTGATGACTTGTGATGACATGTGATGACTCGATTAACAACTCTGCAATTTTTCTTCCAAATTATGTCAGTACAGTCTCTGGTGAAAATGTAGGGTCACGTGTAATTCAATTTCTTTTAGATTAAATTCGTAATAATTTTGGGAGGAAAACCAATTTGCCGATAATGATTTGAAGCTGGTGGAGGGAAGAAATTATAATCATGGTTTGAGCGTGCAGCGATCAATATAGGCCATAGATAGATACAAACTTTATTATCCCACTTGGGGAAATTAGAGCGGTCTTGACAATTAACATTGACATTAAAAAGTAACAGAACATATACAATTCCAACTAAAAACATTATATCACAATTAAAAACAGCAATTATATAAACAAAATATCGACCTATTTGGGATATTTATATTTAGATAGCTGAAATTCAACCTGCAACCATTGATTTACATATACATTGTATCTGATTCTTCAGTTTCCAGTGTTGGCTTGTCGGAATGATGATAATTTGTGTTTTTCGGTTACCAAAAATCTGTTGACACAATGATGTAAAAACAGAAACATACATGTATATTCTCTTTAAAGCTGTAGTACGTGCAACAATTAATGCATTACAGTCTGTCGGTGTTGCACAAGGCACATTGAAAGTTGAACTTTGTTGTATAACATACACATTTTTACCTTGATATAATCATAACACCCATCTTTAGGGGTCTCCATTTTCTTGACAATTGTCTTTAAAAAAAAATCACATTTATCCCCGAAAAATGTTCTGTCGGAAAACAATTTGAAAAGTTGGGAGGGAGGGGAACTAATAATTTTAGAAGCACATTTGGCATTAAAGCTGAAATCAAATGAACATACAGTAACCTTGTAACTGACAAACCCTGGTAATGTACCGGTAAGTAGGAAGCAAATCTGGTGTAAAGCGTCCTTAAGAGCTACCCGAGGTTTCAAGCTCTATGGTCTTTTCGAATCAGTGGTTCAAACGATCATTCGTAGTATCGTGGTCACAGTATGTGGTTAAATTGTGCAGCAATTATGCCATGACACACAAGAAGCTTTACACATGTTTATAATATGGCTCCGTGGCAGCCCAACAAGTCAACTTTCCACACTAAAAAATTATTGTGTTAAATTAACACCATGTATCTACACTAAACCATTCGTCCCATATGGATACCACATGGTGTTAGTTTAATTAATACCACAGTGTATCTGATTGGTGGAATCGTGTTCTGTGAATAAAAGGTTTCCTTCTTCAACAGTGGTGGAGGAATTACTTGTAGATATTAACTGAATAAGGGGCCATTCAAAATGTTCAGTGTTATTACATTTCGATTTTGTTTCCCTCAACATTTTTTGATCCACCCACCCACCTCAATTTTCGATATATTGACTTTCCATTCAGTTAAACAAAATATGTTCAGTTCAGTGACGGCATGATGCAGTTGTGGGTCTCCCCCACTTGAACATGTGCCATAATGACTTCTTGTGTTTCATTAGTTGATAGGATGTGGGGAATGATTGGTTGCAATCCTTTTTTTTTTTTATTGAAAAGTGAATTTCGATTTTCAATATTTTTCATTGACCCACCCACCCACATTTTCGAAGAAAAAATCGAATTGAAAATTTTGAATGGCCCCTATAGGTTTATTTTGGTTGTGAGGTGGTGCGACATTGAACAAGGCTGATTTTCAGGAAGAATCTGTTTTTATTGTAGAATTCTGGTCATAAGTAACAAGGAAATGGTTAACAGTTCTAACATTAAATATTGGTGCCGTAATAAATTACCTGTATGGGAAGCATATATAGTGCCATCTTGAGTTATTCTGATTTTGTACCCGTCCTACAAGCTTGAAACGGCATCTATAGCTATACGCTTAGGTATATATCCACCATGAGATTTCGTTTTTGCGCCAACACTTTAATGGAAGGACGGTATATAAAGGTGTTTGGACAGGGTAGGTTTGGGAGCAGGGTTGCGGTTGGGCAGGGCATAAAGGCGCGGATCCGGGGGGGGGGGGGGGGGGGGTCGAAACCAACGGTGAGAAAGTGTGTATCTTTTTTTCGCAGATGAAACATTTGGGAGTCACTTTTCTGGGCAAATTTCAACCCCCCCCCCCCCCCCCCCCCCCCCTAGCCAAAAAGCCTGGATCCGCCCCTGGCATGGCAGGTGGGGACAGGGTGAGGCAGGCTACCATGACACAGATTCTTTGAGGATCTTCAAGTTCGAATCTTTAATTTTACCAGCACCTACCTGTACAGATATAATTATCTAACATTTGGAATTGTGTATGGATGAAGGTTTCCGAAAAGCACCTCTTTGTCGAGTGGAAACCCTACTGCGAAAACATTAACAAGGAACAATTACAATCACAAAGACAAACAATCGTCAAACAATCCACAAGAGAAACTGACCAGGTAAATTTGAATACATTTTCAAAGTGAACAAAGAAACTGGCAGGAGCGGGATTCAAACCTGCGACCTCCGGGTTACCGTACCGGCGATCTACCAACTGAGCTATCTTGCCCTATGTTGGCGGTCTCCCAAATTGTCAGTATCTTTGTTCGGGTGAGCGCTAGTCAGAAGTCAAAACCCATAAAAGTTGGTACATACATTCAACCAAAGAAAAAAGTCCCCGTCTAATACTTTTGATTTATAGGGGCCGTCCATAAAGTACGTACGCACGAAATGCCGACTTTTTTTTACCCCCCTCCCCCCTGTACGCATGGCATACGCAGTGGCTCCAACTCCTCCCCCCCCCCCCCCTCCCCCTGTACGCATACGCATTCCATATCTCTTTTTGACTTCTCAGACTACCCTATTCTAGCATCATTAAACGTCACAGTACACCTGCTCTAGTAGTATGATTCGCATGTATGTCGCATCCAAAGTCTGAAATAGATCACAAAATGTTGACAGAAAAAAAAATGCAAACATTTTTATTAACGGACTTGGAAATGATTGAACAGTGATATATTTTGAACCAAAACAGCAGTCAATGAGGACAATCATGAACCAAAAAAGGAAGAAAAAAAATACCCCGATACACTATTTTTGGCATAGTTTGCTCTTGACGTTTCACGAGTGGTTTATTGAGATAGTGAATAACGCTTTTCACAAAAATATGTGTGTGAACAAAAGGCAGTTGATATACAAGACGTATATTTCTATTTATATCTTTTTTACCTCCAGTACAAGAGCGATTTTGGACAGCACGCGGGTGAAATTGATACAAGTACATGTACACCTGTACGTTTCCGGTGCCGGTTTATCAAGCAGTCTTTTTGTTGCGGTCTAAAAATAGGCCGGAGTTGGCTGGCGGTGGCGCTGGGAAGACCAATTTACTTTTGGTTGGGGTGAAGGGTACTGTGTTTTAACTGTTTTTTGATGCACAAAAGCTGGTCCTGGTAGTTATTTATATGAGATATAGTACATTGATTTCATGACAATTCATTAAAAGCAAATTGTCAATTGCGTACGGTACGCATTGGCTTGGACCCCCCCCCCCCCCCCCCCCCTGTACGCATGGTATACGCAATGTCACCCCCCCCCCCCCCCCCCCCCCCCCTTCGTGTGTACGTACTTTATGGACATCCCCTAATTCAAAAAGTATTTTATAGATTTTTGTCACTCAAAAGGTGATGAATGCACAGATTTCTTACTCACACGATGAGTGGTTCACTATGAAATCATGCATTTTATGAAATTGCGTGCAAGAACAAAAGTTGCACTTTTGTCAGCATGTTCAAGTTACACACAGGAAGTAAGAAGTACTCATTATTTGGTCATTAAAACACAATTTATTACTCCATGTCTTAACTTTAGTTAAGTAGCCCAGTTAAAAAAATGTTTCTGCTTATCCGCAAGAACCGTTCAATAATGGGTAGGCCCTATGTCCGCCGTCTGCTGCAATCACCTCAAGACACCTCTTGCGCATACTGTTTATCAAATTGCGTGCCTATGCGCTGCTGATCCAAGTTGGCCCAGGCCCGTTGTCATTCACTTTCTTGTTGGCTGTCTGCTTGATGTCATCCCAGAGGTTCTCTATAAGATTGCAGTCGGGGGATCTTGCTGGCCATTCCATACGCTCAATCCCGTTGTCTTCCAGATACTGGTTGGTGACTTGAGCACGGTGAGGTGTTGCATTGTCGTCCATAAAGACGAACTCGTCTTTACACGTGTGGTTGCAACACCTGGTCAACATATCGTCGGGCTGTGAACCTACCTGGAATGGGAACAAGGTCCGTCTTGCCATTGGTGCTGATGCCACCCCACAACATAACACTTTCAGCTTGGTAGGGCTTCACATCTTGGAGGCAGTCTCTGTTTAGTTGTTCCCCCACTCTTCTCCATACTCAAACTCTTCTATCGGCCTTTTTCAAGTTAAACCTGCACTTGTCTTGTCTTGAAGGAAGGAAAGAAATTTTAAAAGGTACACACCTGTAAACCCAACATTGCATATGAGACGAAAAGTGCAACTTTTTTTCTTGCGCGCAATTTCATAAAATGCATAATTTCATAGTGAAAACGCTGTCTATTCATTGGCCAAGAGTAACCACTCATTGTCCAAGAGTAACCACTCATTGTGTGAGTAAGAAATATGTGCATTCATCACTTTTTGAATGACAAAAATCAATAAAATACTATTTGGGTTACATCAAAAAGTATTAGACAGGGACTTATTTCTTTTGTTGAGTGTAGATACAAACTTTATTATCCCACTAGGAAATTAGAACGGTCTTGACATTTAACATTGACATTCAAAAGTAACAGAACATTATATAATTTGTTTGAGGGACTAATGCACTTGTTTCCGCCGCCCTCGCCCCTCACCCCCTCACCGGAAGTGGCGCGGGATTGTACATTATATTTTGTGCCCGAGGATGGGGACTTTGGTCTTTGAGTGTCTAGAAAAATCGGTCCTACACTAAAATGTGTACAGGAGAGTAGTGATCCATGGTGGGGGTTTTGGTCACTGAGGTCATTCCGTAAATTTGGGGTCAAATTTTGGTGTCCCTGCTAGCTGACATGTATAAGAGTTTGCAATTCAGGACACATTCTTTAATGCCTTCTATCTCCAAGAGTGATTGTGTAAAGCAAAATACCTGCCCAACAAGTAAACAAAAAAGTTAAGCCAATTTTAATGATAGGGCCTACTTGATGGAAATTGAACAGGTCAGGTGTAACAGGGACACCAACAAATGTCATACTTTTGGACCCACAATTTCCGAAATGACCATCCCCACATTGGGGGTGGGGCAGCTCGGGAAGGGGGGGGGGTGGAGAAACATATGATAGGTGCACAAAGGAAAGTGTTTCTTTAAGAGTTTGAAAACCGGTCTTGAAATTTGTCGCAAAATGTGCAGAAACTGACATCCCAATGTGTGCATTATTGCACGAATGCAACGAGGTAAACGTGGTATATGACGTCTTAGATCTGTTGGCAGTGTTAATATTACATTGTGTATGTTGACTGATAAAACAAGAATTGATCGTTGACTGAAATCATGTAGTCGAACTGAATTTCCACTTTATATCAAAGCACCGGGAACGATACTGCAGAAGAGGTGACACGGTGCGACAGAGCAAAAACATAATATGCAACAGCGCAACAACAAGAAGTGTACGACTCACAAGATAATATATTCGGCTGAGGCAAACAAACGCTTTGCTGATCTAGTTTTCTTTTTCTGACGATTTGTTCACAGAAATTTGTTCATTTGGAGAGAAAAAATATGGCTACGGTTACAAGCTATACATCGACGTGTTCAACTCGAATGACCAGTAATTAAGGTGCTGCCAAATGACCCCATGGAAAGATGACCTCAATATTGTTTCTTTCTCCCGATCTGCATAGCCTCTAGGTTAATTACATGTACATCTGCTCTGGGCTTTTAATGAATGGATTAGGATTATAGGGAAACTATTTTGCTTATTAAGTTCAAATTAAAGCATGACACCCCCCCCCCCCCCCCCCTCAAATGTATGCTGTGCAGCTGTGAACACAAACATGTACAGAGTTCTCACTGAAGTCGGTATCAGACTTACAATAAAACCCCGCGGTTCATCATCACCTTCTTTTACGCACACTGCACAGCATTTACGCTAGTCTTGGTTCAAGACGTTGTTACGTATAATACGCGATAACCGGCCGCCGCGAGAGGGCGTTATTAGCCACGAACTATTAATAGCCACGAACCGCCAGTAACAACGTCTTGGGAATCTTGTAAAATCTCCCCCCGAAAAATGGGGGAAACTAGTGCGCATGCGTCAATTCTGTATGAAAATAAGGAACATTTTCTCTTCACGCACGCGCACATACGAAAAGGAGCTGCCATGAAGTTGCACAATAGTCTGGTAGTTATCTATATACTGGCAGAAGGGGCACTGGTAAGTTCACGATCGAAGCTGCTTGCTCTGCTTTGCATTGATTGCAGGCAGCCGGCCGGCCGGCCGGCCGGCTATGCGCTATAGCGGCTGCAGTGTTCACCGCTCGTGTTTGCATGCGACGTCTTGCAACTGTGACGATCGATGCGAGGAAGATACGACGGGTAAGGTGCCGGGGGCGGGACCGGGCAGGCAACCTGGGTGATGGTGTGTAATCTGCGGGAAATTACTTGTTACATGCAAGAAATACCTCTCCGTTATATTAAACCGTAGGGGCTCGGACAACTCGACCGTTGGCCGACTCGACTCGAGACAACTCGACCGTTGAGACAACTCGACCGTCTTTGCGTCAAATGGGAAGACAATTAAGTCGTCCGTGGAGACAAGTCTTCCGTTGAGACAAGTCGTCCGTGGAGACAAGTCTTCCGTTGAGACAAGTCGTCCGTTGAATTGAAGTCGACTCGGAGGTAGGGGAATCGCTGCTGTCTCGGCGGGGATTCGCGTCCAGCCTCAAAGCAAACATGAGCCTGAATTTTTGTCGAGTTTCACCAGTGGAGAAAACCCGCAGGAGATCTAGGCCCTTTTTCAAACCCTGGCTTGGGCTCAGGCTTCGGCTTCGCGTAATTTTAAGTCCCCAGATTTGGCAAGATCTGGGACGCTGTTTTTGCTACATGTACATCAAAGTATTTTGTTTTAACCAAGAGCCAGTGCCTGTTTATTTATTTACATATTCAAGAATTCAGATCGGCAGTGGGACTGGGGAATAGCTGTAGACGAAGCCGAAGCCCAAGCCGAAGCCAAGGTTTGGAAAAGGGCCCTAGAGTGCGTCTCAGTATCTTTGTGAACTGTGCAACAATCGAATCACCAGAGTACGACAATCTCCGTTTTCCCCGGCCGTAAAGACGAGGGCCTCGTGATACGTGAGCTATTTGTTTTATTATTATCACGGCCATTTTTTATTTATATCTCAATCAAATCACCTAACAAGGTCTCCTCAGCAATATTATAATATTAATTATCATATTCAGCCCCGTTAAGATTTTCTGTGTATTATATTTCCATCATTCCGGAACTTTTTAGTTCATTCCCCCCTCGGCCCTACCAAACAATCCAAATAGCACGGACCTGCTATACCTTTATCTTCATATACTAACACTCGGGCGGTAGTAGTCGGGGGGGTTAGATCTATGCATAATGCATTTATTTATGAATTCACAATGCGCGCTGCAATCATTATGCTAAGCAGGTGCGTGCGCACAACACGGCTTCTACAAGATTCCCAAGACGTTCTTACTGGCGGTTCGCGGCTATTAAGTTTGTCGGCCAGTTATTGCGTATATACGTAACAACGTCTTGAACCAAGACTACATTTACGCCCTGCATTGGTACACAGCGCCCGCTAGTGTTCACAGAAAATTGAATCGTTTGTGACCTTCGTGAGAAGCGTGCTAAAAATCGTAAAGCTAGGGAGTCCAAATAATTAGCGAGCGAGGATAACAATTGATATCGGCAAATTTATATTGAGTGCAGCACAAGTTCTTGTCATCTAGATCTAAGCATCGTAGAATTTCGAATATGGCACCTGCGAGTCATCGCTCGAACTTCGCGATAAACTGCCAGATTTTATACATATTGAAAGAATAAATCTAAAATATTTGAAATTAATATGTATTTCCTGTAAAAAAAAGTGTTCTATATACACCTGATCGTATTTTCCCCAGGAAAATTTAATGAGCTTTGTCAAAAGCATTCATTTGTCATTGTTCATCCAGTCACTTGTGGCCAGCTTTATGAAAGCACTTCTGACTGGACTTGCGAATGGACTTGTAGGGAACTCGACTACAACTCTGGCCTGTGGTATGCCTACCTAGCCTTATGTACAATCCTTATGAGATTTCACATGGCCATAAGTTTTGATGACGAATTTTGGGCCTATGACAAAAACCAGGCTATAGCAACTTTGACTAGGCTGTGTGGGTGTGTTTCGATAGGGAACTTGTGGAGTTTGAGAATTTTTGACAGCAACACGGCGGTGTAAACAAAACATGTTTACAAACGGACTGAAAAAATGTATTCCCATGGCACACCGCAGGGTTACACATTTCCAAAATTAATCCCCATGTTTTTCCAGTTTAATATTTTACACACATTTAAGTTTCGTTTAACATCACACTTTATTTCTTTCAATCAAAGAGGTATAATCTCCATACATTCCGCAAATCACATGATTGCAGACTTCGTTCTTGCTTAACTATGCTTCTTTAATCTAGTTAATCTGTAGGGCTTTAGTTAACTCGGCCCAGTGTTCATGCAGTGTAGTCATAATCATTTACTAAGCATAAAAAGGTTGGTGTACTCCTTGCACATCGGGAAGTTCTCTCTAAAATACAAAAATAATTCCTCTTGCACTTCAAAACAAGAGCAATACGTTAAAGTACAAGGTATAGGGGCAACTGTACTTCGAGATAAAAAATAAAGCAGGGCGACATATAGGCCTACATGGACTAGCATCAACACTCAGTATTTTACGGGAGACGTCGGGGTGTCGCAGCGGCTATCTGGCAGCCAAGTGAACCGCTACAATGTGTTTGTGCAGTCAAGCGTAACCTATACACAATAATCCAACAATGGATTGAAACTGCACAAACAGCGGCCAATGGCGTCATACGGCCTGGTGGCACTGTTTAATCCAACAATGGATTGAACCTGCACAAACAGTGGCCAATTGCGTCATCCGGCCTGGTGGCACTGTTTTTTTGGCGCCAAATTCCGTCATCCGTACGCAAGGGGTTGTTAACACAAAGCTTTTCAGTGAAAAACGAGCGCTTTACTAAATGGTACCTCTCAATGAAAACCATGGCGCCCATTAATATTTAGAATTGCACAGGGATAAATATTAATTTTAATACTTTAACTTCACATGTATATAAAGATATGCAACCGGTTTAAAATAAAAATAAACGGACAGCCAAGGGAATAACCATGTTTCTCTCCTATAACCCACTTTCTTCATTCAGTTCTACAATGTACCTTTAGATACATGTATTCAGTTTTTCCAGCAAACGAAAATTCACTTCTTTTCTAGGCGGTTTAGTGAGGGTGAACATCGCTTGAATAGTATTTGCCGAACAATGGAAACATAATCTACGGTTTTAAGTTACACCGATGTAATGGACCGAGTATAAATGCAAAATGAGGAGCTGGAAAAAACTATACCCACACATATGATGGCTAATGGAATTTGTTTTATGAGAGAGTCAAAAACGCGAAGGAACAAAACGGCGAAAACCTCGTTTGTACATTTTGTGCTCCTGTCCAACAAATTATTTGTGGACACTCAATATGTTTCCAGCAAATGATTGTGCTTTATCTACACTAAAAAAAAACAATCCAGCATTACAGCTCAATGTAAACTGAATATAAAGAGTAAAACTTCAGCATCGGAAAGAACTTAAATTCATTTGCGATAGTCTTATGATAACCAGTGGGTAACTATACAGTGCCCAGTCCGAGTAACTTGGACCCTACTTATTGCTCTGTTTTTAACATTGGGACATGATCTGGCGGTAGAAGGGTCCAAGGCAAATGCAAAAGTCTGAAGACCCAACAAAAACATAAGATTTCACCCTTAAATACGTAGGTCCAAAAACGTACTCGGACGAGTGTCCAAGTTACAGAGCAGCAGTTAAGGCACCGTTCTTATCTGCGGGCACTCATTACAGTCAGCTTAACTTTTCTGCACAACTACGTTTTCTAATGGGGGTTATCTGGGGGTCACATGCCTTGGTTGGGGTTGAGGGGTGGGGGTTGGGGTTGCGCACACTTCCCCCTTTAAATCCGTTGGATTTACACCATTGTCGATAGCTAAACAAAATCCAGTACAACCTTTAACCCTAGCTCACATCTTTTTTTTCAACTCGCAACCCCACACACACAAAGTTGTAAATGCCTTTATCGTGGACCTCCGATTGTTCTTTTGTTTATACTTTTTTGGAAGGTCCCTCATTGGTTGTGTACATGATTTTCAACTGTGGACCTTGCCTTAGTGTGGACCCTATTGTTCTCTATTGTTAAAGGCCAATGATTTATTGTGAACACAAACTCACTCACTTCTCTTCAAACAAGAAAACTGCAAAGGTCAAAACAAAAATAAGGAATGAATCAAAGATTTTCCTAATCTAAATCTAGCGGGTTTCTAAAGACTCCCTCGTGGGGTACCATTGTCAGTATTGTTACCCTTCCTTCCCGGTACCCTGTAAGGAGACTAATGTAGGAACACAGCGACCAACACAAAAGAGGGGGAGGGGTTTCCCTATCTGTCCCATATCTTGCTTCAAATCTGCTACTACAGTTGTTATTTATGTCAGTTAACCCGAGATCTGTCTGAATTGATGGGGTGCTGGTATGCCAAGACGGGCGTGTGTAGCCAAGCGTAATGCAAATAATAGGCAAACAATGGATTGAGTATGTGCAGCAATGCGCATATAAACGACATCCGGCCAGGTGGTCTTTTTCAAACCGCGGCCATGGCCGTCATCCGTAATCAAGAGGTTAATGGAACAAGATTTTCCTGCAGCACCAAGGTACTGCACTTCACAAATCTGAAGAAACGTGGGCAGAGGATGAGGCCGAGGGCAGAATCTTTGACAAATATCTCAGTGGAGAAACGAAGAATAAGGAAGGGTAAGAAACCCAATTTCATGTTGGCACGTGTGGGACTCGAACCCTCGTCTCAGAGGTGGAAGGGCAAGCCAGTATCCCTACAACCTGATTCCTAAAAGGCACTGGGTTCTGGTTCAGAGTCCTCATCACACGAACATTATGATTCTGACATCTTTCCCCGACACTTTCTGTTGAGAAAACAAATACGTCGATAGCTGCCATCCATCTGGCTCAAGCCCACAGCGAATCCATCTCATTGCATGACGCTGCTAAAAACAGGGGTGAGATTTCTTTGGAATTTTTCCCGATTTCAGGATTTTTGGTAAGTCGTCTTCCAGATTTCCGTTAGATTTTTGGGGTCCTTAAATTGTTTTTATCATTCCAAAATGATCTCTGCAACCCGAAAGTCTTCTTTTAATTCTGATAACCCTATTTTTGCCAAATCTGAAACATATTTTTTGTTAGAAAATGCAGTTTCCTTGTGCAATGTTCAGCAACCTCATACAAACTAAATGCCTCTGAATCTTTCGTGGATTTTTAATTTTCCTCAGATCCCACCCCTGTAAAAACCGTCTCTCACCCTTTCATGCCCAAGTTATTTTTCTTGCACTGAATTTTACGTGATAGATTGGGCTGGGACTTTAAAGTCCCATCGGGCGCGAATGAGTTAAAATTAAGGCTGCAGTTTGGAACCGTTTACACGGTTAACCGACCGTTTAAACGGTTACACGGTTACATTTTTCCGTTTCGGTTAACCGTAATCCAATTTTTAAAAATCGACATTTCCTTTTTGAAGCACAGGGTGCGCGAAGAAAAAGAAATCAAGTTGCGCCAAGCACGAAAACAAAAACTCTTTTGAAGATTCGACCGACCGAGAAGGGGAATGCCAAATGTTTGCAATGTCTTGATAGATTTCCCGATGTTTGTAATGGTCCCCTTCTTATTGATTGCCGTCTTTGCGTTGTTTTTCTAAGAAGCGAGGGTAGTGTGGTGGCATTATATTACCGCTTAAAACATCAAAGGATGGACAGCGGAACCGATGGTGAGATACTGAGCCATTGCCGCCCCTATCATGTAGTGTAACATTTTTTGTGTAATGGTTACCATTGACCAATAACGTGAGAAATGCATTAAAACAAAAAAATGTGGTGGGCTATTGTCTGCACTGGTTTATGTCTGAATTATTTGTTTTTACTGATTGTAGCTCTGGGTCCCTTGACGAGTTGACGTATAAAAAAGGGGTGTGGTTGAGAAAAGTCTCCACACTTCGGTGCATTACAATTTTCGTTTGCGACTGCCTTGTAATTCTCCAACGATATTTTTCCTTCGTTTTCTTATTAATTTCGACTACATGTAACTGAATTCGACTGTACAATATTGTTTTGGGATGGTTTCAGTTTTGCATAGAGAGAATAATTGGCACAGTTCAGTGCACAAATTCAGCTTCATTTTCTCCAACAAGTGGTCATTACTAACAACTTCAAAAGGTATAGCCTGGGCTAGAACGAGCTACAGCAACACGCAATACATCAAATCAAAGTTTATGACCTTTTACGTTCAGGAAATATCTCAATGTTTCTTATTTCACTGCTGTCCACTCGTTTTGTGGTGCGTCCATCCATTATTCATTCTTTTAATGACCTTAATTGGGCATCAGAATTAAAGCTATGTTAAAATTGAAACGACGATCAAGCTGCATATATCCGCCCTGGATATTTGTTTGGGCTCCGTTTAGGAATTATTCTATTCTCAGTAGAATATTCTACCTCACCTGATTTCCTCTTTCATATAATAAATGATAAAAAATGCATGAAGACTTTATAGGCTATCAGTTAATAGATGGAGTTGACCGGAACAGGATTTTCATGAATAGTGATGACTTTACGTCCTTGGGTCACCACGCGGCTAATTATACCAATTTGAAACAATCTACTTATCTTATATATTGTGGACTATTTCAGCAGTTTCCGCTCTTAAAAAATTAGGTCAAATAATTCATCCCAGACGACTAGTTGGAGACCACGGAAGCAGACTTACGAATGAATTCAACCATTGTTTATATCTGACAGACTGAATCCCATTGCTGATACACCATGCTCCCCACCGCCAACCTGTACGTGTGCGCCTTTCTGTTGGTTGGGTTGATGGTGGTCGAACCTGCTTATGGAATGGCAGTGGACGGCGAGAATAAACGTGATGCCGCTGATGATGGTTTGTACCATAAATTAATACGTATGAAATCATAGGAAGTGCTAACGTCATACGCAACAATCATATACACGTTACACACGTATAAGCTTCGTTGAAGATATACATTGAAGACTTCCTGTTGTCCTAATGGTGTCTTTTGTCAAGTCTTTAAATTCCTCTAATTTGATTTGTACACAATTTCCAACCGAAGACAGCTTGTAATCGGGGACCAATTGTCCTCTTGTCTAACTATTTTGTTTCTTGTCCTCGATAAACATCACCAATAGGCATCACACATGGGTGTACACATACTTCAATCGGGGACCTCTCATTGTCCTATTGCTCATACTTAACTTTTGGCAAGGACCCCCATTGGTTTTGTACACAGTTTTCAAACGGGGACCTTTCTCAATCGGGGACCCTGTTGTCCTTTATTGTTAAAGGTCCTCCATTGAATGCAAAAACAAACCCACATACACACGCCTGACAGGGCAACAATTATATGGTACTCTTATTGTTCTTCCAATTATTCTGCTCCTAAATTTCTTTACAACATCCCCTGTGGGGTACCACACAAACAAAGACCAACTTGTCGGGTACCGCTGTTCCCACTGTACTTCCCCAGTATGGGTACAAATATAGCTACCTACGAATCTCGATCTCTCTACTGTACATTGTCTGTCCTCGTTTCAGTTTGTTTTTCTCAATTTGTTTCTGTCTCATATCGATAGTGAAACAGAAAATTGCAGCGTTAAATAAGGAATTGGTGCAGCACTTCGAATCCCATGACGTGGGCGGCGTTGCTGAAATGTTCGATGATCAAATTATAGTCATGATAACAGGTGAACCGACTGCGGTTGGGAAAGAAAGTAAGTTTCATTTAATTGTATAAACTTAAGCTAATCTTGTTTCTAAAAAGTAAAGTATAAACAACAAACAATTTTTTTTCAAAGTGAACAAAGAAACTGGCAGGAGCGGGATTCGAACCTGCGACCTCCGGAACACCATACCGGCGCTCTACCAACTAAGCTATCTTGCCCTATATTGGCGGTCTCCTAAATTGTCGGTCTCCTAAATTGTCAGTATCTTTGTTCGGGTACGGTGGGCGCTAGTCAGAAGACAAGTCATAAACCCAGAATGCCGTATAGCCAGGGATCACACCCAATCTTACGATACAACCTGGGAAGCGACATTATCGATAGATTAAGTAATGAACGTAATACAGATGGCAATGACCAAATATACTACTGTTTTTCAGATGTTCGGGTAGCCTATAGTATATTTATTTATACTGGAAGTTTGTTGGAAGTCACTTGGCCGATTTGGATCAGATGTACATGTTCCTTCAGTTTACGTTGTATTTGGTACGAAAGCACCCAACCATTGGTTCAATGCACACAATCTCTTCATCGGTATGATCCAAATACGGGACATCGCGATGAAGCTTGACGCGCGAGTACCTGATTTATTTACACCACACTTCGAATTACACTCACGAAGGGGATTTGCATAATGTTAGTAAAATAGCGCATTCTCTTTTACAGATGTAAAACAAACCCTAAGTTGGGACAAGAGACTCAAGAAGGCGGCCATTTCAAGCTTACTGGTGAAGTCATTGGATCCTGATGACAACTATATTTTAGAGATCGGTGACTCCATATGGCTCGATGAGGATAACAACGCCATCTTTGACGGAAGGTATATAGCGATTTGGCAGGGCGAAGCGTAGTCTGGTTCCAGGACCAAAATTATTCTGACTATTTTTGATGAATATTTATGTCAGGTAGCCGCCAAGGATCACGTGACGAAAACGGGAGGAATTCCTCCTGTTTCCGAAAATGTCCGAAGGTTTCCGAATTTTTTTCGGTACCATTCGGCTGTTAACGTTGATGACAATAAAAACAAATGTCTGTGAGGCCTGTTGCAGATCCTGGAATATTTGAATTCTCATTTATACACAAAAACTGAAAAATCAATGCCACACTCTTGCAGTAATTTGCCGACCAGAGTAGGAAAACACGTGCGTCATGATCTATTTTAAACCGTGGGTACTACCTGACTATCGGGAAATCTTCAGGTCAGGGAACCAGACTAGGAGAGGCGGAGCTGGGCGAGACATGATGCACGATATGGGGCAGACTAGAGGGAACCCCCCTCATTTGTGTTGGTCATTGTGCTTCCGAAATCTCAGGAATTCTTGTCAGATATCTAGGGGGGATGTGTTAGGTAACAATACTCTGGAGAGTGTATAGGGTATAGGGACAAAAAGGGGGGGGGGGGGGTGTACCCCTCTGCCCTATATCGTGATGGGTATAGGGCGAGGCGCGACATCCGTATAGTCTAGTTCCCTTACCTGAAGATTCCCTGACGTCTAAATCTTAGGTCACGAGCCTGACAGACATTTTGTTATTGCGAACATCAACGTTAACAGCCGAACTTTACCGAAAATAAGTTCGGAAAACTTCGGACATTTTCGGAAACGGGAGGAATTCCTCCCGTGTTCGTCACGTGACAACGGCGGCTACCGGACCCTAACAATATGAAGCAAGATATGGGGCATATCCCCCCCCCCCTTTGGTCATTGTGTTCCCGGAATCTCAGGAATTCTTTTCAGAAATCTAGAGGGGGGGGGGGGGGGGGGGGGTGTTAGGTAACAATAGTATGGAGTGTGTTGAGGGTATAGGGACAAAAAGGGGGGGGGGGTACCCCTATGCCCCATATCGTGCCGGGTATGGACCCTAACACTCATCCTTAAATGATGGGTACAATAGACCTTTCTTTTGTTGTAAACATTTATTTGACGCATGCGTATTTTATGGTTTGGAAACTGGTTGGCACTGGAAAAATGACGGGCATGGAAAATGGTAAATATTATTCTTTTTCTGAAAAAGTGACTCCAGAGTTTTTCCCTTAAAAATGTTTTGAAAAGCGGGATTAGGTGGCCGCTGTATCGACATTGAAATGGCGGCGCTTCTAAAATGGATTGAAATCAAAAGGAATAGAAAGCACTGGAATAAATGTCGCTTGGGCAAGTTTTCCTCATGCCCTCTTTGGATACGTCACCGTCAAAACATTGAACAGTGGAATCATGTGCAAGTGTAAACTATAAACGCTCAGTTATTACTAGGCCTATATTTGGAGTGGCAACACGAGCAAATCGCAAAACAAGTAAATGATGACTGAATCTATTAAATGTTTATATTCTCACGGCCTTTCTTTTTATGTGATTTACTCACAGGAATGTGTTCCTCTGGAAAAAAGAGGGCGACGACTACAAACTTTACATCAACATGTTTAACTCAAAGGTCAAGTGAGGGTTCTGCGAAATCATCCAGTGGAGAGCTATAGAGGATCTCGATAAAGTCGACAATTTTTCTGAGTTGTAATCGAGTCAGTCACAAGTCAATCACAAGTCAGATCAAAAGGCAGATCACAAGTCAATCACAAGTCGGCTCACAAGCTACATGGGTTGAACAATAGTGCGTTTGAATAGCTTGTTACATGACTTGAGACCACATTTGTGAAGTGACATGTGAAATGACTTGTGAAGCGACATGTGAAATGACTTGTGAAGTGAGTTGTGATGACTTGTGATGACTTGTGATGACTTGTGAAGTGACCTGTGATGACTTGTGATGACTTGTGATGACTTGTGATGACTTGTGAAGTGACCTGTGATGACTTGTGATGACTTGTGATGACTTTTGAAGTGACTTGTGATGACTTGTGATGACTTGTGATGACTTGTGATGACTTGTGATGACTTGTGAAGTGACCTGTGATGACTTGTGATGACTTGTGATGACTTGTGAAGTGACCTGTGATGACTTGTGATGACTTGTGATGACTCGATTAACAACTCTGCAATTTTTCTTCCAAATTATGTCAGTACAGTTTCTGGTGAAAATGTAGGGTCAAGTGTAATTCAATTTCTTTTAGATTCAATTCGTAATAATTTTGGGAGGAAAACCAATTTGCCGATAATGATTTGAAGCTGGTGGAGGGAAGAAATTATAATCACGGTTTGAGCGTGCAGCGATCAATATAGGCCATAGATAGATAGATACAAACTTTATTATCCCACTTGGGGAAATTAGAGCGGTCTTGACAATTAACATTGACATTGAAAAGTAACAGAACATATACAATTCCTACTAAAAACATTATATCACAATTAAGAACAGCAATTATATAAACAAAATATCGCCCTATTTGGGATATCTAGATAGCTGAAATTCAACCTACAACTATTGATTTACATTCTTCAGTTTCCAGTTGTCGTTATAGAATGATGATAGTTTTTGTTTTTCGGTTACCAAAAATCTGTTGACACAATGATGTAAAGACAGAAACATACATGTATATTCTTTTTAAAGCTGTAGTACGTGCAACAATTAATGCATTACAGTTTGTCAGTATTTCACAAGCACATTAAAAGTTGAACCTTGTTGTACAAAATACACATTTTTACCTTGATCTAATCACAACACCCATCCTTTGCGGGTCTCCATTTTCTTGACAGTTATCCCCGGAAAATGTTCTGTCGGGAAAAAAATTGAAAAGGTGGGAGGAAGGGAAACTAATCATTTTTGTAGCACATTTGGCAATAAAGCTGAAATCAAATAAACATACAGTAACCTTGCAACTGACAAACCCTGGTAATGTACCGGTAAGTAGGAAGCAAATCTGGTGTAAAGCGTCCTTAAGAGCTACCTGAAGTTTCAAGCTCTATGGTCTTTTCGAATCAGTGGTTCAAACGATCATTCGTAGTATCGTGGCCACAGTATCTGGTTAAAATTGTGCAGCAATTATACCATGACACACAAGAAGCTTTACACATGTTTATAATATGGCTCCGTGGCATCCTAACAAGTCAACTTCCTAACATCATGTATCTACACTAAACCATTCGTCCCATATGGATGCCACATGGTGTTAGTTTAATTAACACCACAGTGTATCTGATTGGTGGAATCGCGTTCTGTGAATAGAAGGTTTCCTTCTTCAACAGTGGTGGAGGAATTACTTGTAGATACTAATTGAATAAGGGGCCATTTAAAATGTTCAGTGTTTTTAAATTTCGATTTTTCCCACCAACATTTTTGGATGAAAAATAACATGTCCAGTTCAGTGACGGCATGATGCAGTTGTGGGTCTCCCCCACTTGAACATGTGCCATAATGACTTCTTGTGTTTCATTAGTTGATAGGATGTGGGGAATGATTGGTTGCAGTCCTTTTTTCTTATATTGAAAAGTGAATTTCGATTTTCAATAATTTTCCTTGACCCACCCACCCACATTTTCGAACAAACAAAAAACGAATTGAAAATGTTGAATGGCCCCTATATGTATATTTTGGTTGGGAGGTGGTGCGACATTGAACAAGGCTGATTTTCAGGAAGAATCTGTTCTTATTGTATAATTCTGGTCATACGTAACAAGGAAATGGTTAACAGTTCTAACATTAAATATTAGTGCCGTAATAAATTACCAGTATGGGAAGCATATATAGTACCATCTCGAGTTAGTCTGATTTGTTACCCGTCCTACAAGCTTGAAACGGCATCTATAGCTATACGCTCAGGTATATATCCACCATGAGATTTCGTTTTTGCGCCAACACTTTAATGGAAGGACGGTAAGGTGTTTTGACAGGGCAGGCTTGGGAGCAGGGTTGGGTTGGGCAGGCCATGCAGGCGCGGATCCAGGGGGGAGGGTCTGGAAACCCCCTCCCTTTCTTTTGCTTATTGGGGCCTACGCCTAAAGTTGCAAACCAGAAAAGCAGAAACAGGTCCTATTTTGCGCCACCAACTGTGAGAAAGTGTGTCCTTTTTTTTCAAAGTAAACAAATACACTGGCAGGAGCTGGATTCGAACTACTAACTGAGCTATCTTGCCCCGTGTTGGCGGTCTCCCAAATTGTCAGTATCTTTGTTCAGGTGGGCGCTTGTCAGAAGTCATAAACCCATAAATGTTGGTACATACACTCAACAAAAGAAATAGGTCCCCGTATAACACTTTTTGATGTAACTCAAAAAGTATTTTATTGATTTTTGTCATTCAAAAAGTGATGAACGTACAGATTTCTTACTCACACGATGAGTGGTTACTGTGTTGGCCAATAGACAGCGTTTTCACTATGAAATCATGCATTTTGTGAAATTGCGTGCAAGAAAAAAAGTTGCACTTTTGTCAGCATGTTCAAGTTACACACAGGAAGGAAAAGGTACTCATTGTTTGGTCATTAAAGCACAATTTATTACTCCATGTCTTAACTTTAGTTAAGTAGCCCAATTAGCCTAGTTAAAAAAGAGATGTTTGTGCTTATCCGCAAGAACTGTTCAATAATGGGTATGTCCGCCGTCTGCAGCAATCACCTCAAGACACCTCTTGCGCATACTGTTTATCAAATTGTGTGCCTGTGCGCTGCTGATCCAAGTTGGCCCAGGCCCGTTGTAAGATGCGCTGCAATTCTTGCAAAGAAGTGTTGTGTTGGCTGTCTGCTTGATGTCATCCCAGAGGTTCTCTATAGGATTGCAGTCGGGGGAGCTTGCTGGCCATTCCATACGCTCAATCCCGTTGTCTTCCAGATACTGGTTGGTGACTTGAGCACGGTGAGGTGTTGCATTGTCGTCCTTAAAAACGAACTCGTCTCCAATGGCTGCTGCATACGGTAACACGTGTGGTTGCAACACCTGGTCAACATATCGTCGGGCTGTGAACCGACCTGGAATGGGAACAAGGTCCGTCTTGCCACCGGTGCTGATGCCACCCCACAACATAACACTTCCAGCTTGGTAGGGCTTCACATCTTGGAGGAAGTCTCTGTTTAGTTGTTCCCCCACTCTTCTCCATACTCAAACTCTTCCATCGGCCCTTTTCAAGTAAAACCTGCACTCGTCTTGTCTTGAAGGAAGGAAGGAAAGACATTTTAAAAGGTACACACCTGTAAACCCAACATTGCATATGAGACGAAAAATGCAACTTTTGTCTTGCACGCAATTTCATAAAATGCATAATTTCATAGTGAAAACGCTGTCTATTCATTGGCCAAGAGTAACCACTCATTGTCCAAGAGTAACCACTCATTGTGTGAGTAGGAAATATGTGCATTCATCACTTTTTGAATGACAAAAATCAATAAAATACTATTTGGGTTACATAAAAAAGTATTAGACAGGGACATATTTCTTTTGTTGAGTGTAGATACAAACTTTATTATCCCACTAGGAAATTAGAACGGTCTTGACATTTAACATTGACATTCAAAAGTAACAGAACATATATAATTTGTTTGAGGGACTAATGCGCTTGTTTCCGCCGCCCTCGCCCCTCACCCCCTCACCGGAAGTGGCGCGGGATTGTACATTATATTTTGTGCTCGAGGGTGGGGACTTTGGTCTTTGAGTGTCTAGAAAAATCGGTCCTACACTAAAATGTGTACAGGAGAGTAGTGAACCATGGTGGGGGTTTTGGTCACTAAGGTCATTCCATAAATTTGGGGTCAAATTTTGGTGTCCCTGCTAGCTGACATGTATAAGATTTTGCAAAGCAGGACAATTCTTTAATGCCTTCTATCTCCAAGAGTGATTGTGTAAAGCAAAATACCTGCCTAACAAGTAAGAAAAAAATAAAAAAATTAGCTGGCCTGACGTTTCGAACTTAAGCAAGTTCTTTCTCAAAGGTGAATGACAGAGTACAAGAAACAAACAAGTAGGGAACACACATGCATGACGGGGTGGGTGGAGAAACACAAAAGAGGGATGCAAAGGAGCATGGCAGATAGGCAGTGGGTGAACATCAAAGGGAGAGGCAAGGACAGCCAGGATGACAGGAACAAAGAGGTGTGATTAGGGTAAGGAGGGATTAAGATGAAAGTAGAAGCTGGGGAATTGGACAAGGGAGTGTGGTTCAGGGAAGGGGGGGGGGGGTTTGAATTGAAGGTGGTAATAGGGCAAGAAAAGGAACAAAGAGAAGTGGCAAGGAAGTAAGAAAAAAGTTAAGCCAATTTTAATGATAGGGCCTACTTGATAGAAATTGAACAGGTCAGGTGTAACAGGGACACCAACAAATGTCATACTTTTGGACCCACAATTTCCGAAATGACCATCCCCACATTGGGGGTGGGGCAACTCGGGAAGGGGGGTGGAGAAACATATGATAGGTGCACAAAGAAAAGTGTTTCTTTAAGAGTTTGAAAACCGGTCTTGAAATTTGTCGCAAAATGTGCAGAAACTGACATCCCAATGTGTGCATTATTGCACGAATGCAACGAGGTAAACGTGGTATATGACGTCTTAGATCTGTTGGCAGTGTTAATATTACATTGTGTATGTTGACTGATAAAACAAGAATTGATCGTTGACTGAAATCATGTAGTCGAACTGAATTTCCACTTTATATCAAAGCACCGGGAACGATACTGCAGAAGAGGTGACACGGTGCGACAGAGCAAAAACATAATATGCAACAGCGCAACAACAAGAAGTGTACGACTCACAAGATAATATATTCGGCTGAGGCAAACAAACGCTTTGCTGATCTAGTTTTCTTTTTCTGACGATTTGTTCACAGAAATTTGTTCATTTGGAGAGAAAAAATATGGCTACGGTTACAAGCTATACATCGACGTGTTCAACTCGAATGACCAGTAATTAAGGTGCTGCCAAATGACCCCATGGAAAGATGACCTCAATATTGTTTCTTTCTCCCGATCTGCATAGCCTCTAGGTTAATTACATGTACATCTGCTCTGGGCTTTTAATGAATGGATTAGGATTATAGGGAAACTATTTTGCTTATTAAGTTCAAATTAAAGCATGATGACACCCCCCCCCCCCCCCCCCCCCCCCCCCCTCAAATGTATGCTGTGCAGCTGTGAACACAAACATGTACAGAGTTCTCACTGAAGTCCGTATCAGACTTACAATAAAACCCCGCGGTTCATCATCACCTTCTTTTACGCACACTGCACAGCATTTACGCTAGTCTTGGTTCAAGACGTTGTTACGTATAATACGCGATAACCGGCCGCCGCGAGAGGGCGTTATTAGCCACGAACTATTAATAGCCACGAACCGCCAGTAACAACGTCTTGGGAATCTTGTAAAATCTCCCCCCGAAAAATGGGGGAAACTAGTGCGCATGCGTCAATTCTGTATGAAAATAAGGAACATTTTCTCTTCACGCACGCGCACATACGAAAAGGAGCTGCCATGAAGTTGCACAATAGTCTGGTAGTTATCTATATAGTGGCAGAAGGGGCACTGGTAAGTTCACGATCGAAGCTGCTTGCTCTGCTTTGCATTGATTGCAGGCAGCCAGCCGGCCGGCCGGCCGGCTATGCGCTATAGCGGCTGCAGTGTTCACCGCTCGTGTTTGCATGCGACGTCTTGCAACTGTGACGATCGATGCGAGGAAGATACGACGGGTAAGGTGCCGGGGGCGGGACCGGGCAGGCAACCTGGGTGATGGTGTGTAATCTGCGGGAAATTACTTGTTACATGCAAGAAATACCTCTCCGTTATATTAAACCGTAGGGGCTCGGACAACTCGACCGTTGGCCGACTCGACTCGAGACAACTCGACCGTTGAGACAACTCGACCGTCTTTGCGTCAAATGGGAAGACAATTAAGTCGTCCGTGGAGACAAGTCTTCCGTTGAGACAAGTCGTCCGTGGAGACAAGTCTTCCGTTGAGACAAGTCTTCCGTTGAATTGAAGTCGACTCGGAGGTAGGGGAATCGCTGCTGTCTCGGCGGGGATTCGCGTCCAGCCTCAAAGCAAACATGAGCCTGAATTTTTGTCGAGTTTCACCAGTGGAGAAAACCCGCAGGAGATCAAGGCCCTTTTTCAAACCCTGGCTTGGGCTCAGGCTTCGGCTTCGCGTAATTTTAAGTCCCCAGATTTGGCAAGATCTGGGACGCTGTTTTTGCTACATGTACATCAAAGTATTTTGTTTTAACCAAGAGCCAGTGCCTGTTTATTTATTTACATATTCAAGAATTCAGATCGGCAGTGGGACTGGGGAATAGCTGTAGACGAAGCCGAAGCCCAAGCCGAAGCCAAGGTTTGGAAAAGGACCCTAGAGTGCGTCTCAGTATCTTTGTGAACTGTGCAACAATCGAATCACCAGAGTACGACAATCTCCGTTTTCCCCGGCCGTAAAGACGAGGGCCTCGTGATACGTGAGCTATTTGTTTTATTATTATCACGGCCATTTTTTATTTATATCTCAATCAAATCACCTAACAAGGTCTCCTCAGCAATATTATAATATTAATTATCATATTCAGCCCCGTTAAGATTTTCTGTGTATTATATTTCCATCATTCCGGAACTTTTTAGTTCATTCCCCCGTCGGCCCTACCAAACAATCCAAATAGCACGGACCTGCTATACCTTTATCTTCATATACTAACACTCGGGCGGTAGTAGTCGGGGGGGGGGGGGGGGGGGGGGTTAGATCTATGCATAATGCATTTATTTATGAATTCACAATGCGCGCTGCAATCATTATGCTAAGCAGGTGCGTGCGCACAACACGGCTTCTACAAGATTCCCAAGACGTTCTTACTGGCGGTTCGCGGCTATTAAGTTTGTCGTGATAACGCCCTCTCGCGGCGGCCAGTTATTGCGTATTCACGTAACAACGTCTTGAACCAAGACTACATTTACGCCCTGAATTGGTACACAGCGCCCGCTAGTGTTCACAGAAAATTGAATCGTTTGTGACCTTCGTGAGAAGCGTGCTAAAAATCGTAAAGCTAGGGAGTCCAAATAATTAGCGAGCGAGGATAACAATTTATATCGGCAAATTTATATTGAGTGCAGCACAAGTTCTTGTCATCTAGATCTAAGCATCGTAGAATTTCGAATATGGCACCTGCGAGTCATCGTTTGAAAGTTTTGTGTCAGTGTTTAAAAAATTTAACGTCAAGTCACGCCTGTAATTTATGCCTGTAGGTTTAGTAGATGCATGTGCATGAATTGCTAATTTCCCTGATTATTCCATTTCAGTCTTTTACTACAATATTGTGTGTTCAAGGTTAATACATGTAAATCGTTTATTTTTCCAAATTTCTTATGCAACAAACAGCAGTTTGTTAACCCAGCCATTTACTACAACATCAACTACCGGTACCCGTTCGTGTCAGTTGCGATCCAGACGTCGAGGAGTGAGCGTCGTGCGTGGCAGTGCTCTCGTTAGTTCAATTGATAGGTTTATTCTCTTGAACGATAGAACCCTTTCCCCTGGCAGGAGGTTGTGTGCTGCCGTAGCAACTGACCCAAGTAGAGCTGAAACGGAGCCGTCGAAGATATCCGGGGAAGTGCTGTGCTACTTGACTGGTACAGGGTACCGAGTGTCTATAAGTTTCGGGTAAGAAAACTTACCGAGTAACTGCATTGTTGTGTGCTTTACATTAAAGTGCAGTGGGATTGTGTAGAGTTAGGGTTGAGTGTATCTCGTGTACATTAGTGGTCAGCTGGCTGAGAGATCATTAGCCAGACGAGCGATACTGTTGCCTTATCGGGTAACGCTGTGTCGAGGTTTAGTCTGTGTGGTCTGTGTGGCCTATGACCTGTGAGGGTAACCGAGAACTCCCCCGACCTTATCAATTCAAATTTCAGTGGAGTAAGATCGTGTTATAAATAAACCTCATCAGTGCATTTCATTGCCTGTGTAGACTACGATATTGTATATAGTTGAACAGAGGTTGAAGTAAACCTCATTATTCTGAGAGAGGATTAAGAATAAACCAGTTGTGTGTTGTTTATATGGAGGACCAAAAGTGGACAACCCATTTTCTCAAAAATCTGCTAAAACAAAAACAGAATTAAGGTTGAAATGAAGTCCTCTTTCTGAATTTTCATTTTTCTGTTATTGTAATGGTGGCAAATTTTCCTTAGCTGCTTTTTTCTAAATTCCTTTTTTGTTTTGTTATAGGAGTAGTTCCCCTGTGCATTTTTTTGGTTTTGACTAAGACTCGCCCTGGTGAAGTTTCCTCTGCGCTTCACATGGTAACAACAGTGGCCTTCTCCCCAGATTACATAAACACTTACATGTAAGAATGTCCCTATCCTAGTGTGTAGTGCATGCCATTCAGCAGACAGGCAGTGAAGAGGGAACACTAAAAAATTTCCCCAGCCCTACCATTGCCTTGATTGACTCGTCTGCTATTCCGCTCTGATATTGTGGGCTCTGTCTGAAAGCATTCTATGGCAATCCGCTATTGGCACTGTGTTGGTTTTTACCTTCCTTTTTTCCCAAATTAGATTTGTTTCTGTTTTATCGTTTTTTAAATGAGCATTTTCTTTTTTGGTCACCCTTCAAGTATTTTTTCCTGTGATTGATCCTTAATTCCAGTTTGATAATCTCAAGTAGAAAGGCCGGCGCCCCTGAAGAAAGTTTTCCCCTGTGTCTGCGAAATGTAAGATTAGTAGCAGCCTGTGTATTTCTGGTTTGTGGACAACTCTGAATTGAATTTCTTTTTGAGAAGCCTATTTTAATTAAGTCCGTTTCTTCTTTTTCTTTGTGCCAGTTCTCTTAAATAGATTGCGACTTGATCATTTTGAAACAGGCCTTTAGGATTGTACATTTTCGTGACCGTTTTCCCAGGTTACATTATTAAAAATGTGGATATTTAATTTTTTCTTGTACACAGGCGGTCGAAAAGTGTACAAACCAAATTTCCGAATTTCTACTAGCAGAAAATCGGAATGAGCGTTTACGACCAAACCAAATTTCCGAATTTCTATTAGCAGAAAATCGGAATGAGCGTTTACGACCAAAGCAAATTTCCGAATTTCTACTAGCAGAAAATCGGAATGAGCGTTTACGACCAAACCAAATTTCCGAATTTCTACTTGCACAAAATCGGAAAGAGCGTTTACGACCAAACCAAATTTCCGAATTTCTACTAGCAGAAAATCGGAATGAGCGTTTACGACCAAACCAAATTTCCGAATTTCTATTAGCAGAAAATCGGAATGAGCGTTTACGACCAAACCAAATTTCCGAATTTCTACTAGCAGAAAATCGGAAAGAGCGTTTACGACCAAACCAAATTTCCTAATTTCTACTGGCAGAAAATCGGAAAGAGCGTTTACAACCAAACCAAATTTCCGAATTTCTACTAGCAGAAAATCGGAAAGAGCGTTTACGACCAAAACAAATTTCCTAATTTCTACTGGCAGAAAATCGGAAAGAGCGTTTACGACCAACCCAAATTTCCGAATTTCTACTAGCAAAAAATCGGAAAGAGCGTTTACGACCAAACCAAATTTCCGAATTTCTACTAGCAGAAAATCGGAAAGAGCGCTCACGACCAAACCAAATTTCCGAATTTCTACTAGCAGAAAATCGGAAAGAGCGTTTACGACCAAACCAAATTTCCGAATTTCTACTGGCAGAAAATCGGAAAGAGCGCTCACGACCAATCCAAATTTCCGAATTTCTACTAGCAGAAAATCGGAAAGAGCGTTTACGACCAAACCAAATTTCCGAATTTCTACTAGCAGAAAATCTGAAAGAGCGTTTACGACCAAACCAAATTTCCGAATTTCTACTGGCAGAAAATCGGAAAGAGCGCTCACGGCCAAACCAAATTTCCGAATTTCTACTAGCAGAAAATCGGAAAGAGCGTTTACGACCAAACCAAATTTCCTAATTTCTACTAGCAGAAAATCTGAAAGAGCGCTCACGGCCAAACCAAATTTCCGAATATCTACTAGCAGAAAATCGGAAAGAGCGTTTACGACCAAACAAAATTTCCGAATTTCTACTTGCACAAAATCAGAAAGAGCGTTTACGACCAAACCAAATTTCCTAATTTCTACTTGCACAAAATCAGAAAGAGCGTTTACGACCAAAACAAATTTCCTAATTTCTACTGGCAGAAAATCGGAAAGAGCGTTTACGACCAAACCAAATTGGAATCATTGGAATGTGTTTCCGTGTTCCGGAACTCCTGTATCGGAAGTAGGCTGTAGAATGGATCATAACTTCACGTATAGCTGCTGCTGTCTGAGCTGTTAATGCAAAGTAATTAAGCCTCACGATGCGGTAGGTCACCTGATGGTCAGTAGGGGTAATTTTCTTCAAAATTACGAAATGCTTCTTCTCCCAGTCTTAATGTCAAACTTGGTCAGTTACATCTCTGGACTGTATGGGGTGTTCACAGAATTGGGCCAAAGGTGGTTAGTAGGTGGTCATTGTATTGAAACATACAATTGCAAAAATGCATTTTCTTCTATATTCTTTAGCCGATTTAAGTCAAAATGGGTAAGAAGCATCCCTCCCAAAGCCGAACTTCATCTGGGACGTCAAACGTTAGGGTGAAAGCTCACCTAAGGGTCTGTTTGTGTCCAAATGCTTCTTCTCTTACATTATTTTGCCAATTTTAACCGAACTTAGATGCTTTGGCAATTTCAGACCAATGGTCACCTTGTGGTCAGTGCGAGTCAGTTCAGACAAACCTTTCAAAGGGCTATTTAGGCTCATATCCGTTCAAATCAGGTGAAGAATGTTGGCAAAAAAGATTTTTTACCTGTTTCAGTAAAATAAAATGACCCCTACTGACCATTAGATGACCATTGGCCAAATTCTGTGTACAACCTATATCAGGCTTGGTCCAGAGATGTAAATAATCAGCTTTGACATTAACTGAATCAAGACTGCATTGAAGAAGCATTTCGTATTTTTTGAAGAAAATCACCCCTGCTGACCATAAGGTGACCATTGGCCAAATTATGTTTACACCCTATATGATCCATTCTACAGCCTACTTCCGATACAGGAGTTCCGGAACACGGAAACACATTCCAACGATTCCAATTTTGTTTGGTATAAAACGTTCATTCCATTTTTCTGCCAGTAGAAATTCGGAAATTTTGTTTGGCCGTGAACGCTCTTTCCGATTTTCTGCTAGTAGAAATTCGGAAATTTGGTTTGGCCGTAAACGCTCATTTCGATTTTCTGCTAGTAGAAATTCGGAAATTTTGTTTGGCCGTAAACGCTCTTTCCGATTTTCTGCCAGTAGAAATTCGGAAATTTGGTTTGTACACTTTTCGACCGGCTGTGTATGAGAAAATACAAAGAATCGAAATTTTTGATAAGAGAAAAATGACAATTCAGAAAGAGGACTTAATTTCAACCTTAATTCTGTTTTTGTTCTAGCAGATTTTTGAGAAAATTGGTTGTCCACTTTTGGTCCTCCATATATATATATATATATATATATATAACTTGGTGTCTTGTCCTAATTAATTATAGTGATTCAGGCAGAGTAGTTAAATCCTTGCTCGTTGGTGTATTTCCAACAAACGGACAGGCCTAGGACTAATCAGTTCTCCATTCGTGACAATTCCCCCCTCCAGTATGTATTCCGCTCATACATATTTGGGGATAATACATTTTTGTGTGGGAAAACCGCCACAAATGGTGTCAGAAGTGGGATGGTAAGGATTAATTAGTCTGCCGGTGATTACACATTCAGTAGAATTGTGAGTACACTTCTGGTAGACGCAAGAGTTTCCTGGGTGTTCCTTGTACAGGAGCGCGGAAGGAGATAATTGCTGAGGTTTATTTGACAGCCCTCAGTTGAGTCGCTGTTGGTCGCCATGAGTGCGCGACGAGAAGGCAAAGTCACCACACTGGGTGAGGTTAACGGAACGTCGCTGCAAGAGGAATTGAATAGTTCCAAGATGGAATGTCAGTTCCTGCAGTGGAAAAAAGACCAGCTGTCCAAGAGGATTGCTGAGCTGGAGACTGTTGTGAAAGAATCACAGCAGAGGGTTACTGAGGTTTCCCCATGGGAGGGTGACCGAAGCATTCATGAGAGAGGAAGGCGTGTAACCTCAAAGGTTGACTCCGACATCGAGTTTAGGCTACCCGATGAAGCAGCCTTCGTTGAATGTGGGTGAGTCGCCCGAACTAGTTCCTGTGGCAAGAGGAACGGAATCGAGGTCTCTCTCCAAGGTCCCCGAGGCAGCTGGGGGCAGCCATTGTTTCCACACCGGTATAGTTTCTACTGAGAGTGTGAAGAGGCACACTGAAAAGGTGCCTGATAACTTGCGAAAAGCTTGGAACTGCACGAGAGAGGTTTACCACGCAAGAACCCATTAGGTTAAGCCATTGCCAGATGAGGATAGGCGAGTACACAGTGAGGTTTTGAGTTAGCAGTAAAGGCCTATCCCGAGATACCGGCAGAGGCCAGAGAGAGGCTAGCAAAGAATCATTTCCTAGATGCTGTAGAATCTCAGACAGTGCGGGAGGGAATCTACCGAGCACGTCCGACTGGTCTCGATGAAGCTATCAGGGCTGCGTTAGAAACAGAAAGTGTTGACAAGGTCGAGCAAAAGAGAAAGCGCGATCGCAAGCCTGCCAAGCTGGCAAGGGAACTGACAGTGAAACTGAGCAGAGGTTCCGAGAGTTGGAGGAGAAGGCTGATGTTAAAGCGGAGAAGTTTAATACAGTCGTGGAGATGTTGGCGAAGCTGACCAAGCAAGGATAAAGGGAGGAGGCTCAGAGCCAAGAAACCTCCAAGGAGTTCACCAAAGCTTGGAAAGGCCGAAGGGAGTGAGCTGAAATGCTACAACTGCGGCAAGGCAGGCCACTTTGCGAGAGATTGTACGCAACATCACAAGAGGCGCAGCCAGACGCAGGGAAACATCAACAGGAGGACCCACAGGCAGGCTCGACATTCAGCAGGGTCCAAGAGAAGACGAAAGTCTAAGGGAGAAGACCACAAGACTCCGATGTCAAAACCACGCTGTGGTTTGTATGTTGGGTCGTCCGACACGTTGATAAACAGTTCTGTCTATTATGACATCGCTAAGAAGCGAAGGCCCGTTTTGGAAACGGTGGGCGTAGATGTGCGTCGATGGTACTCCACTGGTAGTGCTGGGAGCGGATTGGGTGGAAGTGCAGGTCGGAAAGACGACTTGTCCAATCAAAGCTGTGTTTGCTGACATGGACTGCAATGGTATATTAGGCATGGATTTTCTGTTGCCTACGAAGGGAAATTTAGATTTCCAAGCCCTAGAGTTGAGGCTGAACGGTGAGAAGATGGGCTGGCTGTGATTGAACCTGTTGAGGGTGGAGGAAAACTTGCTAGCCAGAACACTGGTGCAAGCACAACAGGAAATCCTTCCGGTGCGAATCTTCAACCCTACCCGAGAGAACATAGTTGTCCGATTAGGAACAACAGTTTACTGAGGTTGATGAGGTTCAGCCGGAGGTTGAGAGTACGAGGGTTCAGGGAACCCTCTCATGCCATTTGCACGAATTGTTCGAACAGAGCAAAGCAAATGTGAAGACTGCAGAGGTGACCAAGGAGTCGAATGAGTCTGAGCGAATGACTCCGGAGACAGAACCTGTCTTGAGAGGCGTAATTTCCCAGCAGAGCATATCACGGGAAGTTATGCGAGAAGCACAACTTGCAGGTCAGAGCATGTGTTGTGTCTTGAAGGCGAAAGAGAGAGGGGACGATCGTCCAGCCTGGGACACTGTTCTCCATACCTCTGCCGCCAGTAAGACGTACTGGTCACTTGGGGATCAGTTGGAGATCCAAGATGGAATGTCGGTCAGCAGACTATAGGAGTCTGACAATGGCAAGTCCGTCGTGTGGCGAATCATGTTGTCTGAAGAGTTTTGAAATGTACATACATGTACATAAACCCTTGCCTCATGAATAGAAGTACATCATGTGTCCAATCATGTATCTAGGCCTTTTCCTTCAAAAGTAGTGTACACGATTGGTAACCCCCCAATTTTTCCCCCTTGAATTATTACGAAATTCCTCACGAGACTGTAAGTTATAGTCTCAATCATCCTGTGAAATGATGGCACCAGGTGTGCTGTCGTTTTCATGAAAAGTGGAAATTTATATCGTTTTCCAACGATTGTTCGCCCGAACAATCGTTGGAAAACTGCCCTCTATTGACCGAATGTAGTTAATCCGTGTTGTGTCTAAAATGGGTTAACAATCCGAAAACGGGCGCACGCGTAGTGTGCCTAAGCGACTCGTAACCAGTGCATGCAGTGGATCTTGGACGTTCCGCTCGGCCTTTGGCCCATGTGACCAATTGAAAATGATCCCATTTACAAAAACTGGGCTTATTTTACAAGAGGGCGCTATAACAAATGCCGCCCGACGGTCGATAACGAACTCCGTTTTCTCTCGGTTTTTTTTCGGCATCCAAGAACGCAAAACTTTGAACAGGTCAGTGAAACGATATTTCCTATAAAATACTAACCCCCAAATCCGCCCATTTCTGAAAATTGCAACAATGACCAATCATGTACAATAATTATATTTAAAGTCCAGCCTGAGACTTTGTTTGCCCACTAGCCCTTTTTGTCATTTCGACTGAAGCGCGTGGGATTGGGTTGTATATAAATGAGGAAAAAAAAGACTGAATCTTAACTCATTCTGTCCTGCTGTTATTAATGGGGTGCTGGTGTGCCATACGGGCTTGTCCAGCCAACCATAATGTATACAATATAGGCAAACAATGGATTGAATATGCGCATGAATGTGCATATAGACGACAACCAGCCAGGTGGTCTTTTTCTAACAATGTACATGTAACTTGTAGCATTTTTTAATAGACGCACATTTTCCTTTCTGGTAGAAAAATATCATGTAAAAGGTGTGATTGTCGAAATGTTAGTAATCTTCACTAAGCACATGTCAATAAACAAGAGGTTGTCTCAATCACAAAACAAAACAAAACATAAACATCACAAGGGGTGCTGCAACAAAATGCCACAACAGACCAAACGCTCTGAAAAGAAATAGACATGGCTCAACAAAGTGAGTTGAAAGTCGTACCGTGGTATTTTTGAGCTGCAGGCAAAGACAATCATTTTTCACAGGGAAGTCGATTTTGGGACTGAAACGTTTTTCATCCGACCAACCCTGTTCTATCATATCCCCACATGTAACTGAAATCGATTGTACACTATTGTTTTGGGATGGTTTCAGTTTTGCATGGAGAGAATAATTCGCACAGTTCAGTGCACACATTCAGCTTCATTTTCTCCAACAAGTGGTCATTACTAACAACTTCAAAAGTATAGCCTGGGCTAGAACGAGCTACAGCAACACGCAATACATCAAATAAAAGTTTATGACCTTTTACTTTCAGGAAATATCTCAATGTTTCTTATTTCACTGCTGTCCACTCGTTTTGTGGTGCGACCATACATTATGCATTCTTTTAAAGACCTTAATTGGGCATCAGAATTAAAGCTAATTTTAAATGTTAAAATTGAAACGACAATCACGCTGCACACATCTACCATGAAGATTTTGTTTGAACTCCGTTTAGGAATTATAGATGATTATACCTCACCTGATTTCCCCTTTCATAAAATAAACAAATGATAAACAATGAATGAAGACTTGATAGGCTATCACTTAATAGATGGAGTTGACCGGAACAGAATTTACGCTCTTGGGTCACCACGCGGCTAATTCAACCATTGTTTGTACCTGACAGACTGAGTCCCCTTGCTGATACAGCAGTACTCTTCCCACCATGCTCCCCACCACCTACCTGTACGTGTGCGCCTTTCTGTTAGTTGGGTTGATGGTGGTCGAACCTGCTTATGGAATGGCAGTGGACGCCGAGAATAAACGTGATGCTGCTAATGATGGTTTGTACCATAAATTAATACGTATGAAATCACAGGAAATGCTAACGTCATACGCACAAATCATATACACGTTACACACAGTAAGCTTCGTTGATGATGTATATTGAAGACTTTCTGTTGTCCTAATTGTCTTTTGTCAAGTCTTGAAAGTTCCAACCGAGGACAGCTTGTCGAGGACCAGTTGTCCTCTCCTCTAATTATTTTGTTTATTGTCCTCCATAAACATCACCAATAGGCATCACACACAAGTGTACACACACTTCAATCGGGAACCTCTCATTGTCCTATTGTACGTGCACTGTATATATCTCCGAGGACAAGAGAAGAAAGGAAACACAAAGAAACCTTTCAGTCCTCGAACGTAGAGTCTTTTGTTGAAATCGGTCCTCGAACGTAAGGATACGTGCTTAGTCTATGGGGGTTGGTTATATTAAAGGAACAATAGGAAACACAAAGCATTGTCCTCGGACGTATTGGGGAAGTACGACTACATGCTCATACTTAACTTTTGGCAAGGACCCCCATTGGTTTTGTACACAGTTTTCAACCTGGGAACCCTGTTGTCCTTTATTGTTAAAGGTCCTCCATTGAATGCAAAAACAAACCCACATACACACGCCTAACAGGGCAACAATTATATGGTACTCTTATTGTTCTTCCAATTGTTCTGCTCCTAAATTTATTTACAACAACCCCTGTGGGCCGGGTACCACACAAACAAAGACCAACTTTCCAGGTACCGCTGTTCCCACTGTACTTCCCCAGTATGGGTACACATAGCTACGATCTCTCTATTGTACATTGTCTGTCCTCGTTTCAGTTTGTTTTTCTCAATTTGTTTCTGTCTCATATCGATAGTGAAACAGAAAATTGCAGCGTTGAATAAGGAATTGGTGCAGCACTTCGAATCCCATGACGTGGACGGCGTTGTTGAAATGTTAGATGATCAAATTATAGTCATGCTAGAAGGTGCACCGACTGCAATTGGGAAAGAAAGTAAGTTTCATTAAATTTTATAAACTTAAGCTAACCTTGTTTCTAAAAAGTAAAGTAACAAAAAAAAAATATCTTTTTCAAAGTGAACAAAGAAACTGGCAGGAGCGGGATTCGAACCTGCGAACTCCGGAACACCGTACCGGCGTTCTACCAACTGAGCTATCTTGCCCTATGTTGGCGGTCTCCCAAATTGTCAGTATCTTTGTTCGGGTGGGCGCTAGTCAGAAGTCATAAATCCAGAATGCCGTAGAGCCAGGGATCACACCCAATCTTACAATACAACCTGTGAAGCGACATTATCGATAGATTAAGTAATGAACGTAATACAGATGGCAATGACCACATATACTACTTTTGTCAGAGGTTCGGGTAGCCCAGGCGCGGTTCTACGGGGGGGGGGGGGGGGTGAACCCCCTCCCCCCCCCAAGTCAAATCATGGGTGCGCCACTGTCACGTGCGAAGGGTCTAGCCCCCTAAAAAAAATGGCTCTAGAACCGCGCCTGGGGTAGCCTATAGTTTATTTATTTATACTGGAAGTTTGTTGGAAGTCACTTGGCCGATTTGGATCAGATGTACATGTTCCTTCAGCTTACGTTCTATTTGGTACGAAAGCACCCAACCATTGGTTCAATGCACACAATCTCTTCATCGGTATGATCCAAATACGGGACATCGCGATGAAGCTTGACGCGCGAGTACCTGATATATTTACACCACACTTCGAATTACACTTACGAAGGGGATTTGCATAATGTTATTAAAATAGCGCATTCTCTTCAACAGATGTAGGACAAACACTAAGTTGGGACAAGAGACTCAAGAAGGCTTCCATTACAAGCTTACTGGTGAAGTCGTTGGATGCTGATGACAACTATATTTTAGAGATCGGTGACTCCATATGGCTTGATGAGGATAACAACGCCATCTTTGACGGAAGGTATAAAGCGATTTGGCAGGGCGAAGCGTAGTCTGGTTCCCGGACCAAGAATATTCTGACTATTTTTGATGAATATTATGTCAGGTAGCCGCCAAGGATCACGTGACGAAAACGGGAGGAATTCTCCTGTTTCCGAAAATGTCCGAAGGTTTCCGAACTTTTTGGTCATTGTGTTCCCGGAATCTCAGGAATTCTTTTCAGAAATCTAGAGGGGGGGGGGGGGGGGGGGGGGGGGGTTAGGTAACAATAGTATGGAGTGTGTTTAGGGTATAGGGACAAAAAAGGGGCGGGGGTACCCCTATGCCCCATATCGTGCTGGGTATGGACCCTAATACTCATCCTTAAATGTTGGGTACAATAGACCTTTCTTTTGTTGTAAACATATATTTTGACGCATGCGTATTTTATGGTTTGGAAACTGGTTGGCACTGGAAAATTGACGGGCATGGAAAATGTTAAATATGATTATTTTTCTGAAAAAGTGACTCCAGAGTTTTTCCCTTAAAAATGTTTTGAAAAGCGGGATTGGGTGGCCTCAAAAGGAATAGAAAGCACTGGAATAAATGTCGCCTGGGCAAGCTTTCCTCATGTCCTCTTTGGATACGTCACTGTCAAAGCATTGAACAGTGGAATTATGTGCCAGTGTAAACTAAAAACGCTCAGTTATTACTAGGCCTATATTTGGAGTGGCAACACGAGCAAATCGCAAAACAAGTAAATGGTGACTGAATCCATTCAGTGTTTATATTCTCACGGCCTTTCTTTTTTATGTGATTTACTCACAGGAATTTGTTCCTCTGGAAAAAAGAGGGCGACGACTACAAACTTTACATCAACATGTTTAACTCAAAGGTCAAGTGAGGGCTCCGCGAAATCATCCAGTGGAGAGCTGGAGAATCTCGACAAAGTCGACAATTTTTCAGAGTTGTAATCGAGTCAGTCACAAGTCAATGACAAGTCAGATCAAAAGGCAGATCACAAGTTAATCACAAGTCGGCTCACAAGCTACATGGGTTGAACTATGACAAAGGAATGCTTTTGTTATATAGTGCGTTTGAATAGCTTGTTACATGGCTTGAGACCACATTTGTGAAGTGACATGTGAAATGCCTTGTGAAGTGACCTGTGATGACTTGTGATGACTTGTGATGACTTGTGATGACTTGTGATGACTTGTGAAGTGACCTGTGATGACTTGTGATGACATGTGATGACTCGATTAACAACTCTGCAATTTTTCTTCCAAATTATGTCAGTACAGTCTCTGGTGAAAATGTAGGGTCACGTGTAATTCAATTTCTTTTAGATTAAATTCGTAATAATTTTGGGAGGAAAACCAATTTGCCGATAATGATTTGAAGCTGGTGGAGGGAAGAAATTATAATCATGGTTTGAGCGTGCAGCGATCAATATAGGCCATAGATAGATACAAACTTTATTATCCCACTTGGGGAAATTAGAGCGGTCTTGACAATTAACATTGACATTAAAAAGTAACAGAACATATACAATTCCAACTAAAAACATTATATCACAATTAAAAACAGCAATTATATAAACAAAATATCGACCTATTTGGGATATTTATATTTAGATAGCTGAAATTCAACCTGCAACCATTGATTTACATATACATTGTATCTGATTCTTCAGTTTCCAGTGTTGGCTTGTCGGAATGATGATAGTTTGTGTTTTTCGGTTACCAAAAATCTGTTGACACAATGATGTAAAAACAGAAACATACATGTATATTCTCTTTAAAGCTGTAGTACGTGCAACAATTAATGCATTACAGTCTGTCGGTGTTGCACAAGGCACATTGAAAGTTGAACTTTGTTGTATAACATACACATTTTTACCTTGATATAATCATAACACCCATCTTTAGGGGTCTCCATTTTCTTGACAATTGTCTTTAAAAAAAAATCACATTTATCCCCGAAAAATGTTCTGTCGGAAAACAATTTGAAAAGTTGGGAGGGAGGGGAACTAATAATTTTAGAAGCACATTTGGCATTAAAGCTGAAATCAAATGAACATACAGTAACCTTGTAACTGACAAACCCTGGTAATGTACCGGTAAGTAGGAAGCAAATCTGGTGTAAAGCGTCCTTAAGAGCTACCCGAGGTTTCAAGCTCTATGGTCTTTTCGAATCAGTGGTTCAAACGATCATTCGTAGTATCGTGGTCACAGTATGTGGTTAAATTGTGCAGCAATTATGCCATGACACACAAGAAGCTTTACACATGTTTATAATATGGCTCCGTGGCAGCCCAACAAGTCAACTTTCCACACTCAAAAATTATTGTGTTAAATTAACACCATGTATCTACACTAAACCATTCGTCCCATATGGATACCACATGGTGTTAGTTTAATTAATACCACAGTGTATCTGATTGGTGGAATCGTGTTCTGTGAATAAAAGGTTTCCTTCTTCAACAGTGGTGGAGGAATTACTTGTAGATATTAACTGAATAAGGGGCCATTCAAAATGTTCAGTGTTATTACATTTCGATTTTGTTTCCCTCAACATTTTTTGATCCACCCACCCACCTCAATTTTCGATATATTGACTTTCCATTCAGTTAAACAAAATATGTTCAGTTCAGTGACGGCATGATGCAGTTGTGGGTCTCCCCCACTTGAACATGTGCCATAATGACTTCTTGTGTTTCATTAGTTGATAGGATGTGGGGAATGATTGGTTGCAGTCCTTTTTTTTTTTTATTGAAAAGTGAATTTCGATTTTCAATATTTTTCATTGACCCACCCACCCACATTTTCGAAGAAAAAATCGAATTGAAAATTTTGAATGGCCCCTATAGGTTTATTTTGGTTGTGAGGTGGTGCGACATTGAACAAGGCTGATTTTCAGGAAGAATCTGTTTTTATTGTAGAATTCTGGTCATAAGTAACAAGGAAATGGTTAACAGTTCTAACATTAAATATTGGTGCCGTAATAAATTACCTGTATGGGAAGCATATATAGTGCCATCTTGAGTTATTCTGATTTTTTACCCGTCCTACAAGCTTGAAACGGCATCTATAGCTATACGCTTAGGTATATATCCACCATGAGATTTCGTTTTTGCGCCAACACTTTAATGGAAGGACGGTATATAAAGGTGTTTGGACAGGGTAGGTTTGGGAGCAGGGTTGCGGTTGGGCAGGGCATAAAGGCGCGGATCCGGGGGGGGGGGGGGTCGAAACCAACGGTGAGAAAGTGTGTATCTTTTTTTCGCAGATGAAACATTTGGGAGTCACTTTTCTGGGCAAATTTCACCCCCCCCCCCCCCCCCCCCCAGCCAAAAAGCCTGGATCCGCCCCTGGCATGGCAGGTGGGGACAGGGTGAGGCAGGCTACCATGACACAGATTCTTTGAGGATCTTCAAGTTCGAATCTTTAATTTTACCAGCACCTACCTGTACAGATATAATTATCTAACATTTGGAATTGTGTATGGATGAAGGTTTCCGAAAAGCACCTCTTTGTCGAGTGGAAACCCTACTGCGAAAACATTAACAAGGAACAATTACAATCACAAAGACAAACAATCGTCAAACAATCCACAAGAGAAACTGACCAGGTAAATTTGAATACATTTTCAAAGTGAACAAAGAAACTGGCAGGAGCGGGATTCAAACCTGCGACCTCCGGGTTACCGTACCGGCGATCTACCAACTGAGCTATCTTGCCCTATGTTGGCGGTCTCCCAAATTGTCAGTATCTTTGTTCGGGTGAGCGCTAGTCAGAAGTCAAAACCCATAAAAGTTGGTACATACATTCAACCAAAGAAAAAAGTCCCCGTCTAATACTTTTGATTTATAGGGGCCGTCCATAAAGTACGTACGCACGAAATGCCGACTTTTTTTTACCCCCCTCCCCCCTGTACGCATGGCATACGCAGTGGCTCCAACTCCTCCCCCCCCCCCCTCCCCCTGTACGCATGCGCATTCCATATCTCTTTTTGACTTCTCAGACTACCCTATTCTAGCATCATTAAACGTCACAGTACACCTGCTCTAGTAGTATGATTCGCATGTATGTCGCATCCAAAGTCTGAAATAGATCACAAAATGTTGACAGAAAAAAAATGCAAACATTTTTATTAACGGACTTGGAAATGATTGAACAGTGATATATTTTGAACCAAAACAGCAGTCAATGAGGACAATCATGAACCAAAAAAGGAAGAAAAAAAATACCCCGATACACTATTTTTGGCATAGTTTGCTCTTGACGTTTCACGAGTGGTTTATTGAGATAGTGAATAACGCTTTTCACAAAAATATGTGTGTGAACAAAAGGCAGTTGATATACAAGACGTATATTTCTATTTATATCTTTTTTACCTCCAGTACAAGAGCGATTTTGGACAGCACGCGGGTGAAATTGATACAAGTACATGTACACCTGTACGTTTCCGGTGCCGGTTTATCAAGCAGTCTTTTTGTTGCGGTCTAAAAATAGGCCGGAGTTGGCTGGCGGTGGCGCTGGGAAGACCAATTTACTTTTGGTTGGGGTGAAGGGTACTGTGTTTTAACTGTTTTTTGATGCACAAAAGCTGGTCCTGGTAGTTATTTATATGAGATATAGTACATTGATTTCATGACAATTCATTAAAAGCAAATTGTCAATTGCGTACGGTACGCATTGGCTTGGACCCCCCCCCCCCCCTGTACGCATGGTATACGCAATGTCACCCCCCCCCCCCCCCCCCCCTTCGTGTGTACGTACTTTATGGACATCCCCTAACTCAAAAAGTATTTTATAGATTTTTGTCACTCAAAAGGTGATGAATGCACAGATTTCTTACTCACACGATGAGTGGTTCACTATGAAATCATGCATTTTATGAAATTGCGTGCAAGAACAAAAGTTGCACTTTTGTCAGCATGTTCAAGTTACACACAGGAAGTAAGAAGTACTCATTATTTGGTCATTAAAACACAATTTATTACTCCATGTCTTAACTTTAGTTAAGTAGCCCAGTTAAAAAAATGTTTCTGCTTATCCGCAAGAACCGTTCAATAATGGGTAGGCCCTATATGTCCGCCGTCTGCTGCAATCACCTCAAGACACCTCTTGCGCATACTGTTTATCAAATTGCGTGCCTATGCGCTGCTGATCCAAGTTGGCCCAGGCCCGTTGTCATTCACTTTCTTGTTGGCTGTCTGCTTGATGTCATCCCAGAGGTTCTCTATAAGATTGCAGTCGGGGGATCTTGCTGGCCATTCCATACGCTCAATCCCGTTGTCTTCCAGATACTGGTTGGTGACTTGAGCACGGTGAGGTGTTGCATTGTCGTCCATAAAGACGAACTCGTCTTTACACGTGTGGTTGCAACACCTGGTCAACATATCGTCGGGCTGTGAACCTACCTGGAATGGGAACAAGGTCCGTCTTGCCATTGGTGCTGATGCCACCCCACAACATAACACTTTCAGCTTGGTAGGGCTTCACATCTTGGAGGCAGTCTCTGT
Organism: Hippasteria phrygiana; assembly: GCA_037893225.1. Taxonomy (NCBI): domain Eukaryota; kingdom Metazoa; phylum Echinodermata; class Asteroidea; order Valvatida; family Goniasteridae; genus Hippasteria; species Hippasteria phrygiana. The sequence continues at coordinate 997,863 of JAZGUH010000140.1, forward strand.
TTAGTTGTTCCCCCACTCTTCTCCATACTCAAACTCTTCTATCGGCCTTTTTCAAGTTAAACCTGCACTTGTCTTGTCTTGAAGGAAGGAAAGAAATTTTAAAAGGTACACACCTGTAAACCCAACATTGCATATGAGACGAAAAGTGCAACTTTTTTTCTTGCGCGCAATTTCATAAAATGCATAATTTCATAGTGAAAACGCTGTCTATTCATTGGCCAAGAGTAACCACTCATTGTCCAAGAGTAACCACTCATTGTGTGAGTAAGAAATATGTGCATTCATCACTTTTTGAATGACAAAAATCAATAAAATACTATTTGGGTTACATCAAAAAGTATTAGACAGGGACTTATTTCTTTTGTTGAGTGTAGATACAAACTTTATTATCCCACTAGGAAATTAGAACGGTCTTGACATTTAACATTGACATTCAAAAGTAACAGAACATTATATAATTTGTTTGAGGGACTAATGCACTTGTTTCCGCCGCCCTCGCCCCTCACCCCCTCACCGGAAGTGGCGCGGGATTGTACATTATATTTTGTGCCCGAGGATGGGGACTTTGGTCTTTGAGTGTCTAGAAAAATCGGTCCTACACTAAAATGTGTACAGGAGAGTAGTGATCCATGGTGGGGGTTTTGGTCACTGAGGTCATTCCGTTAATTTGGGGTCAAATTTTGGTGTCCCTGCTAGCTGACATGTATAAGAGTTTGCAATTCAGGACACATTCTTTAATGCCTTCTATCTCCAAGAGTGATTGTGTAAAGCAAAATACCTGCCCAACAAGTAAACAAAAAAGTTAAGCCAATTTTAATGATAGGGCCTACTTGATGGAAATTGAACAGGTCAGGTGTAACAGGGACACCAACAAATGTCATACTTTTGGACCCACAATTTCCGAAATGACCATCCCCACATTGGGGGTGGGGCAGCTCGGGAAGGGGGGGGGGGGGTGGAGAAACATATGATAGGTGCACAAAGGAAAGTGTTTCTTTAAGAGTTTGAAAACCGGTCTTGAAATTTGTCGCAAAATGTGCAGAAACTGACATCCCAATGTGTGCATTATTGCACGAATGCAACGAGGTAAACGTGGTATATGACGTCTTAGATCTGTTGGCAGTGTTAATATTACATTGTGTATGTTGACTGATAAAACAAGAATTGATCGTTGACTGAAATCATGTAGTCGAACTGAATTTCCACTTTATATCAAAGCACCGGGAACGATACTGCAGAAGAGGTGACACGGTGCGACAGAGCAAAAACATAATATGCAACAGCGCAACAACAAGAAGTGTACGACTCACAAGATAATATATTCGGCTGAGGCAAACAAACGCTTTGCTGATCTAGTTTTCTTTTTCTGACGATTTGTTCACAGAAATTTGTTCATTTGGAGAGAAAAAATATGGCTACGGTTACAAGCTATACATCGACGTGTTCAACTCGAATGACCAGTAATTAAGGTGCTGCCAAATGACCCCATGGAAAGATGACCTCAATATTGTTTCTTTCTCCCGATCTGCATAGCCTCTAGGTTAATTACATGTACATCTGCTCTGGGCTTTTAATGAATGGATTAGGATTATAGGGAAACTATTTTGCTTATTAAGTTCAAATTAAAGCATGACACCCCCCCCCCCCCCCCCCCTCAAATGTATGCTGTGCAGCTGTGAACACAAACATGTACAGAGTTCTCACTGAAGTCGGTATCAGACTTACAATAAAACCCCGCGGTTCATCATCACCTTCTTTTACGCACACTGCACAGCATTTACGCTAGTCTTGGTTCAAGACGTTGTTACGTATAATACGCGATAACCGGCCGCCGCGAGAGGGCGTTATTAGCCACGAACTATTAATAGCCACGAACCGCCAGTAACAACGTCTTGGGAATCTTGTAAAATCTCCCCCCGAAAAATGGGGGAAACTAGTGCGCATGCGTCAATTCTGTATGAAAATAAGGAACATTTTCTCTTCACGCACGCGCACATACGAAAAGGAGCTGCCATGAAGTTGCACAATAGTCTGGTAGTTATCTATATACTGGCAGAAGGGGCACTGGTAAGTTCACGATCGAAGCTGCTTGCTCTGCTTTGCATTGATTGCAGGCAGCCGGCCGGCCGGCCGGCCGGCTATGCGCTATAGCGGCTGCAGTGTTCACCGCTCGTGTTTGCATGCGACGTCTTGCAACTGTGACGATCGATGCGAGGAAGATACGACGGGTAAGGTGCCGGGGGCGGGACCGGGCAGGCAACCTGGGTGATGGTGTGTAATCTGCGGGAAATTACTTGTTACATGCAAGAAATACCTCTCCGTTATATTAAACCGTAGGGGCTCGGACAACTCGACCGTTGGCCGACTCGACTCGAGACAACTCGACCGTTGAGACAACTCGACCGTCTTTGCGTCAAATGGGAAGACAATTAAGTCGTCCGTGGAGACAAGTCTTCCGTTGAGACAAGTCGTCCGTTGAATTGAAGTCGACTCGGAGGTAGGGGAATCGCTGCTGTCTCGGCGGGGATTCGCGTCCAGCCTCAAAGCAAACATGAGCCTGAATTTTTGTCGAGTTTCACCAGTGGAGAAAACCCGCAGGAGATCTAGGCCCTTTTTCAAACCCTGGCTTGGGCTCAGGCTTCGGCTTCGCGTAATTTTAAGTCCCCAGATTTGGCAAGATCTGGGACGCTGTTTTTGCTACATGTACATCAAAGTATTTTGTTTTAACCAAGAGCCAGTGCCTGTTTATTTATTTACATATTCAAGAATTCAGATCGGCAGTGGGACTGGGGAATAGCTGTAGACGAAGCCGAAGCCCAAGCCGAAGCCAAGGTTTGGAAAAGGGCCCTAGAGTGCGTCTCAGTATCTTTGTGAACTGTGCAACAATCGAATCACCAGAGTACGACAATCTCCGTTTTCCCCGGCCGTAAAGACGAGGGCCTCGTGATACGTGAGCTATTTGTTTTATTATTATCACGGCCATTTTTTATTTATATCTCAATCAAATCACCTAACAAGGTCTCCTCAGCAATATTATAATATTAATTATCATATTCAGCCCCGTTAAGATTTTCTGTGTATTATATTTCCATCATTCCGGAACTTTTTAGTTCATTCCCCCTCGGCCCTACCAAACAATCCAAATAGCACGGACCTGCTATACCTTTATCTTCATATACTAACACTCGGGCGGTAGTAGTCGGGGGGGTTAGATCTATGCATAATGCATTTATTTATGAATTCACAATGCGCGCTGCAATCATTATGCTAAGCAGGTGCGTGCGCACAACACGGCTTCTACAAGATTCCCAAGACGTTCTTACTGGCGGTTCGCGGCTATTAAGTTTGTCGGCCAGTTATTGCGTATATACGTAACAACGTCTTGAACCAAGACTACATTTACGCCCTGCATTGGTACACAGCGCCCGCTAGTGTTCACAGAAAATTGAATCGTTTGTGACCTTCGTGAGAAGCGTGCTAAAAATCGTAAAGCTAGGGAGTCCAAATAATTAGCGAGCGAGGATAACAATTGATATCGGCAAATTTATATTGAGTGCAGCACAAGTTCTTGTCATCTAGATCTAAGCATCGTAGAATTTCGAATATGGCACCTGCGAGTCATCGCTCGAACTTCGCGATAAACTGCCAGATTTTATACATATTGAAAGAATAAATCTAAAATATTTGAAATTAATATGTATTTCCTGTAAAAAAAAGTGTTCTATATACACCTGATCGTATTTTCCCCAGGAAAATTTAATGAGCTTTGTCAAAAGCATTCATTTGTCATTGTTCATCCAGTCACTTGTGGCCAGCTTTATGAAAGCACTTCTGACTGGATTTGCGAATGGACTTGTAGGGAACTCGACTACAACTCTGGCCTGTGGTATGCCTACCTAGCCTTATGTACAATCCTTATGAGATTTCACATGGCCATAAGTTTTGATGACGAATTTTGGGCCTATGACAAAAACCAGGCTATAGCAACTTTGACTAGGCTGTGTGGGTGTGTTTCGATAGGGAACTTGTGGAGTTTGAGAATTTTTGACAGCAACACGGCGGTGTAAACAAAACATGTTTACAAACGGACTGAAAAAATGTATTCCCATGGCACACCGCAGGGTTACACATTTCCAAAATTAATCCCCATGTTTTTCCAGTTTAATATTTTACACACTTTTAAGTTTCGTTTAACATCACACTTTATTTCTTTCAATCAAAGAGGTATAATCTCCATACATTCCGCAAATCACATGATTGCAGACTTCGTTCTTGCTTAACTATGCTTCTTTAATCTAGTTAATCTGTAGGGCTTTAGTTAACTCGGCCCAGTGTTCATGCAGTGTAGTCATAATCATTTACTAAGCATAAAAAGGTTGGTGTACTCCTTGCACATCGGGAAGTTCTCTCTAAAATACAAAAATAATTCCTCTTGCACTTCAAAACAAGAGCAATACGTTAAAGTACAAGGTATAGGGGCAACTGTACTTCGAGATAAAAAATAAAGCAGGGCGACATATAGGCCTACATGGACTAGCATCAACACTCAGTATTTTACGGGAGACGTCGGGGTGTCGCAGCGGCTATCTGGCAGCCAAGTGAACCGCTACAATGTGTTTGTGCAGTCAAGCGTAACCTATACACAATAATCCAACAATGGATTGAAACTGCACAAACAGCGGCCAATGGCGTCATACGGCCTGGTGGCACTGTTTAATCCAACAATGGATTGAACCTGCACAAACAGTGGCCAATTGCGTCATCCGGCCTGGTGGCACTGTTTTTTTGGCGCCAAATTCCGTCATCCGTACGCAAGGGGTTGTTAACACAAAGCTTTTCAGTGAAAAACGAGCGCTTTACTAAATGGTACCTCTCAATGAAAACCATGGCGCCCATTAATATTTGGAATTGCACAGGGATAAATATTAATTTTAATACTTTAACTTCACATGTATATAAAGATATGCAACCGGTTTAAAATAAAAATAAACGGACAGCCAAGGGAATAACCATGTTTCTCTCCTATAACCCACTTTCTTCATTCAGTTCTACAATGTACCTTTAAGATACATGTATTCAGTTTTTCCAGCAAACGAAAATTCACTTCTTTTCTAGGCGGTTTAGTGAGGGTGAACATCGCTTGAATAGTATTTGCCGAACAATGGAAACATAATCTACGGTTTTAAGTTACACCGATGTAATGGACCGAGTATAAATGCAAAATGAGGAGCTGGAAAAAACTATACCCACACATATGATGGCTAATGGAATTTGTTTTATGAGAGAGTCAAAAACGCGAAGGAACAAAACGGCGAAAACCTCGTTTGTACATTTTGTGCTCCTGTCCAACAAATTATTTGTGGACACTCAATATGTTTCCAGCAAATGATTGTGCTTTATCTACACTAAAAAAAAACAATCCAGCATTACAGCTCAATGTAAACTGAATATAAAGAGTAAAACTTCAGCATCGGAAAGAACTTAAATTCATTTGCGATAGTCTTATGATAACCAGTGGGTAACTATACAGTGCCCAGTCCGAGTAACTTGGACCCTACTTATTGCTCTGTTTTTAACATTGGGACATGATCTGGCGGTAGAAGGGTCCAAGGCAAATGCAAAAGTCTGAAGACCCAACAAAAACATAAGATTTCACCCTTAAATACGTAGGTCCAAAAACGTACTCGGACGAGTGTCCAAGTTACAGAGCAGCAGTTAAGGCACCGTTCTTATCTGCGGGCACTCATTACAGTCAGCTTAACTTTTCTGCACAACTACGTTTTCTAATGGGGGTTATCTGGGGGTCACATGCCTTGGTTGGGGTTGAGGGGTGGGGGTTGGGGTTGCGCACACTTCCCCCTTTAAATCCGTTGGATTTACACCATTGTCGATAGCTAAACAAAATCCAGTACAACCTTTAACCCTAGCTCACATCTTTTTTTTCAACTCGCAACCCCACACACACAAAGTTGTAAATGCCTTTATCGTGGACCTCCGATTGTTCTTTTGTTTATACTTTTTTGGAAGGTCCCTCATTGGTTGTGTACATGATTTTCAACTGTGGACCTTGCCTTAGTGTGGACCCTATTGTTCTCTATTGTTAAAGGCCAATGATTTATTGTGAACACAAACTCACTCACTTCTCTTCAAACAAGAAAACTGCAAAGGTCAAAACAAAAATAAGGAATGAATCAAAGATTTTCCTAATCTAAATCTAGCGGGTTTCTAAAGACTCCCTCGTGGGGTACCATTGTCAGTATTGTTACCCTTCCTTCCCGGTACCCTGTAAGGAGACTAATGTAGGAACACAGCGACCAACACAAAAGAGGGGGAGGGGTTTCCCTATCTGTCCCATATCTTGCTTCAAATCTGCTACTACAGTTGTTATTTATGTCAGTTAACCCGAGATCTGTCTGAATTGATGGGGTGCTGGTATGCCAAGACGGGCGTGTGTAGCCAAGCGTAATGCAAATAATAGGCAAACAATGGATTGAGTATGTGCAGCAATGCGCATATAAACGACATCCGGCCAGGTGGTCTTTTTCAAACCGCGGCCATGGCCGTCATCCGTAATCAAGAGGTTAATGGAACAAGATTTTCCTGCAGCACCAAGGTACTGCACTTCACAAATCTGAAGAAACGTGGGCAGAGGATGAGGCCGAGGGCAGAATCTTTGACAAATATCTCAGTGGAGAAACGAAGAATAAGGAAGGGTAAGAAACCCAATTTCATGTTGGCACGTGTGGGACTCGAACCCTCGTCTCAGAGGTGGAAGGGCAAGCCAGTATCCCTACAACCTGATTCCTAAAAGGCACTGGGTTCTGGTTCAGAGTCCTCATCACACGAACATTATGATTCTGACATCTTTCCCCGACACTTTCTGTTGAGAAAACAAATACGTCGATAGCTGCCATCCATCTGGCTCAAGCCCACAGCGAATCCATCTCATTGCATGACGCTGCTAAAAACAGGGGTGAGATTTCTTTGGAATTTTTCCCGATTTCAGGATTTTTGGTAAGTCGTCTTCCAGATTTCCGTTAGATTTTTGGGGTCCTTAAATTGTTTTTATCATTCCAAAATGATCTCTGCAACCCGAAAGTCTTCTTTTAATTCTGATAACCCTATTTTTGCCAAATCTGAAACATATTTTTTGTTAGAAAATGCAGTTTCCTTGTGCAATGTTCAGCAACCTCATACAAACTAAATGCCTCTGAATCTTTCGTGGATTTTTAATTTTCCTCAGATCCCACCCCTGTAAAAACCGTCTCTCACCCTTTCATGCCCAAGTTATTTTTCTTGCACTGAATTTTACGTGATAGATTGGGCTGGGACTTTAAAGTCCCATCGGGCGCGAATGAGTTAAAATTAAGGCTGCAGTTTGGAACCGTTTACACGGTTAACCGACCGTTTAAACGGTTACACGGTTACATTTTTCCGTTTCGGTTAACCGTAATCCAATTTTTAAAAATCGACATTTCCTTTTTGAAGCACAGGGTGCGCGAAGAAAAAGAAATCAAGTTGCGCCAAGCACGAAAACAAAAACTCTTTTGAAGATTCGACCGACCGAGAAGGGGAATGCCAAATGTTTGCAATGTCTTGATAGATTTCCCGATGTTTGTAATGGTCCCCTTCTTATTGATTGCCGTCTTTGCGTTGTTTTTCTAAGAAGCGAGGGTAGTGTGGTGGCATTATATTACCGCTTAAAACATCAAAGGATGGACAGCGGAACCGATGGTGAGATACTGAGCCATTGCCGCCCCTATCATGTAGTGTAACATTTTTTGTGTAATGGTTACCATTGACCAATAACGTGAGAAATGCATTAAAACAAAAAAATGTGGTGGGCTATTGTCTGCACTGGTTTATGTCTGAATTATTTGTTTTTACTGATTGTAGCTCTGGGTCCCTTGACGAGTTGACGTATAAAAAAGGGGTGTGGTTGAGAAAAGTCTCCACACTTCGGTGCATTACAATTTTCGTTTGCGACTGCCTTGTAATTCTCCAACGATATTTTTCCTTCGTTTTCTTATTAATTTCGACTACATGTAACTGAATTCGACTGTACAATATTGTTTTGGGATGGTTTCAGTTTTGCATAGAGAGAATAATTGGCACAGTTCAGTGCACAAATTCAGCTTCATTTTCTCCAACAAGTGGTCATTACTAACAACTTCAAAAGGTATAGCCTGGGCTAGAACGAGCTACAGCAACACGCAATACATCAAATCAAAGTTTATGACCTTTTACGTTCAGGAAATATCTCAATGTTTCTTATTTCACTGCTGTCCACTCGTTTTGTGGTGCGTCCATCCATTATTCATTCTTTTAATGACCTTAATTGGGCATCAGAATTAAAGCTATGTTAAAATTGAAACGACGATCAAGCTGCATATATCCGCCCTGGATATTTGTTTGGGCTCCGTTTAGGAATTATTCTATTCTCAGTAGAATATTCTACCTCACCTGATTTCCTCTTTCATATAATAAATGATAAAAAATGCATGAAGACTTTATAGGCTATCAGTTAATAGATGGAGTTGACCGGAACAGGATTTTCATGAATAGTGATGACTTTACGTCCTTGGGTCACCACGCGGCTAATTATACCAATTTGAAACAATCTACTTATCTTATATATTGTGGACTATTTCAGCAGTTTCCGCTCTTAAAAAATTAGGTCAAATAATTCATCCCAGACGACTAGTTGGAGACCACGGAAGCAGACTTACGAATGAATTCAACCATTGTTTATATCTGACAGACTGAATCCCATTGCTGATACACCATGCTCCCCACCGCCAACCTGTACGTGTGCGCCTTTCTGTTGGTTGGGTTGATGGTGGTCGAACCTGCTTATGGAATGGCAGTGGACGGCGAGAATAAACGTGATGCCGCTGATGATGGTTTGTACCATAAATTAATACGTATGAAATCATAGGAAGTGCTAACGTCATACGCAACAATCATATACACGTTACACACGTATAAGCTTCGTTGAAGATATACATTGAAGACTTCCTGTTGTCCTAATGGTGTCTTTTGTCAAGTCTTTAAATTCCTCTAATTTGATTTGTACACAATTTCCAACCGAAGACAGCTTGTAATCGGGGACCAATTGTCCTCTTGTCTAACAATTTTGTTTCTTGTCCTCGATAAACATCACCAATAGGCATCACACATGGGTGTACACATACTTCAATCGGGGACCTCTCATTGTCCTATTGCTCATACTTAACTTTTGGCAAGGACCCCCATTGGTTTTGTACACAGTTTTCAAACGGGGACCTTTCTCAATCGGGGACCCTGTTGTCCTTTATTGTTAAAGGTCCTCCATTGAATGCAAAAACAAACCCACATACACACGCCTGACAGGGCAACAATTATATGGTACTCTTATTGTTCTTCCAATTATTCTGCTCCTAAATTTCTTTACAACATCCCCTGTGGGGTACCACACAAACAAAGACCAACTTGTCGGGTACCGCTGTTCCCACTGTACTTCCCCAGTATGAGTACAAATATAGCTACCTACGAATCTCGATCTCTCTACTGTACATTGTCTGTCCTCGTTTCAGTTTGTTTTTCTCAATTTGTTTCTGTCTCATATCGATAGTGAAACAGAAAATTGCAGCGTTAAATAAGGAATTGGTGCAGCACTTCGAATCCCATGACGTGGGCGGCGTTGCTGAAATGTTCGATGATCAAATTATAGTCATGATAACAGGTGAACCGACTGCGGTTGGGAAAGAAAGTAAGTTTCATTTAATTGTATAAACTTAAGCTAATCTTGTTTCTAAAAAGTAAAGTATAAACAACAAACAATTTTTTTTCAAAGTGAACAAAGAAACTGGCAGGAGCGGGATTCGAACCTGCGACCTCCGGAACACCATACCGGCGCTCTACCAACTAAGCTATCTTGCCCTATATTGGCGGTCTCCTAAATTGTCGGTCTCCTAAATTGTCAGTATCTTTGTTCGGGTACGGTGGGCGCTAGTCAGAAGACAAGTCATAAACCCAGAATGCCGTATAGCCAGGGATCACACCCAATCTTACGATACAACCTGGGAAGCGACATTATCGATAGATTAAGTAATGAACGTAATACAGATGGCAATGACCAAATATACTACTGTTTTTCAGATGTTCGGGTAGCCTATAGTATATTTATTTATACTGGAAGTTTGTTGGAAGTCACTTGGCCGATTTGGATCAGATGTACATGTTCCTTCAGTTTACGTTGTATTTGGTACGAAAGCACCCAACCATTGGTTCAATGCACACAATCTCTTCATCGGTATGATCCAAATACGGGACATCGCGATGAAGCTTGACGCGCGAGTACCTGATTTATTTACACCACACTTCGAATTACACTCACGAAGGGGATTTGCATAATGTTAGTAAAATAGCGCATTCTCTTTTACAGATGTAAAACAAACCCTAAGTTGGGACAAGAGACTCAAGAAGGCGGCCATTTCAAGCTTACTGGTGAAGTCATTGGATCCTGATGACAACTATATTTTAGAGATCGGTGACTCCATATGGCTCGATGAGGATAACAACGCCATCTTTGACGGAAGGTATATAGCGATTTGGCAGGGCGAAGCGTAGTCTGGTTCCAGGACCAAAATTATTCTGACTATTTTTGATGAATATTTATGTCAGGTAGCCGCCAAGGATCACGTGACGAAAACGGGAGGAATTCCTCCTGTTTCCGAAAATGTCCGAAGGTTTCCGAATTTTTTTCGGTACCATTCGGCTGTTAACGTTGATGACAATAAAAACAAATGTCTGTGAGGCCTGTTGCAGATCCTGGAATATTTGAATTCTCATTTATACACAAAAACTGAAAAATCAATGCCACACTCTTGCAGTAATTTGCCGACCAGAGTAGGAAAACACGTGCGTCATGATCTATTTTAAACCGTGGGTACTACCTGACTATCGGGAAATCTTCAGGTCAGGGAACCAGACTAGGAGAGGCGGAGCTGGGCGAGACATGATGCACGATATGGGGCAGACTAGAGGGAACCCCCCTCATTTGTGTTGGTCATTGTGCTTCCGAAATCTCAGGAATTCTTGTCAGATATCTAGGGGGGATGTGTTAGGTAACAATACTCTGGAGAGTGTATAGGGTATAGGGACAAAAAGGGGGGGGGGGGGGGGTGTACCCCTCTGCCCTATATCGTGATGGGTATAGGGCGAGGCGCGACATCCGTATAGTCTAGTTCCCTTACCTGAAGATTCCCTGACGTCTAAATCTTAGGTCACGAGCCTGACAGACATTTTGTTATTGCGAACATCAACGTTAACAGCCGAACTTTACCGAAAATAAGTTCGGAAAACTTCGGACATTTTCGGAAACGGGAGGAATTCCTCCCGTGTTCGTCACGTGACAACGGCGGCTACCGGACCCTAACAATATGAAGCAAGATATGGGGCATATCCCCCCCCCCCCTTTGGTCATTGTGTTCCCGGAATCTCAGGAATTCTTTTCAGAAATCTAGAGGGGGGGGGGGGGGGGGGGGGGGGGTGTTAGGTAACAATAGTATGGAGTGTGTTGAGGGTATAGGGACAAAAAGGGGGGGGGGGTACCCCTATGCCCCATATCGTGCCGGGTATGGACCCTAACACTCATCCTTAAATGATGGGTACAATAGACCTTTCTTTTGTTGTAAACATTTATTTGACGCATGCGTATTTTATGGTTTGGAAACTGGTTGGCACTGGAAAAATGACGGGCATGGAAAATGGTAAATATTATTCTTTTTCTGAAAAAGTGACTCCAGAGTTTTTCCCTTAAAAATGTTTTGAAAAGCGGGATTAGGTGGCCGCTGTATCGACATTGAAATGGCGGCGCTTCTAAAATGGATTGAAATCAAAAGGAATAGAAAGCACTGGAATAAATGTCGCTTGGGCAAGTTTTCCTCATGCCCTCTTTGGATACGTCACCGTCAAAACATTGAACAGTGGAATCATGTGCAAGTGTAAACTATAAACGCTCAGTTATTACTAGGCCTATATTTGGAGTGGCAACACGAGCAAATCGCAAAACAAGTAAATGATGACTGAATCTATTAAATGTTTATATTCTCACGGCCTTTCTTTTTATGTGATTTACTCACAGGAATGTGTTCCTCTGGAAAAAAGAGGGCGACGACTACAAACTTTACATCAACATGTTTAACTCAAAGGTCAAGTGAGGGTTCTGCGAAATCATCCAGTGGAGAGCTATAGAGGATCTCGATAAAGTCGACAATTTTTCTGAATTGTAATCGAGTCAGTCACAAGTCAATCACAAGTCAGATCAAATGGCAGATCACAAGTCAATCACAAGTCGGCTCACAAGCTACATGGGTTGAACAATAGTGCGTTTGAATAGCTTGTTACATGACTTGAGACCACATTTGTGAAGTGACATGTGAAATGACTTGTGAAGCGACATGTGAAATGACTTGTGAAGTGAGTTGTGATGACTTGTGATGACTTGTGATGACTTGTGAAGTGACCTGTGATGACTTGTGATGACTTGTGATGACTTGTGATGACTTGTGAAGTGACCTGTGATGACTTGTGATGACTTGTGATGACTTTTGAAGTGACTTGTGATGACTTGTGATGACTTGTGATGACTTGTGATGACTTGTGATGACTTGTGAAGTGACCTGTGATGACTTGTGATGACTTGTGATGACTTGTGAAGTGACCTGTGATGACTTGTGATGACTTGTGATGACTCGATTAACAACTCTGCAATTTTTCTTCCAAATTATGTCAGTACAGTTTCTGGTGAAAATGTAGGGTCAAGTGTAATTCAATTTCTTTTAGATTCAATTCGTAATAATTTTGGGAGGAAAACCAATTTGCCGATAATGATTTGAAGCTGGTGGAGGGAAGAAATTATAATCACGGTTTGAGCGTGCAGCGATCAATATAGGCCATAGATAGATAGATACAAACTTTATTATCCCACTTGGGGAAATTAGAGCGGTCTTGACAATTAACATTGACATTGAAAAGTAACAGAACATATACAATTCCTACTAAAAACATTATATCACAATTAAGAACAGCAATTATATAAACAAAATATCGCCCTATTTGGGATATCTAGATAGCTGAAATTCAACCTACAACTATTGATTTACATTCTTCAGTTTCCAGTTGTCGGTATAGAATGATGATAGTTTTTGTTTTTCGGTTACCAAAAATCTGTTGACACAATGATGTAAAGACAGAAACATACATGTATATTCTTTTTAAAGCTGTAGTACGTGCAACAATTAATGCATTACAGTTTGTCAGTATTTCACAAGCACATTAAAAGTTGAACCTTGTTGTACAAAATACACATTTTTACCTTGATCTAATCACAACACCCATCCTTTGCGGGTCTCCATTTTCTTGACAGTTATCCCCGGAAAATGTTCTGTCGGGAAAAAAATTGAAAAGGTGGGAGGAAGGGAAACTAATCATTTTTGTAGCACATTTGGCAATAAAGCTGAAATCAAATAAACATACAGTAACCTTGCAACTGACAAACCCTGGTAATGTACCGGTAAGTAGGAAGCAAATCTGGTGTAAAGCGTCCTTAAGAGCTACCTGAAGTTTCAAGCTCTATGGTCTTTTCGAATCAGTGGTTCAAACGATCATTCGTAGTATCGTGGCCACAGTATCTGGTTAAAATTGTGCAGCAATTATACCATGACACACAAGAAGCTTTACACATGTTTATAATATGGCTCCGTGGCATCCTAACAAGTCAACTTCCTAACACCATGTATCTACACTAAACCATTCGTCCCATATGGATGCCACATGGTGTTAGTTTAATTAACACCACAGTGTATCTGATTGGTGGAATCGCGTTCTGTGAATAGAAGGTTTCCTTCTTCAACAGTGGTGGAGGAATTACTTGTAGATACTAATTGAATAAGGGGCCATTTAAAATGTTCAGTGTTTTTAAATTTCGATTTTTCCCACCAACATTTTTGGATGAAAAATAACATGTCCAGTTCAGTGACGGCATGATGCAGTTGTGGGTCTCCCCCACTTGAACATGTGCCATAATGACTTCTTGTGTTTCATTAGTTGATAGGATGTGGGGAATGATTGGTTGCAGTCCTTTTTTCTTATATTGAAAAGTGAATTTCGATTTTCAATAATTTTCCTTGACCCACCCACCCACCCACATTTTCGAACAAACAAAAAACGAATTGAAAATGTTGAATGGCCCCTATATGTATATTTTGGTTGGGAGGTGGTGCGACATTGAACAAGGCTGATTTTCAGGAAGAATCTGTTCTTATTGTATAATTCTGGTCATACGTAACAAGGAAATGGTTAACAGTTCTAACATTAAATATTAGTGCCGTAATAAATTACCAGTATGGGAAGCATATATAGTACCATCTCGAGTTAGTCTGATTTGTTACCCGTCCTACAAGCTTGAAACGGCATCTATAGCTATACGCTCAGGTATATATTCACCATGAGATTTCGTTTTTGCGCCAACACTTTAATGGAAGGACGGTAAGGTGTTTTGACAGGGCAGGCTTGGGAGCAGGGTTGGGTTGGGCAGGCCATGCAGGCGCGGATCCAGGGGGGAGGGTCTGGAAACCCCCTCCCTTTCTTTTGCTTATTGGGGCCTACGCCTAAAGTTGCAAACCAGAAAAGCAGAAACCCTACATACAGGTCCTATTTTGCGCCACCAACTGTGAGAAAGTGTGTCCTTTTTTTTCAAAGTAAACAAATACACTGGCAGGAGCTGGATTCGAACTACTAACTGAGCTATCTTGCCCCGTGTTGGCGGTCTCCCAAATTGTCAGTATCTTTGTTCAGGTGGGCGCTTGTCAGAAGTCATAAACCCATAAATGTTGGTACATACACTCAACAAAAGAAATAGGTCCCCGTATAACACTTTTTGATGTAACTCAAAAAGTATTTTATTGATTTTTGTCATTCAAAAAGTGATGAACGTACAGATTTCTTACTCACACGATGAGTGGTTACTGTGTTGGCCAATAGACAGCGTTTTCACTATGAAATCATGCATTTTGTGAAATTGCGTGCAAGAAAAAAAGTTGCACTTTTGTCAGCATGTTCAAGTTACACACAGGAAGGAAAAGGTACTCATTGTTTGGTCATTAAAGCACAATTTATTACTCCATGTCTTAACTTTAGTTAAGTAGCCCAATTAGCCTAGTTAAAAAAGAGATGTTTGTGCTTATCCGCAAGAACTGTTCAATAATGGGTATGTCCGCCGTCTGCAGCAATCACCTCGAGACACCTCTTGCGCATACTGTTTATCAAATTGTGTGCCTGTGCGCTGCTGATCCAAGTTGGCCCAGGCCCGTTGTAAGATGCGCTGCAATTCTTGCAAAGAAGTGTTGTGTTGGCTGTCTGCTTGATGTCATCCCAGAGGTTCTCTATAGGATTGCAGTCGGGGGAGCTTGCTGGCCATTCCATACGCTCAATCCCGTTGTCTTCCAGATACTGGTTGGTGACTTGAGCACGGTGAGGTGTTGCATTGTCGTCCTTAAAAACGAACTCGTCTCCAATGGCTGCTGCATACGGTAACACGTGTGGTTGCAACACCTGGTCAACATATCGTCGGGCTGTGAACCGACCTGGAATGGGAACAAGGTCCGTCTTGCCACCGGTGCTGATGCCACCCCACAACATAACACTTCCAGCTTGGTAGGGCTTCACATCTTGGAGGAAGTCTCTGTTTAGTTGTTCCCCCACTCTTCTCCATACTCAAACTCTTCCATCGGCCCTTTTCAAGTAAAACCTGCACTCGTCTTGTCTTGAAGGAAGGAAGGAAAGACATTTTAAAAGGTACACACCTGTAAACCCAACATTGCATATGAGACGAAAAATGCAACTTTTGTCTTGCACGCAATTTCATAAAATGCATAATTTCATAGTGAAAACGCTGTCTATTCATTGGCCAAGAGTAACCACTCATTGTCCAAGAGTAACCACTCATTGTGTGAGTAGGAAATATGTGCATTCATCACTTTTTGAATGACAAAAATCAATAAAATACTATTTGGGTTACATAAAAAAGTATTAGACAGGGACATATTTCTTTTGTTGAGTGTAGATACAAACTTTATTATCCCACTAGGAAATTAGAACGGTCTTGACATTTAACATTGACATTCAAAAGTAACAGAACATATATAATTTGTTTGAGGGACTAATGCGCTTGTTTCCGCCGCCCTCGCCCCTCACCCCCTCACCGGAAGTGGCGCGGGATTGTACATTATATTTTGTGCTCGAGGGTGGGGACTTTGGTCTTTGAGTGTCTAGAAAAATCGGTCCTACACTAAAATGTGTACAGGAGAGTAGTGAACCATGGTGGGGGTTTTGGTCACTAAGGTCATTCCATAAATTTGGGGTCAAATTTTGGTGTCCCTGCTAGCTAGCTGACATGTATAAGATTTTGCAAAGCAGGACAATTCTTTAATGCCTTCTATCTCCAAGAGTGATTGTGTAAAGCAAAATACCTGCCTAACAAGTAAGAAAAAAATAAAAAAATTAGCTGGCCTGACGTTTCGAACTTAAGCAAGTTCTTTCTCAAAGGTGAATGACAGAGTACAAGAAACAAACAAGTAGGGAACACACATGCATGACGGGGTGGGTGGAGAAACACAAAAGAGGGATGCAAAGGAGCATGGCAGATAGGCAGTGGGTGAACATCAAAGGGAGAGGCAAGGACAGCCAGGATGACAGGAACAAAGAGGTGTGATTAGGGTAAGGAGGGATTAAGATGAAAGTAGAAGCTGGGGAATTGGACAAAGGAGTGTGGTTCAGGGAAGGGGGGGGGGGGGTTTGAATTGAAGGTGGTAATAGGGCAAGAAAAGGAACAAAGAGAAGTGGCAAGGAAGTAAGAAAAAAGTTAAGCCAATTTTAATGATAGGGCCTACTTGATAGAAATTGAACAGGTCAGGTGTAACAGGGACACCAACAAATGTCATACTTTTGGACCCACAATTTCCGAAATGACCATCCCCACATTGGGGGTGGGGCAACTCGGGAAGGGGGGTGGAGAAACATATGATAGGTGCACAAAGAAAACTGTTTCTTTAAGAGTTTGAAAACCGGTCTTGAAATTTGTCGCAAAATGTGCAGAAACTGACATCCCAATGTGTGCATTATTGCACGAATGCAACGAGGTAAACGTGGTATATGACGTCTTAGATCTGTTGGCAGTGTTAATATTACATTGTGTATGTTGACTGATAAAACAAGAATTGATCGTTGACTGAAATCATGTAGTCGAACTGAATTTCCACTTTATATCAAAGCACCGGGAACGATACTGCAGAAGAGGTGACACGGTGCGACAGAGCAAAAACATAATATGCAACAGCGCAACAACAAGAAGTGTACGACTCACAAGATAATATATTCGGCTGAGGCAAACAAACGCTTTGCTGATCTAGTTTTCTTTTTCTGACGATTTGTTCACAGAAATTTGTTCATTTGGAGAGAAAAAATATGGCTACGGTTACAAGCTATACATCGACGTGTTCAACTCGAATGACCAGTAATTAAGGTGCTGCCAAATGACCCCATGGAAAGATGACCTCAATATTGTTTCTTTCTCCCGATCTGCATAGCCTCTAGGTTAATTAAATGTACATCTGCTCTGGGCTTTTAATGAATGGATTAGGATTATAGGGAAACTATTTTGCTTATTAAGTTCAAATTAAAGCATGATGACACCCCCCCCCCCCCCCCCCCCCCTCAAATGTATGCTGTGCAGCTGTGAACACAAACATGTACAGAGTTCTCACTGAAGTCCGTATCAGACTTACAATAAAACCCCGCGGTTCATCATCACCTTCTTTTACGCACACTGCACAGCATTTACGCTAGTCTTGGTTCAAGACGTTGTTACGTATAATACGCGATAACCGGCCGCCGCGAGAGGGCGTTATTAGCCACGAACTATTAATAGCCACGAACCGCCAGTAACAACGTCTTGGGAATCTTGTAAAATCTCCCCCCGAAAAATGGGGGAAACTAGTGCGCATGCGTCAATTCTGTATGAAAATAAGGAACATTTTCTCTTCACGCACGCGCACATACGAAAAGGAGCTGCCATGAAGTTGCACAATAGTCTGGTAGTTATCTATATAGTGGCAGAAGGGGCACTGGTAAGTTCACGATCGAAGCTGCTTGCTCTGCTTTGCATTGATTGCAGGCAGCCAGCCGGCCGGCCGGCCGGCTATGCGCTATAGCGGCTGCAGTGTTCACCGCTCGTGTTTGCATGCGACGTCTTGCAACTGTGACGATCGATGCGAGGAAGATACGACGGGTAAGGTGCCGGGGGCGGGACCGGGCAGGCAACCTGGGTGATGGTGTGTAATCTGCGGGAAATTACTTGTTACATGCAAGAAATACCTCTCCGTTATATTAAACCGTAGGGGCTCGGACAACTCGACCGTTGGCCGACTCGACTCGAGACAACTCGACCGTTGAGACAACTCGACCGTCTTTGCGTCAAATGGGAAGACAATTAAGTCGTCCGTGGAGACAAGTCTTCCGTTGAGACAAGTCGTCCGTGGAGACAAGTCTTCCGTTGAGACAAGTCTTCCGTTGAATTGAAGTCGACTCGGAGGTAGGGGAATCGCTGCTGTCTCGGCGGGGATTCGCGTCCAGCCTCAAAGCAAACATGAGCCTGAATTTTTGTCGAGTTTCACCAGTGGAGAAAACCCGCAGGAGATCAAGGCCCTTTTTCAAACCCTGGCTTGGGCTCAGGCTTCGGCTTCGCGTAATTTTAAGTCCCCAGATTTGGCAAGATCTGGGACGCTGTTTTTGCTACATGTACATCAAAGTATTTTGTTTTAACCAAGAGCCAGTGCCTGTTTATTTATTTACATATTCAAGAATTCAGATCGGCAGTGGGACTGGGGAATAGCTGTAGACGAAGCCGAAGCCCAAGCCGAAGCCAAGGTTTGGAAAAGGACCCTAGAGTGCGTCTCAGTATCTTTGTGAACTGTGCAACAATCGAATCACCAGAGTACGACAATCTCCGTTTTCCCCGGCCGTAAAGACGAGGGCCTCGTGATACGTGAGCTATTTGTTTTATTATTATCACGGCCATTTTTTATTTATATCTCAATCAAATCACCTAACAAGGTCTCCTCAGCAATATTATAATATTAATTATCATATTCAGCCCCGTTAAGATTTTCTGTGTATTATATTTCCATCATTCCGGAACTTTTTAGTTCATTCCCCACTCGGCCCTACCAAACAATCCAAATAGCACGGACCTGCTATACCTTTATCTTCATATACTAACACTCGGGCGGTAGTAGTCGGGGGGGGGGGGGGGGGGGGGGGGGGGGGTTAGACTATGCATAATGCATTTATTTATGAATTCACAATGCGCGCTGCAATCATTATGCTAAGCAGGTGCGTGCGCACAACACGGCTTCTACAAGATTCCCAAGACGTTCTTACTGGCGGTTCGCGGCTATTAAGTTTGTCGTGATAACGCCCTCTCGCGGCGGCCAGTTATTGCGTATTCACGTAACAACGTCTTGAACCAAGACTACATTTACGCCCTGAATTGGTACACAGCGCCCGCTAGTGTTCACAGAAAATTGAATCGTTTGTGACCTTCGTGAGAAGCGTGCTAAAAATCGTAAAGCTAGGGAGTCCAAATAATTAGCGAGCGAGGATAACAATTTATATCGGCAAATTTATATTGAGTGCAGCACAAGTTCTTGTCATCTAGATCTAAGCATCGTAGAATTTCGAATATGGCACCTGCGAGTCATCGTTTGAAAGTTTTGTGTCAGTGTTTAAAAAATTTAACGTCAAGTCACGCCTGTAATTTATGCCTGTAGGTTTAGTAGATGCATGTGCATGAATTGCTAATTTCCCTGATTATTCCATTTCAGTCTTTTACTACAATATTGTGTGTTCAAGGTTAATACATGTAAATCGTTTATTTTTCCAAATTTCTTATGCAACAAACAGCAGTTTGTTAACCCAGCCATTTACTACAACATCAACTACCGGTACCCGTTCGTGTCAGTTGCGATCCAGACGTCGAGGAGTGAGCGTCGTGCGTGGCAGTGCTCTCGTTAGTTCAATTGATAGGTTTATTCTCTTGAACGATAGAACCCTTTCCCCTGGCAGGAGGTTGTGTGCTGCCGTAGCAACTGACCCAAGTAGAGCTGAAACGGAGCCGTCGAAGATATCCGGGGAAGTGCTGTGCTACTTGACTGGTACAGGGTACCGAGTGTCTATAAGTTTCGGGTAAGAAAACTTACCGAGTAACTGCATTGTTGTGTGCTTTACATTAAAGTGCAGTGGGATTGTGTAGAGTTAGGGTTGAGTGTATCTCGTGTACATTAGTGGTCAGCTGGCTGAGAGATCATTAGCCAGACGAGCGATACTGTTGCCTTATCGGGTAACGCTGTGTCGAGGTTTAGTCTGTGTGGTCTGTGTGGCCTATGACCTGTGAGGGTAACCGAGAACTCCCCCGACCTTATCAATTCAAATTTCAGTGGAGTAAGATCGTGTTATAAATAAACCTCATCAGTGCATTTCATTGCCTGTGTAGACTACGATATTGTATATAGTTGAACAGAGGTTGAAGTAAACCTCATTATTCTGAGAGAGGATTAAGAATAAACCAGTTGTGTGTTGTTTATATGGAGGACCAAAAGTGGACAACCCATTTTCTCAAAAATCTGCTAAAACAAAAACAGAATTAAGGTTGAAATGAAGTCCTCTTTCTGAATTTTCATTTTTCTGTTATTGTAATGGTGGCAAATTTTCCTTAGCTGCTTTTTTCTAAATTCCTTTTTTGTTTTGTTATAGGAGTAGTTCCCCTGTGCATTTTTTTGGTTTTGACTAAGACTCGCCCTGGTGAAGTTTCCTCTGCGCTTCACATGGTAACAACAGTGGCCTTCTCCCCAGATTACATAAACACTTACATGTAAGAATGTCCCTATCCTAGTGTGTAGTGCATGCCATTCAGCAGACAGGCAGTGAAGAGGGAACACTAAAAAATTTCCCCAGCCCTACCATTGCCTTGATTGACTCGTCTGCTATTCCGCTCTGATATTGTGGGCTCTGTCTGAAAGCATTCTAGGGCAATCCGCTATTGGCACTGTGTTGGTTTTTACCTTCCTTTTTTCCCAAATTAGATTTGTTTCTGTTTTATCGTTTTTTAAATGAGCATTTTCTTTTTTGGTCACCCTTCAAGTATTTTTTCCTGTGATTGATCCTTAATTCCAGTTTGATAATCTCAAGTAGAAAGGCCGGCGCCCCTGAAGAAAGTTTTCCCTGTGTCTGCGAAATGTAAGATTAGTAGCAGCCTGTGTATTTCTGGTTTGTGGACAACTCTGAATTGAATTTCTTTTTGAGAAGCCTATTTTAATTAAGTCCGTTTCTTCTTTTTCTTTGTGCCAGTTCTCTTAAATAGATTGCGACTTGATCATTTTGAAACAGGCCTTTAGGATTGTACATTTTCGTGACCGTTTTCCCAGGTTACATTATTAAAAATGTGGATATTTAATTTTTTCTTGTACACAGGCGGTCGAAAAGTGTACAAACCAAATTTCCGAATTTCTACTAGCAGAAAATCGGAATGAGCGTTTACGACCAAACCAAATTTCCGAATTTCTATTAGCAGAAAATCGGAATGAGCGTTTACGACCAAAGCAAATTTCCGAATTTCTACTAGCAGAAAATCGGAATGAGCGTTTACGACCAAACCAAATTTCCGAATTTCTACTTGCACAAAATCGGAAAGAGCGTTTACGACCAAACCAAATTTCCGAATTTCTACTAGCAGAAAATCGGAATGAGCGTTTACGACCAAACCAAATTTCCGAATTTCTATTAGCAGAAAATCGGAATGAGCGTTTACGACCAAACCAAATTTCCGAATTTCTACTTGCAGAAAATCGGAAAGAGCGTTTACGACCAAACCAAATTTCCTAATTTCTACTGGCAGAAAATCGGAAAGAGCGTTTACAACCAAACCAAATTTCCGAATTTCTACTAGCAGAAAATCGGAAAGAGCGTTTACGACCAAACCAAATTTCCTAATTTCTACTGGCAGAAAATCGGAAAGAGCGTTTACGACCAACCCAAATTTCCGAATTTCTACTAGCAGAAAATCGGAAAGAGCGTTTACGACCAAACCAAATTTCCTAATTTCTACTGGCAGAAAATCGGAAAGAGCGTTTACGACCAACCCAAATTTCCGAATTTCTACTAGCAAAAAATCGGAAAGAGCGTTTACGACCAAACCAAATTTCCGAATTTCTACTAGCAGAAAATCGGAAAGAGCGCTCACGACCAAACCAAATTTCCGAATTTCTACTAGCAGAAAATCGGAAAGAGCGTTTACGACCAAACCAAATTTCCGAATTTCTACTGGCAGAAAATCGGAAAGAGCGCTCACGACCAATCCAAATTTCCGAATTTCTACTAGCAGAAAATCGGAAAGAGCGTTTACGACCAAACCAAATTTCCGAATTTCTACTAGCAGAAAATCGGAAAGAGCGTTTACGACCAAACCAAATTTCCGAATTTCTACTGGCAGAAAATCGGAAAGAGCGCTCACGGCCAAACCAAATTTCCGAATTTCTACTAGCAGAAAATCGGAAAGAGCGTTTACGACCAAACCAAATTTCCTAATTTCTACTAGCAGAAAATCTGAAAGAGCGCTCACGGCCAAACCAAATTTCCGAATATCTACTAGCAGAAAATCGGGAAGAGCGTTTACGACCAAACAAAATTTCCGAATTTCTACTTGCACAAAATCAGAAAGAGCGTTTACGACCAAACCAAATTTCCTAATTTCTACTTGCACAAAATCAGAAAGAGCGTTTACGACCAAAACAAATTTCCTAATTTCTACTGGCAGAAAATCGGAAAGAGCGTTTACGACCAAACCAAATTGGAATCATTGGAATGTGTTTCCGTGTTCCGGAACTCCTGTATCGGAAGTAGGCTGTAGAATGGATCATAACTTCACGTATAGCTGCTGCTGTCTGAGCTGTTAATGCAAAGTAATTAAGCCTCACGATGCGGTAGGTCACCTGATGGTCAGTAGGGGTAATTTTCTTCAAAATTACGAAATGCTTCTTCTCCCAGTCTTAATGTCAAACTTGGTCAGTTACATCTCTGGACTGTATGGGGTGTTCACAGAATTGGGCCAAAGGTGGTTAGTAGGTGGTCATTGTATTGAAACATACAATTGCAAAAATACATTTTCTTCTATATTCTTTAGCCGATTTAAGTCAAAATGGGTAAGAAGCATCCCTCCCAAAGCCGAACTTCATCTGGGACGTCAAACGTTAGGGTGAAAGCTCACCTAAGGGTCTGTTTGTGTCCAAATGCTTCTTCTCTTACATTATTTTGCCAATTTTAACCGAACTTAGATGCTTTGGCAATTTCAGACCAATGGTCACCTTGTGGTCAGTGCGAGTCAGTTCAGACAAACCTTTCAAAGGGCTATTTAGGCTCATATCCGTTCAAATCAGGTGAAGAATGTTGGCAAAAAAGATTTTTTACCTGTTTCAGTAAAATAAAATGACCCCTACTGACCATTAGATGACCATTGGCCAAATTCTGTGTACAACCTATATCAGGCTTGGTCCAGAGATGTAAATAATCAGCTTTGACATTAACTGAATCAAGACTGCATTGAAGAAGCATTTCGTATTTTTTGAAGAAAATCACCCCTGCTGACCATAAGGTGACCATTGGCCAAATTATGTTTACACCCTATATGATCCATTCTACAGCCTACTTCCGATACAGGAGTTCCGGAACACGGAAACACATTCCAACGATTCCAATTTTGTTTGGTATAAAACGTTCATTCCATTTTTCTGCCAGTAGAAATTCGGAAATTTTGTTTGGCCGTGAACGCTCTTTCCGATTTTCTGCTAGTAGAAATTCGGAAATTTGGTTTGGCCGTAAACGCTCATTTCGATTTTCTGCTAGTAGAAATTCGGAAATTTTGTTTGGCCGTAAACGCTCTTTCCGATTTTCTGCCAGTAGAAATTCGGAAATTTGGTTTGTACACTTTTCGACCGGCTGTGTATGAGAAAATACAAAGAATCGAAATTTTTGATAAGAGAAAAATGACAATTCAGAAAGAGGACTTAATTTCAATCTTAATTCTGTTTTTGTTCTAGCAGATTTTTGAGAAAATTGGTTGTCCACTTTTGGTCCTCCATATATATATATATATATATATATATAACTTGGTGTCTTGTCCTAATTAATTATAGTGATTCAGGCAGAGTAGTTAAATCCTTGCTCGTTGGTGTATTTCCAACAAACGGACAGGCCTAGGACTAATCAGTTCTCCATTCGTGACAATTCCCCCCTCCAGTATGTATTCCGCTCATACATATTTGGGGATAATACATTTTTGTGTGGGAAAACCGCCACAAATGGTGTCAGAAGTGGGATGGTAAGGATTAATTAGTCTGCCGGTGATTACACATTCAGTAGAATTGTGAGTACACTTCTGGTAGACGCAAGAGTTTCCTGGGTGTTCCTTGTACAGGAGCGCGGAAGGAGATAATTGCTGAGGTTTATTTGACAGCCCTCAGTTGAGTCGCTGTTGGTCGCCATGAGTGCGCGACGAGAAGGCAAAGTCACCACACTGGGTGAGGTTAACGGAACGTCGCTGCAAGAGGAATTGAATAGTTCCAAGATGGAATGTCAGTTCCTGCAGTGGAAAAAAGACCAGCTGTCCAAGAGGATTGCTGAGCTGGAGACTGTTGTGAAAGAATCACAGCAGAGGGTTACTGAGGTTTCCCCATGGGAGGGTGACCGAAGCATTCATGAGAGAGGAAGGCGTGTAACCTCAAAGGTTGACTCCGACATCGAGTTTAGGCTACCCGATGAAGCAGCCTTCGTTGAATGTGGGTGAGTCGCCCGAACTAGTTCCTGTGGCAAGAGGAACGGAATCGAGGTCTCTCTCCAAGGTCCCCGAGGCAGCTGGGGGCAGCCATTGTTTCCACACCGGTATAGTTTCTACTGAGAGTGTGAAGAGGCACACTGAAAAGGTGCCTGATAACTTGCGAAAAGCTTGGAACTGCACGAGAGAGGTTTACCACGCAAGAACCCATTAGGTTAAGCCATTGCCAGATGAGGATAGGCGAGTACACAGTGAGGTTTTGAGTTAGCAGTAAAGGCCTATCCCGAGATACCGGCAGAGGCCAGAGAGAGGCTAGCAAAGAATCATTTCGTCACCGACACCACGAAGTGACACAAATGTCCCCGCGGTGCGTATAACCTTTTTAGATAAACACATTTCAATGTTTGAGATGCTTTATCTCCTCGTAATATTCACTTATTTGGATTGTTATTCATTCACGGGGAAATTCGATCTGTACACTTTTCAGATGTGCTTTTCTTTAGAGTAAATAATGTTTATTTCCGAAGTTATTTAATGTAAAAGAAGTGTGTCTGTCCGTGAAAACGAAAAGGTGAAGATTCTGAGTTATGTGCGTGCACACACACATTGGTGTCAGTTCGTGAAAACGAAAAGGTGGAGATTCGGGGTTTTGTGCGCGCACACTTACATTGGTGTCAGTTCGTGAAAACGAAAAGGTGGAGATTCGGGGTTTTGTGCGCGCACGCACACACATTGGTGTCGGTTCGTAAAAACGAAAAATTGGGGATTCAGACTTGTGCAGGTGTACTCCCACTTTAATTAGTGTAAATGTAATTTGGTAAAGAACCAAAAATACACACACATGGTGTATATGGTGTAATCGAGGAAACATTTTTTGTTCCTCTTTTGTTTATAACTTTTTTGCAACAGCTCCCATTGGTTTTGTACTTGTTTCCAATCGAGGAGTGCTCCGTTGGACTGCTTCATACAAAAAGAAACGCCCCTTTTTCTAAACTCCACCACCACTTTATCATATTAAATAAAACGATTAATTATTTTTGATCCAAAACAGTAAGTTAAAGGAACGTGCATACACATTGTTTTTAAATTGTATTCATTCTTAAAACAGTTTAATCGGGTACTGAATGAAATTTTAAACTTCATTGAAACAATAAATTTATGAATACAATATTCGAAACTTGGCTCACAATTTCAATAAATTCATTGTACTGAAATGTTATCTGAAAAGATCATCTTAAAAAAGCTGAAATGATATTCATTATTAACAATTGATAAGAAAATGTTTCTCATAGTATTTCTCAAGGGGGTTCCTATTGTTCTTTTTTAGCAACCGTATCAAATGTTGCCAAAGTAACCCTACACACGTTTCATAGATATACATGTTTCTGACTTTGACTTTTGATTTTTACACATCCCCTGTCAGTCCATAAATGTTTATTATAATTCGTAAATATACATGCAGTGAGACTTTACATAGAAAACACAGTTATAGACTCATTCTGACGATTACACACTTTATCTTTCTGTCTTTCTATGCATTTCCGTCATAACTATTTACTTTGGCTGGTCCCAGTAGCCTTGTATCAAGCCGATTGAATACATACTTGTAATTCCTAATGAATAAACATATCCCTTTTACAACTATGGCACAAAAACTATTCTTTTGACTATTCTTTCGACTACGAGTCGGAATCGTGTTCACGGTGATCATTTGTACACCATATATAATCCATATTTTAGAATAGTTAAAAGGGCAATTCCTTAAATTCGGACGTACATGTCGGGCTCATTAATGAGCTGCCGTTGGAAAGGGGAATGTGATACATCACTCATATTTGACGTCTATTGAGTAGAAAACAATAACAGACCAAACTGAGGTACATGCACATCATGGGTTCGGACGTGCGTGTTTTTTACCGAATAGCCCAAAAAGAATAGTGACATTAGACTCAAACTTAACCTGTTTGACTTGTTACTTGGACTCGGACTCCATCTATTTGGACTCAAGCATGGACTAAAGGTTTCAAGGACTCGAATACACAGGCTGGAAGTTACTTTGACATGTAGTTCAGAACGTGTTGGAAATGGCAGCCAACATATACAATTAATAAAGTGGACATCACAAAAAGTCGGGATATTACGTTTAGTGACGAAGCTGCTTGTAAAACATTTGGTGATCTGGATGAACAACAACAGGAGTGGGTCCGGAGCACAGACTTTGCAAATCTTTATACTTGGCCTCAGAAATGCTTTTGTATCCTGACGGGTATAGAGGCTGTGGCTCAGTAAGGTTGACATGGCCTGAATGCCGCCGTACGCGTGTTTCACCAATCTTCAATACTTCATAGACATTATCTGTATGAGAGTATTTAAACCTGATCGTGTCAGCATCCTTCTTGTTCACGGAAATCTGCATGAACTTTGTCCAATCAACATTTCCCCCTGCCTCTGTTGAGCGCACTCTGAGAATTCCCCTGCTTTGACTGTATGTCTTCCAGTCATTTATGTCTGATGACCGGACAGCTGTCACGTTGTATGGTTTTGGAGTGTTACGAGCCATTTTGATTAGCATAACAAGTTGTGAGGGGACAAACATTTCACCGACCTTCTTCATAGCTCTTTCTATTGTGCTGTGCATCGCATCGCCCTCACACTGCCCATGATTAGTTTCGAAGAAATGTAATGTGACCTCTTGAACAGAATGTGACCTTTCCACGAAAAACAACATCATTGAAGGTATTATCGAATTTTTATTCTGCCCAACGCAGCCGTCGGAATACAGATCTACCTGTTCACAACCTTCCTTATCAACATGAAGAAGGTACTGATGAAGAAACGATGCTACTTCACACGAACCACGGCCTGTCTGTCCTTCATGAGACACAAAGCACAAGCCCTCTCTACTCGCCAACTCAAAAATAGTGAAATTATAACAGGAGAGACGTCGCTTGTAGAAGAGCTCAGAGCGGTCTGATTTAGGCAAGTAAATGACCTGTTGAAGGTCGAAAACCGCAACACGGTATTTCTTGTCTGTAGAAGCCTTTTCCTTTCCAGAAGCTTTTAGTTCTCTGGACGTTTCTTTTTCTGTGATATGCCTGTCAAATTTGTTTTGTAGCTTTTTCTTCTCTTCATCACCTGAGCGGTGGAAATTATCACATAGGCCACAAACATCTTTCTTTGGGTGGTGAAATTTGAGGTTGGCAGATTTGAAAACATTCTTATAGAATGTTAATGATGCACCATTTGGATTTTCCTTCTTGTACATCTTGTACATAGTTTCAAAGTTTAAGTCCGGGGAAAGATATTGACATTTTGAATTCGCCCTGCAGTAGTGCGACTCCATTCTCGGGAATTTATCGATGTGTTTCTTCACCTGCTCTTGCAGAAGATGATCCTTGTCAGTCCGTTGTCGTCCACCTCGCCCTTCTCCTTCCAATACTCCAAGTGTGTCAACTTTCTTTAAAACAGTACGTATTTGACTGACAGAAATACCCAGAGTAGCCGTAAACAAATTACGACACACGCGCAGTTTTCCCGAATTATCAGCACGTGGCAGATAGTACGCCGTCCTATTTTGTGTCTGTGACAACTCATTTGCCGATACATGCCGAAGAATCCACTCGCGTTGTTTTTGTAAGTTAGCCATCTTGTAATACGCCTCTCTGATTTCAAGACGCTCCGCAGAAGAAAGAAATTGACAACCTAGGCCTCTGGATTTGCAATAGACACAATTACTTTCATCTAATTTATCTATCTTTGAAGGCATCAATTTGTTTGATTTCTCAGTTAGGTAAGCATCCCCTCTATTCCTCTTCTGTTTAACCAAAACATTTTTGCTTTGGGGTGTTTTTTGGGGTGGTGGTGAGAGTGGCCTTGGTTCTCCATCAACTGGAAAATCACCTGGGGTGTGCTGTGAGACGGAGATGTAGGACAATGAAGAAAGACAAGTTCGATCTTGTGAATCGGAGTCAAACTCAGGAGAATTTACGACTACCTCCGCTTCCCCATCAGTAGGCAGAGAACTTGAAGGGGTGTCTGGCAAAGATGCAACCTGGTGGTTACTGTCATAAGGCAACGATGTATGACCACCAAAGGCCATCACTGGTGTCTGTGCAGAGTACGTCTCATCAGGATCAGGAGTATTTATGACTGCATCCGCTTCCCCAGCAGTACGCAAAGAACTTGAAGGAGTTCCCGACAAAGATGCAACCTGATGGTTACTGTCAGAAGGCAACGATGTATGACCACCAAAGGTCATCAGTGGTGTCTGTGCAGAGTACGTCTCATCAGGATCAGGAGTATTTATGACTACATCCGCTTCCCCAGCAGTACGCAGAGAACCTGAAGGAGTTCCCAGCAACGATGCAACCTGATGGTTACTGTCAGAAGGCAACGATGTATGACCACCAAATGCCATCACTGGTGTCAGTGCGGAGTACGTCTTGTCGGGACCAGGAGTATTCGCGGCTACCTCCGCTTCCCCAGCAGTACGCAGAGAACCGGAAGGAATGCCCAGCAAAGATGCAACCTTATGGTTACTGTCGGGAGACAATGATGTATGACTACCAACACCAAAGGCCATCACTGGTGTCAGTGCTGAGTACGTCTTGTCGGGACCAGGAGTATTCGCGGCTACCTCCGCTTCCCCAGCAGTACGCAGAGAACCGGAAGGAGTGCCCAGCAAAGATGCAACCTTATGGTTACTGTCGGGAGACAATGATGTATGACCACCAAAGGCCATCAGTGGTGTCTGTGCAGAGTACGTCTTGTCAGGATCAGGAGTATTCGTAGCTACATCCGCTTCCCCAGCAGTAGGCAGAGAACCTGAAGGGGTGCCCGGCAAAGATGCAACCTGATGGTTACTGTCAGAAGGCAACGATGTAGGACCACCAAATGCTATCACTGGTGTCAGTGCAGAGTACGTCTTGTCGGGACCAGGAGTATTTGTGGCTACCTCCGCTTCCCCAGCAGTAGGAAGAGAACGTGAAGGAGTGCCCGGCAAAGATGCAACCTTATGGTTACTGTCGGGAGACAATGATGTATGACCACCAAATGCCATCACTGATGTCAGAGCAGAGTACGTCTTGTCAGGATCAGGGGTCTTCGTAGCTACCTCCACTTCCCCAGCAGTACGCAGAGAACCTGAAGGGGTGCCCGGCAAAGATGCAACCTGATGGTTACTGTCAGAAGGCAACGATGTATGACCACCAAATGCTATCACTGGTGTCAGTGCAGAGTACGTCTTGTCGGGACCAGGAGTATTCGTGGCTACCTCCGCTTCCCCAGCAGTAGGAAGAGAACCTGAAGGAGTGCCCGGCAAAGATGCAACCTTATGGTTACTGTCGGGAGACAATGATGTATGACCACCAAATGCCATCACTGATGTCAGAGCAGAGTACGTCTTGTCAGGATCAGGGGTCTTCGTAGCTACCTCCA
This sequence comes from Hippasteria phrygiana, assembly GCA_037893225.1. Lineage (NCBI taxonomy): Eukaryota > Metazoa > Echinodermata > Asteroidea > Valvatida > Goniasteridae > Hippasteria > Hippasteria phrygiana. The sequence continues at coordinate 1,028,224 of JAZGUH010000140.1, forward strand.
CTTCCCCAGCAGTACGCAGAGAACCGGAAGGAGTGCCCAGCAAAGATGCAACCTTATGGTTACTGTCGGGAGACAATGATGTATGACCACCAAAGGCCATCACTAGTGTCTGTGCAGAGTACGTCTTGTCAGGATCAGGAGTATTCGTAGCTACTTCCGCTTCCGCAGCAGTAGGCAGAGAACCTGAAGGGGTGCCCGGCAAAGATGCAACCTTATGGTTACTGTCAGAAGGCAACGATGTATGACCACCAAATGCTATCACTGGTGTCAGTGCAGAGTACGTCTTGTCGGGACCAGGAGTATTTGTGGCTACCTTCGCTTCCCAAGCAGTACGCAGATTACCCGAAGGAGTGCCTGGCAAAGATGCAACCTGATGGTTACTGTCAGAAGGCAACGGTGTATGACCACTAAAGGTCATCACTGGTGTCTGTGCAGAGATAGACTCACAAGGCCTACTGATTTTGGATGAAACAGGAGAGTTCACAAGTACGTCCGCTTCTCCAGCCTGCTTGACACTAGACGTACCTAATTCAGAAACAGGAATACTGACGTGTGATTCCATGTGTGTCGGGGAGCCACTATCAAAATTCATTGGGGACAAAAGTTGGGCAACTCTGAACCCATGCTCAAAAGGGGTGGCTGGTGCTTCAGGTGCAGTTGCTAATTGTGGCTGGGCTGTTTCAAATGAAACAGGAATACTTGACATCAAGGGTAAAGAACAGTCAGTTTCAAATAAAAAAATATTGTGAGTACTGCAGGTGGTATTTAACAGAAAATGATCATAACACAAGAAGCACAGGCATTTATTACAAGCAGCCCATACTTCCTCGCTGCACATAAAGTCCTCGCACAAAGCTGTTTCATCACATGGACCACGTGTCTCTGTAGCAAGTTAAAAGATAAAAGATAAAAGATAAATATATATTATTTTTTTCATTTTCACAGATATGTTTAAAATGGCAAATTTAATCAATGGTTGGTTCCACACAGTTTGCAGACCGTTTTTTAAGTTTGATAATTTTGCATGGTTACTTTGTTATTGTTCAATAAATGTTGCAACAATGCAACTTTTTGAACTGCGGATTTCAAGAGTTTTTTACATGAAATGTAACTAAACACAAACAAATATTTATTAAATTATTTGGTGCAGTGCCAAACTGTCTGCTACATTTTCTCTACATTGCGTTATTTAACACCAAGTGATAATAGTTTTCACTACGCCCTTACTTACACTGTAAAAAAAAGTTGGGCAAAAAATCAACTGCCAACACTCTTGGGCAAATTAACTCTCATAAGTTGGTCATTTTTTATCCGAATTATTTTTTTTACCAAGTTTGCATTATTGTTGGGTAAAAAAAAACCAAAATGCGTGTAAAAATCGACCAACTTATGGGAGATAATTTGCCCAAGAGTGTGGGCAGTTGATATTTTGCCCAAACTTTTTACAGTGTAGTTAATAGGCAATTTTTGACACCAAATAGTTAACCTGATGAGATCCGAAAATCAAATTTGGAATCAAAATTATGCCAAGTGGGGACTCTATGGCATCGGTGAGTGTGAATACTGTACCTGTTTTTTTGCTCAGCTTCTTCTTTCTTAGTGTTGCCAATGGGATGTCACTTTCTGAATCTGATGAAATATCTTCTGGATGGGAACCATCTTCAATGTCCAGCACCCGCCCACTCCAGAGGTCCTGTCCCCACCGCATCGCGACTTCACAGCCTTTTTGTAGCGGCTTGTTGAAGACAAGGTCACACATCGCAACCACATTTTTTGTCCCATCTCTCCATTCAACAAGAACATCTGTCCGAGCATCTAGCCTGTAAAGATTTTTATATTTCACTTTGATAATAAGCAGTCAATGGAGTCATTTAAGACAATAAACAATTTTGTTTCAGATAAAGAACCAAAGCAACCAAGATTTTTTTCAAGGGAATAATAACGCTATCACGTACATTGGGACTGAAAACCCAGTTCCTGTGTTGCCCATGGCAGGATCTGAATCAAGGTGACCTGACATGCACGGCAAGAGAAGAAAAACTACCTAACCAGTTAATTACCAAGGTCGTACTAAGTTGAGAAAGTTTTTATTACTGCAAACGTTCTATTCTGTTGATGTATCAACACTAAAAGCTAATTAACAAAACATTTAAAACCTACTCATTTTTGGATGTCCTCTTTCTTCTCATTGTGAAGGTAGAGTTCAGATAATTTTGGTGATGAAACCTATAAACCAAGGAAAAACTCGATTAAAAACTGAGTGAAGTGATGCTTTTTTGTGATACTAAATTCCTTTTGCAGAAAAATAATCTATAGGCAGCCGTTGACTAAATGAAGAAAATGATGACATTTGTGGTTACAATGATCATGACAGAAATATTAGGCTCATAATGTCCAGAGATGGCAACACTACAATGATGATTCAATTTCTTAGTTGGAGAAAAATACAACCAAAATCTAAAAGTAAAATTAGAACTCCTATAAGAAACAACTTACTGCTTCCGGGGTCTCTTTTTGTCATCATGCGCAGGTATTCAACAATGATGTACATATTTGTTTATGAAATCTGAAACAAAAAATACACAAACACATAATTTTTTTTGTTTTGTATTTCACTATAACCTCAACACTGTTTAAAAAATGAGCAATGGGAATGCATAGTTCTGTATATTTGGACAAACTAACTCAAACATGGGGGGGGGGGGTCATTCCTCACACACACCCAGACAAGAATTGATAATAATGTAGAATTGTATTTCTTGATAGTGATGTACATGCAGTGTTTTTCATGGCTATTTTAGCTAGCTAAGCAGGCCCGTCACCAGCTCCAGGCATTGGGGGGGGGGGGGGGGGGGGGGGGGGGGGGGGGGGGGCAGAGTGCTTGATATAGGAGCCACATCACAAGAAAAAAAACACAACTTTATGCTTATGGTTTGACAGATGGGGGGGTACAATTAATCACTAGGGGGCGGCCCCCGCCTCTCCCCCTTGGTGACGGGCCTGTAGCTAAGGTAACCTGAGCCATCAGCGCGGAATTTTTCAATTTAAAAATAGTACACGTTAATTGTGGCTTAGGCTACCCCCAGCTATTTGAAAGCATATGCCCCTTTCGAGCACTAGGTTTCCCCCCCCCCCCCCAAAAAAAAAACCTCCACAAGGAATATGTACACAGCAGACAAGAGGCGGCAGGATAATGCATTATTTCTAACCATGACTACATGGTAGTACTTACTTGTAGGTTAGGCCTAACCCACGCCTATATTAAGGCTATACATTTACTCACATGAACAAATTGTTCAAAAATTATTTGTATTTTAGAAGTTAGCTAGGCATGGTATGCAATATGCTACCAATGTACAGTGTAATTATAAAGAGAACTCCAAAGTTTTGGAAACTGACAAGTGAAATTTAACGCTTGCAAAATGACTTGGTACAGACTACAGAAAGCAAATTAATATGAGAAAAAGTCGAGTTGAATGTAAAATGAAAGGTGCTGCCTATTGAAAACATTGATGTAATTCCATGAGTTATACGTACGTGGTTGCGTGTACAAAACTAATGAAATTTAATGCAAAGCGTAAGAAAAATATTCTAGCTCGTTGAAACACGAGTTGAAACTAATCAATATGTAAAACACGGGGACAACATTTTCAGTATGATATTCTCTCGCCCCAGACTAAGAAATCAAGAGCGAAATATGCTTAAATACTTAGTTTATAATACTTACGACATTGTACGAGTTTCACCGGAGTTTACCATGGCCGCCGCCATCTTGACAACATTGTTCTCATTACGCGTACACGCACACACAAGCACAATCGAGTAAAAACAACGCGTTTGCACAGGGCGGCTCCGGGAACGATCACATTAGTGTCACTTCGTGATGCTATTTTACTGCGCGTATTGCTTTAAAACGGTTTCACAAAGAAACACAATGATCAGTGTCACTTCGTGAAAACGGAAATTTTCCCAAAGTACGATAATTGGTATGCACTTATCTTATTAATTAACAAAATTATAAAGTTTTTCGCAAACAAATATAGTTTATTATGTAGCCCTTGCCATGAACTGACAATAAATGAAAAAAACGAAATTCTTTTGTTTTTCATTATTTTTCATACATTTGTGCTAGTTCGTGATGTCGGTGACGATTTCCTAGATGCTGTAGAATCTCAGACAGTGCGGGAGGGAATCTACCGAGCACGTCCGACTGGTCTCGATGAAGCTATCAGGGCTGCGTTAGAAACAGAAAGTGTTGACAAGGTCGAGCAAAAGAGAAAGCGCGATCGCAAGCCTGCCAAGCTGGCAAGGGAACTGACAGTGAAACTGAGCAGAGGTTCCGAGAGTTGGAGGAGAAGGCTGATGTTAAAGCGGAGAAGTTTAATACAGTCGTGGAGATGTTGGCGAAGCTGACCAAGCAAGGATAAAGGGAGGAGGCTCAGAGCCAAGAAACCTCCAAGGAGTTCACCAAAGCTTGGAAAGGCCGAAGGGAGTGAGCTGAAATGCTACAACTGCGGCAAGGCAGGCCACTTTGCGAGAGATTGTACGCAACATCACAAGAGGCGCAGCCAGACGCAGGGAAACATCAACAGGAGGACCCACAGGCAGGCTCGACATTCAGCAGGGTCCAAGAGAAGACGAAAGTCTAAGGGAGAAGACCACAAGACTCCGATGTCAAAACCACGCTGTGGTTTGTATGTTGGGTCGTCCGACACGTTGATAAACAGTTCTGTCTATTATGACATCGCTAAGAAGCGGAAGGCCCGTTTTGGAAACGGTGGGCGTAGATGTGCGTCGATGGTACTCCACTGGTAGTGCTGGGAGCGGATTGGGTGGAAGTGCAGGTCGGAAAGACGACTTGTCCAATCAAAGCTGTGTTTGCTGACATGGACTGCAATGGTATATTAGGCATGGATTTTCTGTTGCCTACGAAGGGAAATTTAGATTTCCAAGCCCTAGAGTTGAGGCTGAACGGTGAGAAGATGGGCTGGCTGTGATTGAACCTGTTGAGGGTGGAGGAAAACTTGCTAGCCAGAACACTGGTGCAAGCACAACAGGAAATCCTTCCGGTGCGAATCTTCAACCCTACCCGAGAGAACATAGTTGTCCGATTAGGAACAACAGTTTACTGAGGTTGATGAGGTTCAGCCGGAGGTTGAGAGTACGAGGGTTCAGGGAACCCTCTCATGCCATTTGCACGAATTGTTCGAACAGAGCAAAGCAAATGTGAAGACTGCAGAGGTGACCAAGGAGTCGAATGAGTCTGAGCGAATGACTCCGGAGACAGAACCTGTCTTGAGAGGCGTAATTTCCCAGCAGAGCATATCACGGGAAGTTATGCGAGAAGCACAACTTGCAGGTCAGAGCATGTGTTGTGTCTTGAAGGCGAAAGAGAGAGGGGACGATCGTCCAGCCTGGGACACTGTTCTCCATACCTCTGCCGCCAGTAAGACGTACTGGTCACTTGGGGATCAGTTGGAGATCCAAGATGGAATGTCGGTCAGCAGACTATAGGAGTCTGACAATGGCAAGTCCGTCGTGTGGCGAATCATGTTGTCTGAAGAGTTTTGAAATGTACATACATGTACATAAACCCTTGCCTCATGAATAGAAGTACATCATGTGTCCAATCATGTATCTAGGCCTTTTCCTTCAAAAGTAGTGTACACGATTGGTAACCCCCCCAATTTTTCCCCCTTGAATTATTACGAAATTCCTCACGAGACTGTAAGTTATAGTCTCAATCTTCCTGTGAAATGATGGCACCAGGTGTGCTGTCGTTTTCATGAAAAGTGGAAATTTATATCGTTTTCCAACGATTGTTCGCCCGAACAATCGTTGGAAAACTGCCCTCTATTGACCGAATGTAGTTAATCCGTGTTGTGTCTAAAATGGGTTAACAATCCGAAAACGGGCGCACGCGTAGTGTGCCTAAGCGACTCGTAACCAGTGCATGCAGTGGATCTTGGACGTTCCGCTCGGCCTTTGGCCCATGTGACCAATTGAAAATGATCCCATTTACAAAAACTGGGCTTATTTTACAAGAGGGCGCTATAACAAATGCCGCCCGACGGTCGATAACGAACTCCGTTTTCTCTCGGTTTTTTTTCGGCATCCAAGAACGCAAAACTTTGAACAGGTCAGTGAAACGATATTTCCTATAAAATACTAACCCCCAAATCCGCCCATTTCTGAAAATTGCAACAATGACCAATCATGTACAATAATTATATTTAAAGTCCAGCCTGAGACTTTGTTTGCCCACTAGCCCTTTTTGTCATTTCGACTGAAGCGCGTGGGATTGGGTTGTATATAAATGAGGAAAAAAAAGACTGAATCTTAACTCATTCTGTCCTGCTGTTATTAATGGGGTGCTGGTGTGCCATACGGGCTTGTCCAGCCAACCATAATGTATACAATATAGGCAAACAATGGATTGAATATGCGCATGAATGTGCATATAGACGACAACCAGCCAGGTGGTCTTTTTCTAACAATGTACATGTAACTTGTAGCATTTTTTAATAGACGCACATTTTCCTTTCTGGTAGAAAAATATCATGTAAAAGGTGTGATTGTCGAAATGTTAGTAATCTTCACTAAGCACATGTCAATAAACAAGAGGTTGTCTCAATCACAAAACAAAACAAAACATAAACATCACAAGGGGTGCTGCAACAAAATGCCACAACAGACCAAACGCTCTGAAAAGAAATAGACATGGCTCAACAAAGTGAGTTGAAAGTCGTACCGTGGTATTTTTGAGCTGCAGGCAAAGACAATCATTTTTCACAGGGAAGTCGATTTTGGGACTGAAACGTTTTTCATCCGACCAACCCTGTTCTATCATATCCCCACATGTAACTGAAATCGATTGTACACTATTGTTTTGGGATGGTTTCAGTTTTGCATGGAGAGAATAATTCGCACAGTTCAGTGCACACATTCAGCTTCATTTTCTCCAACAAGTGGTCATTACTAACAACTTCAAAAGTATAGCCTGGGCTAGAACGAGCTACAGCAACACGCAATACATCAAATAAAAGTTTATGACCTTTTACTTTCAGGAAATATCTCAATGTTTCTTATTTCACTGCTGTCCACTCGTTTTGTGGTGCGACCATACATTATGCATTCTTTTAAAGACCTTAATTGGGCATCAGAATTAAAGCTAATTTTAAATGTTAAAATTGAAACGACAATCACGCTGCACACATCTACCATGAAGATTTTGTTTGAACTCCGTTTAGGAATTATAGATGATTATACCTCACCTGATTTCCCCTTTCATAAAATAAACAAATGATAAACAATGAATGAAGACTTGATAGGCTATCACTTAATAGATGGAGTTGACCGGAACAGAATTTACGCTCTTGGGTCACCACGCGGCTAATTCAACCATTGTTTGTACCTGACAGACTGAGTCCCCTTGCTGATACAGCAGTACTCTTCCCACCATGCTCCCCACCACCTACCTGTACGTGTGCGCCTTTCTGTTAGTTGGGTTGATGGTGGTCGAACCTGCTTATGGAATGGCAGTGGACGCCGAGAATAAACGTGATGCTGCTAATGATGGTTTGTACCATAAATTAATACGTATGAAATCACAGGAAATGCTAACGTCATACGCACAAATCATATACACGTTACACACAGTAAGCTTCGTTGATGATGTATATTGAAGACTTTCTGTTGTCCTAATTGTCTTTTGTCAAGTCTTGAAAGTTCCAACCGAGGACAGCTTGTCGAGGACCAGTTGTCCTCTCCTCTAATTATTTTGTTTATTGTCCTCCATAAACATCACCAATAGGCATCACACACAAGTGTACACACACTTCAATCGGGAACCTCTCATTGTCCTATTGTACGTGCACTGTATATATCTCCGAGGACAAGAGAAGAAAGGAAACACAAAGAAACCTTTCAGTCCTCGAACGTAGAGTCTTTTGTTGAAATCGGTCCTCGAACGTAAGGATACGTGCTTAGTCTATGGGGGTTGGTTATATTAAAGGAACAATAGGAAACACAAAGCATTGTCCTCGGACGTATTGGGGAAGTACGACTACATGCTCATACTTAACTTTTGGCAAGGACCCCCATTGGTTTTGTACACAGTTTTCAACCTGGGAACCCTGTTGTCCTTTATTGTTAAAGGTCCTCCATTGAATGCAAAAACAAACCCACATACACACGCCTAACAGGGCAACAATTATATGGTACTCTTATTGTTCTTCCAATTGTTCTGCTCCTAAATTTATTTACAACAACCCCTGTGGGCCGGGTACCACACAAACAAAGACCAACTTTCCAGGTACCGCTGTTCCCACTGTACTTCCCCAGTATGGGTACACATAGCTACGATCTCTCTATTGTACATTGTCTGTCCTCGTTTCAGTTTGTTTTTCTCAATTTGTTTCTGTCTCATATCGATAGTGAAACAGAAAATTGCAGCGTTGAATAAGGAATTGGTGCAGCACTTCGAATCCCATGACGTGGACGGCGTTGTTGAAATGTTAGATGATCAAATTATAGTCATGCTAGAAGGTGCACCGACTGCAATTGGGAAAGAAAGTAAGTTTCATTAAATTTTATAAACTTAAGCTAACCTTGTTTCTAAAAAGTAAAGTAACAAAAAAAAAATATCTTTTTCAAAGTGAACAAAGAAACTGGCAGGAGCGGGATTCGAACCTGCGAACTCCGGAACACCGTACCGGCGTTCTACCAACTGAGCTATCTTGCCCTATGTTGGCGGTCTCCCAAATTGTCAGTATCTTTGTTCGGGTGGGCGCTAGTCAGAAGTCATGAATCCAGAATGCCGTAGAGCCAGGGATCACACCCAATCTTACAATACAACCTGTGAAGCGACATTATCGATAGATTAAGTAATGAACGTAATACAGATGGCAATGACCACATATACTACTTTTGTCAGAGGTTCGGGTAGCCCAGGCGCGGTTCTACGGGGGGGGGGGGGGGGTGAACCCCCTCCCCCCCCCCAAGTCAAATCATGGGTGCGCCACTGTCACGTGCGAAGGGTCTAGCCCCCTAAAAAAAATGGCTCTAGAACCGCGCCTGGGGTAGCCTATAGTTTATTTATTTATACTGGAAGTTTGTTGGAAGTCACTTGGCCGATTTGGATCAGATGTACATGTTCCTTCAGCTTACGTTCTATTTGGTACGAAAGCACCCAACCATTGGTTCAATGCACACAATCTCTTCATCGGTATGATCCAAATACGGGACATCGCGATGAAGCTTGACGCGCGAGTACCTGATATATTTACACCACACTTCGAATTACACTTACGAAGGGGATTTGCATAATGTTATTAAAATAGCGCATTCTCTTCAACAGATGTAGGACAAACACTAAGTTGGGACAAGAGACTCAAGAAGGCTTCCATTACAAGCTTACTGGTGAAGTCGTTGGATGCTGATGACAACTATATTTTAGAGATCGGTGACTCCATATGGCTTGATGAGGATAACAACGCCATCTTTGACGGAAGGTATATAGCGATTTGGCAGGGCGAAGCGTAGTCTGGTTCCCGGACCAAGAATATTCTGACTATTTTTGATGAATATTATGTCAGGTAGCCGCCAAGGATCACGTGACGAAAACGGGAGGAATTCTCCTGTTTCCGAAAATGTCCGAAGGTTTCCGAACTTTTGGGTCATTGTGTTCCCGGAATCTCAGGAATTCTTTCAGAAATCTAGAGGGGGGGGGGGGGGGGGGGGGGGGGGGGGGGGGGGGGGTTAGGTAACAATAGTATGGAGTGTGTTTAGGGTATAGGGACAAAAAAGGGGCGGGGGTACCCCTATGCCCCATATCGTGCTGGGTATGGACCCTAATACTCATCCTTAAATGTTGGGTACAATAGACCTTTCTTTTGTTGTAAACATATATTTTGACGCATGCGTATTTTATGGTTTGGAAACTGGTTGGCACTGGAAAATTGACGGGCATGGAAAATGTTAAATATGATTATTTTTCTGAAAAAGTGACTCCAGAGTTTTTCCCTTAAAAATGTTTTGAAAAGCGGGATTGGGTGGCCTCAAAAGGAATAGAAAGCACTGGAATAAATGTCGCCTGGGCAAGCTTTCCTCATGTCCTCTTTGGATACGTCACTGTCAAAGCATTGAACAGTGGAATTATGTGCCAGTGTAAACTAAAAACGCTCAGTTATTACTAGGCCTATATTTGGAGTGGCAACACGAGCAAATCGCAAAACAAGTAAATGGTGACTGAATCCATTCAGTGTTTATATTCTCACGGCCTTTCTTTTTTATGTGATTTACTCACAGGAATTTGTTCCTCTGGAAAAAAGAGGGCGACGACTACAAACTTTACATCAACATGTTTAACTCAAAGGTCAAGTGAGGGCTCCGCGAAATCATCCAGTGGAGAGCTGGAGAATCTCGACAAAGTCGACAATTTTTCAGAGTTGTAATCGAGTCAGTCACAAGTCAATGACAAGTCAGATCAAAAGGCAGATCACAAGTTAATCACAAGTCGGCTCACAAGCTACATGGGTTGAACTATGACAAAGGAATGCTTTTGTTATATAGTGCGTTTGAATAGCTTGTTACATGGCTTGAGACCACATTTGTGAAGTGACATGTGAAATGCCTTGTGAAGTGACCTGTGATGACTTGTGATGACTTGTGATGACTTGTGATGACGTGTGATGACTTGTGAAGTGACCTGTGATGACTTGTGATGACATGTGATGACTCGATTAACAACTCTGCAATTTTTCTTCCAAATTATGTCAGTACAGTCTCTGGTGAAAATGTAGGGTCACGTGTAATTCAATTTCTTTTAGATTAAATTCGTAATAATTTTGGGAGGAAAACCAATTTGCCGATAATGATTTGAAGCTGGTGGAGGGAAGAAATTATAATCATGGTTTGAGCGTGCAGCGATCAATATAGGCCATAGATAGATACAAACTTTATTATCCCACTTGGGGAAATTAGAGCGGTCTTGACAATTAACATTGACATTAAAAAGTAACAGAACATATACAATTCCAACTAAAAACATTATATCACAATTAAAAACAGCAATTATATAAACAAAATATCGACCTATTTGGGATATTTATATTTAGATAGCTGAAATTCAACCTGCAACCATTGATTTACATATACATTGTATCTGATTCTTCAGTTTCCAGTGTTGGCTTGTCGGAATGATGATAGTTTGTGTTTTTCGGTTACCAAAAATCTGTTGACACAATGATGTAAAAACAGAAACATACATGTATATTCTCTTTAAAGCTGTAGTACGTGCAACAATTAATGCATTACAGTCTGTCGGTGTTGCACAAGGCACATTGAAAGTTGAACTTTGTTGTATAACATACACATTTTTACCTTGATATAATCATAACACCCATCTTTAGGGGTCTCCATTTTCTTGACAATTGTCTTTAAAAAAAAATCACATTTATCCCCGAAAAATGTTCTGTCGGAAAACAATTTGAAAAGTTGGGAGGGAGGGGAACTAATAATTTTAGAAGCACATTTGGCATTAAAGCTGAAATCAAATGAACATACAGTAACCTTGTAACTGACAAACCCTGGTAATGTACCGGTAAGTAGGAAGCAAATCTGGTGTAAAGCGTCCTTAAGAGCTACCCGAGGT